>JH431714.1:25243-36263 GCA_000239455.1 Strigamia maritima | reverse complement strand
ATTTTTCAATCCCGAATTTCAATCGAATTTTTAGTCTGAATGGTGAAAACAGAAGATTTGTAATAAAATCTTAAAATTTTCAATAGTTTTTTATGATTTGGAATGGGGGAAATGAGATTTGTATGGTTTAACGGGTGAAATGAAATTATTTATAACTTCTTAATTAAATTTAATAACTTGTCAATTTGTTAACAAATCTATTGGATTTTTTAAATGCCCTACCAGCTGAGCCCAATCATTTGGTGGGTAACAGTGTTGCTTGTTTCACACCGTCCTAGTTTTTTTTGACATTTCCTACGAGATTTGTGGCTTGTGAACACGTTTTACTAGCATTCTACCGTTGTATGAAGCCTTTCGATCTTTCGACCATCATCAGAAGCTCACGACAAAACATGGAGCGATAGTCTCCAATTTCAAATTCCAGTTCACTTTACCCATGTCCTAGCCTAATGTCTGTGACGTACTGACCTCACCTTACCAAAGTAGACTGGAAATTGAAATTGGTGACCTTTCATCGGGCGTCAAATGAACAGACCGACATTTCAAATGGCACATTCATTAAACGTGCCTACAATTAAACAGCCCTTCACATAAATGCGCGCCAAACAGTTTAATTTTCACAATCCAAAGCATCATAGTCAAATGAGTGTTCCCAATCCTAAAATTCAAATGAACCAGAACTAGTTCTCAGGTTTGGTCAAATTTCAACTCTCTGAGCATGCCCATGAATCTGCGCATGCTCAGATGGTTATTTTATTAACAAACAGAACTGATGACGTCATTCAATCCTTGCTCGACCATGATGCATTGCGAGCCAACTAGACATTGTTTTGTTTATAAAATAATAAATATTCAACAATAAAATATTTTAAAAAATGAAGTACATGTTATTGTTACCACTCTTTCACATATTAAAATTAAATTTTAGATTGCGATTGACCTTTAAAGAGTCGAAAACAAAAAAAAACAAAAAAACCGTGGAAAACATCAAAAAGAAAGAAAAAAAATACAAAATTCAACTTTTCACCCAAGTCACAACAATAAAAACAACATTTCACACACTATGCAATCCATCCATCTCGATTTCCTTTTTGTTTTTACATCTCCCATTTCCACACACCACTCCGGCTATTGACAGCTGGTGTATGCACTCAGATTACCAACCATCTGTTACTACTTATAGTCGTTTTAATGAAAAACTGCTGATTATTTATCGCAACAAAGTAAACAAAAAATGATAATTTTAAGTACAAATACATTTCGAGCATATTTTACTTGCCACAAAATGACCAGTACCATCTGGTTGATCCCACTTTTCGCGAGTCTAGTCGCCGCCTTTGTCTGCCCACCCAATTACTGCGATCAAATCAACTGCAACAATGTTGGATCCTGCCAAAACGGTTACATAAAACAAAGAAGCAGCACCTGTGGCTGTTGTGACACTTGCATCAAATATCTCGGTAAGAAAATCAACATTTCATTCGCATCCATTGAAAACTTATTTGAAATTTCAATTTAGATGAAGGCGATTCGTGTTGGAATCACTTCCTACTCGGAGTGCCACTTAAAACTGACTGCAAAACGGGTTATTATTGCAGTAAATCGAGTCATACATGTCGAAAAAATAGTAAAAATCGTTTTTTAACCTTTTTTAGTATATTCTAGTTCATTTGTGAATGGATTGCATTCACAACTAAACTAGAATCGATCACTTACCGGTTTTTGCCATTTTCTTCATCAGATGGAGTTACGAACAACAGAATTCTTCAAAAACCGTGCAGAGTTGATCGTGCTAAAACCACCGGCAAATATCCGATGTGCGATGGCAATGGGAATTACGAGCCGAAACAGTGTGAATATTCGTGAGTATTAACGATGGCTGTGATTCGCTAATTCATCATTTCCGGTATCTGGAATGCAGGCCTAGACAAACCGGAAACACATTAAAAAAGCGTTGCTATTGCGCTCATAAAGACGGTCACTTACTTGGAAATTACTATTTCGATCGAGCGAGAGAAAACGATGCAGCTTGCCGTAATTTTATTTCAATTTATAGTCTTGATATCTTGATTTATACATTTCTTTATTTTTTTTCTCCGGATAGTATGCGCCCGTGAAGAAGACTTCCTGTTGAGCTCGGGCCTAGTGGGGAAAACGGTCTCTTGCGACGAAATCGGGAACTATAAAAGCGCGCAATGTTTGGGCTCTGGTTGTTATTGCGTTGATCGTAAAAGCGGAAATCGTATTGGAGATGTTGTACACATTAATCAAGCTCAAACGTTGAATTGTAAATTTTGATAAATAAAATTGTTGATAAATAATTTAATTTATTGATAAAATTCTACATTTTGACACACGAAGCGCAGCAGCGACACCTGCCGAAGTCACTAGGAATCATTTGTTGGCCATCTGGACAACTTGCCAACATTATACAACTAACTGCCGCACAATTTGGATCACATTCTCATTTCTTGGTTTCATCGTTGCATTTTAAACCTTTGTCACATTTCTTGTTCACTTCGTCGCAGCTTTTACCTTATTAAAACAATAAATCATATAAGAATACAAAGTTTGCGGCAGCTAAACCCTATTTAACAATTCGTGCACGAAACTCCCATTGATTAATGACCTACACATTGTACCGAAAGTATATATTGTGATATCTTATTTTAATCCTCTAGTTGAGCCGAGTCGAAAAATCATTGGTTTAAAGTCCAAAAATGTGCGTGCCATTGTTAACAAATGAAAACGCTCGTAAAATATTTGAAAAAATTATTTACATTTGGGTTTTTCTATTGTTGCGCACAGTTTTTGGCTACGAAACAATCATTTTTGGACTCAGCTAAACTAGAGGATTAAAATAAGATACTACAATATATACTTTCAGTACAATGCAAAAAAGTTCACTTTTTATTTTCGTGCAGGAATTGTGTTGCTTTTCTTGCTTTTCTAAACTGTGAACTACACACTGGACCTTTTTTCTTTCGTGTAACTGTAGGCGGGTTTGAAAATGATTTTGCACTGAACGACTAGCGCAACTGATTGTGTAAATGTCAAGTTGCACGACTGACTTTACGAGTTAAAAAGTTGCATATGAATTTACACTGAAATTTACACTGGAATTTACACTTAATTCACACAAACATGGCTGCCGTAACAAATAAACAAGCTGTACTTGAGCAATGGAGCAGATGTTTCTTAGCACGCGCATCATTCTTGCCTGCTTTTCTTTTACAACAAAAGTAACAAATCTGAGGATCAAGCACGTTGCTACTACTTACGTTTGAAGCGAGGATTCAAGATGGCGACAAATAGAACTCTTTACGCGCCAATTTCCGTTGCACGTGCATTTGCACGACGAAAATGGGCCGTTTCCGTTTAACACGGTTGAACGACGTTTACACGAATTAATTCGCGTAAACAATGTAAACTAGTATAAACGAGTGTAATCACGTTTACACTCGTTTAAATTTTAATTCGCACGTTGTTTACACGAATTAATTCGTGTAAACGTCGTTCAACCGTCTTAAACGGAAACGACCTATTTTCGTCGTGCAAATGCACGTGCAACGGAATTTGACGTTTAAAGTGTTGTATTTGCCGCCATCTTGAATCCTCGCTTCGAATGTAAGTAGTAACAATGTGCATGACTCTCAAAATTGTTACTATTGTTACTATTTGTTACTAATTGTTACTATCTAATGTTACTTTTGTTGTAAAAGAAAAGCAGGCAAGAATGAAGTGCTTGCTGAAAAACAACTGCTCCGTACAGCTTGTTTGTTTATTACGGCAGCCATATTTGTGTGAATTATGTGTAAATTCCCGTGTAAATTCCAGTGTAAATGCTTATGCAACATTTTAACTCGAAAAGTCAGTCGTGCAACTTGACATTTACACTATCAGTTGCACTGGTCGTTCAGTGCAAAATCATTTTCGAACCCGCCTACTATTTATAACCATAAAAAAATGGAAAGTACCTGCCGCAAACTCTGTGATAACTAAATAAAACGTTACGATAATATACCTTGCTCGCAGCCGGCTGAAATAACCGCAGTAAAGCAGAAAACAAAAATGACAAGTTTCTAATAAACAATAATGAAAGAATTACAATTTACAAGGTTTTAGTATAAAATAAAATCTAACCATATTGTACGATGCTTTCTCTTGAGTCTTGATGATTGGGTGTGACTGTGCGTTTTATATCACATTGACACATTATACATAAAGTCAATACGTAGACGTCAGCACAGCATTGCGCAACGCATTTCCTACATGGGCGATGACTATTTAACAATTCAAAAAGCCGGATGTAATAAAAAATCTTTTTTAGCGAAGACACGGAAAATTGCAAAATTATATTCATTATTACAACAGAAATTCATCCTTTTTTTGTTGATGGAAATTTACAACGTCTATATTCTTAAGTGTTGTTTTTTACACAAGTAGAACAACAGCGACACTTGCTGTAGTCCTTTGGAAGCACAATTTGCCTGCATGGTACACATAATTCCAGCACAATTTGTTGGACATTCGCATTGCTTAGTTGTAACATTGTAGTATCTTATTTTAATCCTCTAGTTGAGCCGAGTCGAAAAATCATTGTTTCGTAGTCCAAAAATGTGCGTGCCATTGTTAACGAACGAAAACGCTCGTAAAATATTTAAAAAATTCTTTATATTTGGCTTTTTCTATTGTTGCGCACATTTTTTGGCTACGAAACAATGATTTTTCGACTCGGCTCGACTAGAGGATTAAAATAAGATGCCACAATATATACTTTCGATACAATGCAAAAAAGTTGACTTCTCAGTTTCGTGCACGAATAAATTCGTATAAATTTTGTAACATACTGTATACCATATACCAATGCGCAATGCATTTCCTATGACGCCATATACAATTCAAAAAATTGCCTTTTATGAGCTATACATATAGGAAAAAACATTGAATTGTAAATTTCTAATAAAATGATTTTTCTCCTATTATAATCCTTGACAACTGCAATCAGAGCGCGCCTGGTGCCATCATCATTAAAAATTCAAATATATAGCAATTAATTAAGCATTAAAAATGGTTACACAAACAAAATGCTAATAAAATCCGACACTACATCCTTTTGTTTCAAATTAGGCATAAGAGAAAATTCCAAATGTTTATCTCAAACAAGTTAAGACATTTTTTTTTAAAAAAATATCATTTTTATAATCTACGGTAACCTAATCGGACCATTTACGCTTCAATAGGTGTGGATAATAGGATTCTGCATTATTTGCTGTACATTGGAGAATGCAGTCTCCAAGAAGAAAAAAAACAAATCCTGTAAACCACCTTGCTCAGATAAAAAATGTCCGGATGTATCGAGCTGTTCCGATGGATACATCAAAGAACATGGCGGATTTTGTGGCTGCTGTGACATTTGTGTCCACTATTCAAGTTAGTTTTTTCATATATTTTCTAAAAAAACTAAGTCCAGTTTTTGGTACGCGCTTTTCTAAACTGTAAACTACAAACTGAACTTTTTTGAGTTAAAATGTTGCATATGCATTTACACTGGAAATTACACTGGAATTTACGCACAATTCACACAAACATGGCTGCCGTAATAAATAAACAAGCTGTACTTGAGCAAGGGAGCGAATCATTCTTGCCTGCTTTCCTTTTACAACAAAAGTAATATTAGTATCATGCACGTTGTTACTACTTACATTTGAAGCGAAGATTCAAGATGGCGGCAAATAGAACTTTTTAAACGCCAAATTCCGTTGCACGTGCATTTGCACGACGAAAACGACGGGTCGTTTTCGTTTAACACGGTTGAACGACGTTTACACAAATTAATTCGTGTAAGCAATGTGCAAATTGAAAATTTAAACGAGTGTAAACGTGGTTACACTCGTTTAAATGATTTTTCGAACCCGCCTGGTGTAACCACGTTTATACTTGTTTAAATGTCAATTTGCACAATGTTTACACGAATTAATTCGTGCAAATGTTGTTCAATTGTGTTAAACGGAAAAGGCCCATTTTCATTGTGCAAATGCATGTGCAATGAAAATTGGCGTGTAAAGAGTTCCATTTGCCGCCATCTTGAATCCTCGCTTCGAATTCCATCTAACAACGTCCAATCACCAAAATCCTGTCACCAATGACCCGTAAAATCCCGTTTAACCCGCCTGTGGATTCCGATCAAATATAACCTCATGCCGCATCACTAATCCCCAGCCAATCTCGTTGAATGCTGTTAAAACATCGGTGCGCCATCTGTTGTCGGTTATTATTATTATTATTATTATTATTTCTATATAGATAAAGGTGAATTTTGTCCAAAATTAAACCTAAAACCAATAACTAGAGAATGTAGGAAAGAATTGCATTGCAATTTGGACACTGGACGATGTCAAGAATAAAAAACACAAAGAATTTGTTTGTTTAATAAGATTTTGTGTGAATAAATTCTATTTTATTGATGGAAATCTACATTTATTTGCTTATTTCACACGATGTACAGCAACGGCACTTGCTGGGGTCTCTAGGAAGCTCCGATCGTCCACCAGGACACCGAACTCCATGCGCACATCTAACTGAATCACAATTCACCGCGCATTCGCATTGTGTTCTTACCTCGTTGCAATTTAAAAGTGTGCCACATTTTTCGTCTAAATCATTACAGCTGTCACCTTGAGTATAAAAATGTATTTCATATTGAAGATTCAATTAAAAAAAAAAAAAAGAAAAAAAAAAGTAAAATAATTTTTTTACCTTTTTTACCAATGGCTGAAATCATCAAAGTCAATGCAAGAATGCATAAAACAGAGACTGCAAGTTTCTAATATTTGCGATTAAAAATTAAAAACGAAATAAAACAGCAAAATTCTTACCGTCGTGTGCTTGGTGTAGTTAAACAACTGGATACTGAGCACTTAAATCCTAGGTGACAATCACGTGACAGAATTTTAAAGATTTCATTTGAACAGGTGGTGCACCTTGTGATGTCACACACTAGGTGCGTTCAATCCTGAAAAGGAAAAGTCACTTCTCCTTATCTGCTTCTCAATGAACGCACTTAAATTGTTCATGCATTTTCATTTGTATTTTTATTGTTTCAACTGTGGAATAAAAATTAGATTTCGTCCATCTTGGCTAATATATTTCATGAGAATTTGCTAAAAAATAGATAAAATTTGTGAAAAATGACGACAAATCGGGTACGGACATGACCGAACATCGTGGCCGACGTAGGTGCACGTTCCGCGGCCACGATGTTCGGTGATGTCCGTACCCGATTTGTCGTCATTTTTCGCAACTCTTACCTATTTTCATGCTCATTTCTCAAAGGATCATTAGAATGTTGTTGAATCAAGTCCCCCACCTACAAAATTAGCAGGATTTATTCGCTAAAACTTCAGTTCAGAGTCCAGAAACGTCACGATCTAATCGTTTCCAAGATGGATGCCACTAAAGCTATTTTTGTGAGCACCGCGCATGTGCAGTAAAAAGAAGTGATTTCTATAAGGCGAAGAAGTGAGTTGTATTTGCCTTTCCTCTAAAGTCACTTAAGTCACTGCCATAAGGCAAATATGACGTAAATTACGTCATATTTGCCTTTTAAAAGTCATTTCAGGCAAATAAGTGACTTTTCATTTCAGGATTGAATGCACCTAATGTCATAATAAATAAAAATTAAGATTTTTGTGCAGATTATGCAAAAATATGAATATAAGTAAAGCATGCACAAAAAAAAACAAAAAAAAACAAAAAAAAAATTAAAAATACAAATAAAATATTTTTTTCCGGTACAAACAACTGCCACGAGAGCGCAACGCGATTAGCAATTGGAAGCATGTGACTATTAATGAAGTATTAAAATATCAGTAAAAAGTATATTAAAAGCCGATAAAATAAAAATCCGATACTTACATCCGTCTGTTAAGAAAAATCGTGCTAAATGTCTTTCTTTAGCGAGTTAAGATAATTATTAATATTTCTTTTCGTAATATAACAGTAATTTAATAGCGAGTACTTTGATTTTCATTAGGTGTCATTAAGATTCATCATTCTTTCTTGTAGTACATTGATGCCAGCACTTTGTAATGAACGGTACAAAGCCTGTAAATTAGTATCGTGCAAACATCGAACATGTCCTTTTATACCGAGTTGTCATGATGGATACATCAAACAAAATGGCGGATTTTGTGGATGCTGCGACATTTGTGTTCACTATTCAAGTTAGTTTATCCAATTCTTCTTCCTAGATTAAAGTCTATCCTACAATTCATGCATGAAACTGAGAAGAACTTTTTTGCATTGTACCGCAAGTATATATTGTGGTATCTTATTTTAATCCTCTAGTCGAGCCGAGTCGAAAAATCATCGTTTCGTAGCCAAGAAATGTGCGCAACAATAGAAAAAGCCAAATGTAAAAATTTTTTTAAATATCTTACGAGCGTTGTGACCGTGTCACGACCCAGGCGCACGACAACGGCCCGCGTCATGTCCCCCTAGTGGACTGGTCGGACATGACCACTTCCGGTCAAGACAGGAAGTCAGGGAAGGCAGGTAGAGGCAGGGCGGATCCAGGGACAGCAGTTGTTAGTGAGCCAGCAACCAGTGCAGACATGCATTGGCCAAGCTCTGCCAACTCCCTGGTTTCCCCAATGAAGCCCGGGTTCCCAGTTCTCTGGGCCCCGCCTCCATGAGCGAGAACAGTGGCTGCAAGTCCGTAGATCGGGTTGCAGCATGGTTATTGTTATTTCGACCATGCGGTCCTTGGTTCAACCACCATGGCCCGCGGGTCGGGTTTGATTAGCACATACCGGTGGTACAGACATATGAGTAGCAGATGGAGGCTGACGCTGACCCCTAGACAACTGTAATAAAGGCCAAACACCCAAATACAGCGTCGTCTCTGCTAATTATATGACGAAGGCATCCAGCGCAGTCCCCTTATTCCCCCAAGTAAGGATTGTGCAAACCACCCCAGTCACAGCGTTTTTGTTCGTTAACAATGGCACGCTCATTTTTAGACTAAAAAGCGATGATTTTTCGACTCAGCTCGACTAGAGGATTAAAATAAGATATCACAACACATACTTTGAGTACAATGCGTAGATCATTAATCAATGGGAGTTTCGTGCACGAATTGTCGGATAGAGTTTAGGCAGTCTGGATGTCACGCACCACGTGTTTTACGGCTGACTCGCTGTGTGGTGGTCAGATTGTCAAAGGCAGGCTTTTGGAATGGAACGGGAATGGTGAGGTTTCGACGTGTTCGACGGATTTATCCGACGTCATCGAAGATCACTTTTCAGTGGCGCCGCCTATTGTATTGTCACTAAATCTATGCCACAAGATCTTTTTTTACTATATTATATTATTTTTTTATCCAATTCAGATAGAGGTCAGTATTGTCCAAAATTTAATATAAAAGGAATACCTGTAACCAGAGAATGCAGACAGAATTTGCACTGCAATTTGGAAACTGGAAAATGTGAAATATAGATGAAACACCCAAGTTAAATTTTTTTTTTTTTTTTTTTTTTTTTTTTTTTTTTTTTTTTTATTTACAAATACAAATTTATGTAAATTTAATCGTACAAATAAATTATACGTCGTATTTTATTGATGGATATTTCCATTTTAAAAAATTATTTTTTTTTTCCCCGCACACAGGACAGCATCGACACTTCGAGTTGTCAATGGGCAGCACTTGTTGTTCGGATGTGCAGTTCGGATACATATTACATCGAACTACACTGCAATTCATCGAGCATTCGCATTGTTTAGTTTTCTCATTGCATTTTAAATATTTATCACATTTGTTGCCGATTTCATCGCAGTTTTCACCTGATGAGAAACAAAAATAAATTTCTAAATTTCACCCCATCCCATCAGCCATAAATAGAATTTTACCTTTCTGACGAAGGGCTGAAATAAGCGGAGACAAAGCAAGAATGCAGAACGCAAAAATTGCAAGTTTCTAAACAAATAAAAAAAAAGTTTAAAAAAAAAAAAAATAAATTGGATAAATTTAAATAATTTGTGGTTAAACTCTATCCAACAATTCATGCACGAAACTGAAAAATCAACTTTTCTGCATTGTACTCAAAGTATATATTGTGATATCTTATTTTAATCCTCTAGTCGAGCCGAGTCGAAAAAACATCGTTTCGTAGCCAAAAAATGTGCGCAACAATACGAAAACCCAAATGTGAATAATTTTTTCAAATATTTTACGACCGTTTTCGTCCGTTAACAATGGCACGCACATTTTTGGACTACGAAGCGATGATTTTTCGACTCGGCTCAACTAGAGGATTAAAATAAGATGCCACAATATATACTTTCGGTACAATGCGTAGATCATTAACCAATGGGAGTTTCCTGCACGAATTGTTAAATAGAGTATAGAAATTCATACCATGTTGATGTTTTATCAGTTGAATTGAACTTTCTCTCCTGTGTTCACACTATATATATAAATTATAAACACGGTCAACATATATGTTCGTCGCTGCCAACACATTTCCTGTATATGGCGGATATGACGCAAAATGACTGTTTGAAATCCTTATCTTTATAGCAACAAAAAAAATACGAACAATAATAAACACCAAAATCATGTCGCCAATACATTTTGCACGGCAATCTCAAATCGATGCCAAGAATGAATTGGCATGATTTTAGTGTGCTGTTATCATATTTTTTTTCGTACTGTCTATTTCCCCGAACGGTTCGTAGCTATAATTTCTATTTCCAGTCCACTTTACCTAGGAAGGTGAGGTCAGCCCGTCGCAGGCGTTAGGCTAGGTCATGAGAAAGGGGAACTGGAATTTGAAATTCGTTCGCGGAAATAGCCTTGTTGCAAATAAACAACAAAATTACATCGTCAATTCATGCACGACAATCGCAAATTGAATTGAATTGGCGACGAAATTTGACCTTTTTTCCTTTTTTTTCTTTCAAATTTTCAAAATAATATTACTACGGTAAAAACCGTCAATTTTCGAATCATTTCGAAAAA
>JH431714.1:0-25223 GCA_000239455.1 Strigamia maritima | reverse complement strand
AAAAAAAAAAAAAAAAAAAGTTTTAAAATGTTTTATTTTGGTTAATTGTATGCTGCAAGCTCGCTCAGCTAACAACAAGCGCTTGGAGTCGACTTGTATTACTAGTTACGATTTTGTTGATGACCTTCAGCTATGCCACGAGACTGATAAATAATTAATCTACCACCTGTTTAAATATATAAATAACTTGATTAAATTGAACCTGGCTGAACGGTACAGATGTAACATTCGGAGTTGTTGCAAGGAAGACCAAAAAAAAAAAAAAACAATAAATGACCTATTTGTCAATACTTTGTTTTGTTTGATTTTCCGCTTTCTGGAAATTACTCTCCTGCATGAAATTATGTGACGCATTTCCCGTTCCATTTATATAAAAGTCTAAAAGCAGAAGATATGTATATTCTACATTCTTGCATAATAAATTAATAATATCTCAGATATTCTTCCACTATACGTTCTTTTGTTTTTTGTTTGTCGTTTTTTTTCTATTTCTAAAAAAAAAATCAACTTAACTCTCGGATAGGCAAGCTTTAAAAACAACATTAGTGGATAACCCATAGACACGATCATGTTCATATTTCAAGTCAAGTAGTTAAAGCGCTGTTGCATTTGGTTGGAAAAACTGCCGCTGTTGGCGCTAGTTTTTTCCAAAAACGACCACTGCACATGTGCATGGAGTTTCATCTTTACTTGGCTTTCCCGCTTCACAATCTTTTTTTTAATGAGATCGTCTGCTAGTAACCCTAAACAGAATCGCTTTAGCCAATATGCAGTGAAGCCGGTTTTTTTTTCTGCTGGAGTTTTAAGGGGCTAAAATTTCCCGATCAATTATTTCAATACATATCAAAACAAATACCTCAAATTTTTTTTTATATAAAGTTTATTAGTATTTGAACAAAGTCAGAAAATTTCAGCTTCATAAGACAAGCCAACAAAAAAATTTTCCTATTCAAGAAAAGAGCTGAACACAATCGCGTCATAGGTTGCCCATCCACGGGTTAAGTAAATTTTTAAAAATTTACTTTTAAGGGTTTTGAAACATGCTTGATCCAACAGACCAATAAAATCTGTGATGTCGTAAACCCTTCGATGATGTCTCTGAAGGTTTTATGGGACTAATTGTCATAAATCAATCAAAATGAGAAGTATTGGTATTGTTAATAAAGTAAATCTTGAAAAATCGATTACTGCACGATAACTGCTGCACATACACACAGCTCATCATAAATTATTCAAGTCATGGATTTATTGTATCTATAAAAACACTTCTCTAAACCAGAAATAAAATCTAAAATTCTCCAAAATGAAGGTAAACATATCAAATCAATAGCCAATAGTTAATAGTCAAATCATTCAGCTGATTGTGAGTTTGCCAAAATACATTTTTCTATTTTCAAGATACTTCTATTTCTTCTTTCTATTCTATCTACATCCTATGGCCGATGTGCCTTCGACTGTAGCAGAGTTCGCTGCTCTCATATCGCCCAATGTGACTCGGGTTTTCGTCTTATTCCGAGAGATCCAGAAAACTGCCAGTGCTGTGATGGCTGTGTTGCCAGTAAATTTATTTATATTTTTCCTTGAAATCTGGTTGTTTACTCTATACTCTATTTAACAATTCGTGCACGAAACTCCCATTGGTTAATGACCTATGCATTCTACCGAAAGTATATATTGTAATATCTTATTTTAATCCTCTAGTTGAGCCGAGTTGAAAAATCATTGTTTCGTAGTCCAAAAATGTGCGTGCCATTGTTAACGAACGAAAACGCTCGTAAAATATTTGAAAAAATTCTTTACATTTGGGTTTTTCTATTGTTGCGCACATTTTTTGGCTACGAAACAATCATTTTTCGATTCAGCTCGACTAGAGAATTAAAATAAGATACAACAATGTATACTTTGAGTACAATGCAAAAAAGTTCACTTTTCAGTTTCGTGAACGAATTGTTGGATAAAGTTTAGTAAAACCAAAGAATAGAGATCTGATCGTTCTGGAACACAAGAATGATCGTTGCTGTAACGCGATCTGTTTACTTCATCGACTGACATTTTATCCCCAACGTTTCATCCACTACCTTTCATCGACAGCATTTGATAGAACGTTTCATCGACTAGTCAGTTCGTCGAATTTCGATATTTTAAAATTTTTTTTTATTTTTTTTTGTTGTTGGTGGGATTTAAAAGCTCAGTTTAGGAAGCCCACGCAGTGGCCCCGCCGGAGGCGTTAGAGCGGAGTTGCGCAGCGCAGCGGAGCAACGATACGCGTAAGCGCCGCTTGGGAAAATTCTCATTTTCGATAAAACGTACCAAGCATTCGATAAACCGTCAGTCTATGAAACAAGGCGATAAAACGTCAGTCGATGAAACGTCAGTCGATGAACCAAACCAGATCCGCTGTAACAGCAGCATCTCTTTTCTTTGTAGTCTGATCATGGTGGTTATACAACCCCAACATGGAGATGATAAAGGGAATGATACACTGGACATTTTACGTCATATTCTTGAAATCCAATTTGCTGAATTCGGATTACTGAAATCGATAAAGAAGTCGCTTTCGACGACTGATAGTCGATTTTGCATGTCGCGCATGCCAACATCATGGATTTCAGCTAGATCGACGCCTCATGCTTTAAGAATCCAAGCCACATGGTTTAACAAAGAAGAAGACATTAGGTGCATTCAATTACTTGTCCAATTTCGATAATCGGATTTCCTTAATTTCAAAAATCCACAGAATCCGATTTTAGGTTTGAAAGAAAGACTTCGCCAATAGTTTCTGACAGCTCTGAGCATGTGCAGTGCACTAATTCCTGATCACATTCCATCATCCGAAACAAATTCTTAAAGACGAGGCATCGATCTAGCTGAAATCTACGATGTCGGCATGCACGCCAGGCAAAATCGACTATTAGCCGACGAAAGCGATTTCTTATCGATTTCAGTAATCCAAATTCAACAAATGCGTTTGTAACCAGTGTTGCCAACTCTAAAATCTGGATTTCCGCTTTGGTAACCTCTAAAATCTGGATTTCCGCTTTGGTAACCTCTAAAATCTGGATTTCCGCTTTGGTAACCTCTAAAATCTGGATTTCCGCTTTGGTAACCTCTAAAATCTGGATTTCCGCTTTGGTAACCTCTAAAATCTGGATTTCCGCTTTGGTAACCTCTAAAATCTGGATTTCCGCTTTGGTAACCTCTAAAATCTGGATTTCCGCTTTGGTAACCTCTAAAATCTGGATTTCCGCTTTGGTAACCTATAAATTCCACTAAAATCCGCTGACTCTAAAAGGTGAAAATCCGCTAGAATTCCGCCAATTTTTTCCTAGAAAAGAACTAAAAAAAAAAAAAAAAAAAACCAAAAAAAATTTTATTTAATGTTTTAAAAAAACCAAAGCAAAATCAGCCATTTCATTTGCTGCATCCTTGTATTTAAAAACTTCATTCCAAAATTGTACGGTATCAGTCTTGTGTTCCCATGGTATACAACACAAAAAAAATTTAAAAACATTGTTTTTAAACTTTTTTTAAAAAAAATCCTAAAATCCGCCAAAAATCCGCCGATTGGAAAATCTCCATGCTAGATTATCCGCAGTCCGCTGCCTGGTTTTTTTCCCCCGCTGGGGGTCTCAAAAATTCGCCAAATCTAGCGGGAAATCCGCTAAGTTGGCAACACCGCACGTGTTCCGCTGGCTCTTTCTTCTGGTGGCCACTGGCCACTTCCGCTGACAGGAGGCGTTGGCGTAGTGTGTGGCAGTGACCCTTGTAACCACTCGTTGTAGTACATACATCAACAATTTTTCTCTCCATCAGTTTCAGATGTAAAAGAAGTTTTGTACGGACCTTGCAGGAATGATACTCACTGCGGTCCGAGATTGAAGTGTTCAGAACCGATTCAACTTTGCGTCGAGTCAACGTGTCCGGATATTAAACAATGTTCGGTCAAATGTTCGGTTGTAGACAAATGCCAAGATAAAAACACTTACATTCATTATGTTGCGTGCGGATGTTGCAGTTATTGTGCCAAATACGTCGGTTTGTCAATTCCGATTTATACAATTTCCATTCCATTGATTGTTTTTTCTTGATTATTTAAAGGATTAAATGAAAAATGCAAAGAAGGAACCAAATGTCAACCTGGATTACAAGTCTTTATTATTATTATTATTTTTAATTTTTTTTTTTAATTTTTTTTTTTAAAAAAAAAGTAGGAAGTAGAGAATTTGTTTTTTTGTTTTTTTTTAGTGTTCTGCTAATGGAATCTGTGAAAAACCCTGTAAACCCGATTGCAGTCTTGTTTTATGCCAAAAAGTTAGAAAATGTCGAAAAGATCGATTTCTTCATCTTGCCAATCCTAAAGAATGTCGCTGTTGTAACACTTGCGAAAAATATCCAGGTATATTGTATCCTAACAATCGCTCGTGGTATAATGTTTTACACCAAGAATTGCTCAATTCCTTATATTAGAGTGTGAATGTAAACCAAATTGCAATACGGTGAGATGTACGAAGATTGACACCTGTCCAAAGGGCCAAATTCTAATCCTCGCCAACCCCGAGAAATGCCGCTGTTGTAATACGTGTAAACCAAATCCAAGTATTATACCGTATATTCCCTCGGAATGGACGGCATGCCGGATAAAAACGAATTTCTCCCGGCATTTTGTCCATTTGATTATTAATTGACCAGTTGTCTACTTGTTAAAAACTGGTATTTACCGGCACGCCGTTGTTTCCGAAAGAATACGATAACTTACATTTTATTTCTTATTTAGAATGCTCAAAACAAAATCAATTTAAGGAAAAAAAAATTAAAAATTTTATAATAGACAGTTTGCGGATTTCTCGTACGAGATTTTTTTTTTATTACGAGAATGGCAAAATAGCGAGATATTGTTAAAAAAATCTCGGCGTAAAAATTCTCGATTGAAAGGTCTCGGTCGAGATTTTTCAAAAATCTCGTTTCAAATTGTCGTGTGTATTGCGCATGCGCACTGCATACAATACAACAATTGTCGTGAAATTCTGCCGCCATTTTCCCTCCGCTTCGGCGGCAATGTTGGCAAATTTGTGTCGATTCCAATATCTCGGGTTAGTTTTTTTATCAGTCAAACACCTTGCACAAACCACAAGCCCAATACTTAGGCTTAATTTGTGACAAGGTGTCTAAAGTCTATTTACCTATAAGTTTGGAGTAACTCGGATTGGTCAGTGGACTGATCGTAGGAAAGTATTCATACCCTACGTCACATGTCTGTCAGTAACCAATGAAAGTAAAGGTCATTTTTGAATAAAACGTGCGAAACCGCCATCTTGAAGAAATAGATGGCCCGGTCAAACCGCGCAAAACCGCCATCTTGAATAAATAAATGCACGAGGACTCGGTATGACGCACGGGTGACTCGTGTGACGTATAAGGACTCGGACTAGTACGAGGACTCGAGATAGATAAATAGAGAAGGATAAATATAATGCGGCCCGGTCGAACTGCGTTTAACCGCCATCTTGGATAAATAGATGGCCCGGTCGAACATTTGACGACCGGTCTTGACCGGTTTAGAACTACTTTGTTACGCGCAACACCATTTAACAGTTAATTGCCACGACCAATCCGAGTTGCTCCAAACTTATAGGTAAATAGACTTTAGTTCTACTAAAAATTGTTGCCGTCGATTTGTGCGTCGTATGTAACACACGTTTCGTGAGAAATTGCAAACACACGATACGACATTTTATTTCGTGCGAGAAATCGCAAACTGTCTAATAAAAAAAAAAGCAAACATTTTCAGATAAGGTAATACCGGTAATTAACTTTAGATTAGGATTTGCTAGAATTGCAAAAAAATAAGGTGTGCTGATAATACTATTTTAAAATTTCCTCAAACACTTGCGCATACAATTGAAATTCTGAATAAAAAAAGTCAACAGCATCACATCCCTTGTGAAGCAATCAGAATCCCACAAACTACATTCAACTTGCACAAAATGAAGGTACGGTAGCTAATATTTGTGTCCAATTCACTTTTATTTTTAAATGTTTTTCAGTGTTCCAGTTTGAATAACACAGTTGAACATCAAATCTGGTTTTATATGTCTTGCTTACAAAAAAAAAATTATATACTAAAACTTTTGCCCTTGAACTCAAGGGAAAGTCATGTAACATTTTAAAGGGTTTACGACATCAAACATTTTATACATGAATAATGTTTTGCTATCTCTTAAAATGGCCTAAATGATTTTTATTTATTTTTTAAACTTATCAGAACACGTTTAAAAAAATCATTTTGTATGTCCCGGACAGCTCATTTGAGCTTGGTGAGAGACATCGTTGGCCACTGCTGTCGTCACAGCTGGGATTCCCACGTTAAATGAATGGGGTACATCGCAAATTCTCAGTAGTAATATACCGAGAGCGATAAGTGATTATTGGAACAATTAGGTCAGCACTCATCTTTTTGCCTGATAAGCTCACTCGTGGTCTTATCAGGCAAAAAGATTCTTGCTGACCTAATTACAACAATAACTCAAGCACGAAGTGTATTTTATAAGAGAATTTACCACTACCTTACGCGATTCACGACTAAAATCCGCCGCAGTAGATGGCGCCACGATGAAGTGACGATACAAAATCGAATAGATCACAGTAGGTGCGGTGTCAGCGGTAAATTCTCGCTTTTATCTCACTTTTTTCATATTGTTGTCTGCTCGTTGTCACAACTTCAGCATTGAGTTTTATAGACCCTTTATGGACCAATAAAAACTGATGTCATATACCCTTTAATTGCGCAATTGTGTTAACAAATTGGTGCAACTGAACATCCCATGTTTAGTTACCATTTGTACTTGGAGGTTGTGAAGCTCCACCGTCATCTGCATAATACGGAAGACCCCCATTTATCCAAGATGGATGCCAAAATGGTGGTGGGCATTGAAATTCTTTTGCGGGACATTTATAAGCCTTTTTATTACTATAATACAACCATAACTAACCCGCTGTATTATATCTTGATAGGTTTTAATATTTCTGTCGATTCTTTCGATATCGTGCGCTGAAACACCACTTCTATGCAACGATTGTGCGAAAATATTGTGCGGTCCTGTAAGAGACTGCGGTCCTGATGCGCATAATGAGCCAGGAGATCGTTCGCTGTGTGAATGTTGTGCCAAATGTGTTCCCAACAGTAAAACAAAAACAATTTTTAATTTTAATTTTAATTTTAATTTTAATTTTTTTATTTTAAATTGATTTTTATAATTTTTATCTTTTTCAAATTAATTTTTAATTTTCATCACAATATTTTTTTTTAAATTCAAGGACAATTGTACGATCCGTGTAAAAACGACGAACAATGCGCCGCAGGATTGAAGTGTTCGACTTCACAATTGTGCGTGAACGAATCATGTGACCCCAACGTTTGTACATGGGTTAAATGTGCAGTTGTTGACAAATGCGAAAAAGGCATTTACAAAAAGTATTTTATGTGTGGATGTTGCAGCAGTTGTGCAAAATATCTCGGTATAATCATTATTTTTGTTAATCACCAAACAAAGTCCCATTGGCTATTGGCTAGAGCCTGTTTGCTTGCGCATTAATACAAATTTATTTATGTCTATTGTCTACAATTATTCCTGTATTTCTAAACTTGATATATTTAGAATTCAGGCGTCAGGCGGCAGGCGTCAGTTCATCGGGCGTCAAATGAACGGCCATTTTCATCCGGTTAATTGTCTGCTCGTTAGTCTGACGTTTAAACGTCTTTCCGGTTATTTGTCCACGTTTAAATGACACCCGATGAAGATGAACTGACCCCGATGAAAGGTCGTAATACCCGTTTAGGTAGGTTTATGTCTTTTTAATGGTCATTTTTCGAATTATTTTATTAAGTGCATTAAACAATCGCCAGGAAAAGGCTCTATCCAATGGGAGTTTGTCGCAATGTTGGAAATGGAGTTTAATTGATTTATTTATTCCTCATCGTAGAAATTGGTGAAAAATGTACCGACGAAGGAGTTAAATGCGGTCCTGACTTAGAGGTTAGTAGATAAAACACCCGCTGCCCACTGTTCCGACCGAAAGAAACCATGCTTAGCCGTAGTGAGCTTATGGCAATAGTCCGACTTTAGCTCGCACCATGGCCAGCAAGCCGGTGTTAGTTAAGGATGCTTGGTAATACCGTCGAATGGACAGCAGGGAAACATCATCGAGTCCTAGATAACACATTAAAGGCCGATAAAACCAATAATATCTTGTTGCGTGACATCCCTGTAATGTTCAGCTACAACTGAAGTATTACCGTACACGTGGATGGTAGGTACAAAACTGCTTTATTCAAATGTGCAAATCCCGCAGGTACAGCGGCACAGCGCTACCTGGCGGAAAGAATAGGTGAACACTACAATCTCCGTGTAAAGGTGCATTTTCATTTGCGAGAGAATTTCTCGCGCCAACAATCGCGCCGCTCTAAAAATCAAGCTCTGGCTTGAGCATTTTCATTAGAGCTCAAAGAGCCACTTCTGGCTTTCAAAAATTTTTGAAAAATCAGTTGACATTTCATAAAATATACATTAGTGTGAAATGTTTAGCATCAAATATTGCTGAATTTATTATTTTTTGGCTTTTCTGGATGTGGATGGCATTGATTAATCAAGATTAAAAATTCAAGTGGAGGAAAAAAAAATCAGCGCCATTTGCAATTGTGGGTGGGGCCTGTTCAAATGTCAAAATTATTGTCACTTGGCGCGATTTTAGGTGCGATTTTGTGAGCAAAGCTAGACTCGACAGAAGCGCGCCAGAAGCAGAATCGCGCCAACAATCGCGCGCCTTTGCTAGTCTAGCTTGCATGAAAATGGATAAGCGTGCGATTTTTGTCGCGCGATTATTGAAAATTAGGCGCGAGAAATGGCATTTCTCGCAAATGAAAATGCACCTTTAGGTTGCATGACCCCAATGATCACAGGATGAAGGCCGTCGCCAGTCTTCTGTCGATATTGTTAATAGCCATAATAATTATTTATACTTTTTGTTCTTAGTGCTCCAAACAAACTGGTACGTGTGTCGAAATATGTATCCCGGACTCCTGTATTCTTGTTAACTGCACGGACGCTCAAACATGCCCAAAAGGACAAATTCTCCGTCCAAGAAATACTAAAATTTGTCGTTGTTGCGCCAGTTGTGAAGATGCATCATCAATTTAACTTGACAAAAAGAAAAAGAAAAAGAAAAATATGCTAATAAATAAAATTATGACAATTTTTGCTTTTAATTCATATATGATTATTCATTTTTATTTTCCAAAATCAAAATCAATTGAAAATTACAATCCACATTGACTGCAGCATCCGCAGCGAAAAAAGATTTTCTTTTTACGGACTTGCCTGCAATCGTTCTCGATGACATTTTCGCAAGGGACGTCGCCATCACATACAATTACGGCACATGACACTTCCACACATCGCTTGAGCGTTGCCGAGCACTTGAAAACCGGTTTGCAGTCCGAATCGTTGTTGCACGGTTCATAAAGTTGACCTTAAAACGAACAAAATGAGCAATTAAATGGTTTTTATAGACCACGAGGAAACCATCGTACCCTCTGACAGAACACAATAGCTGGTATACAGCTGATGGTGTCACCTTTCGAGATTCAATTTTCTTTTGTGCTCACAGACGTGTTCTATCAGAGGATTTCGATTTGTGGTTCGACCGTTCACTCACGTTTGCGATTTCTCAGCATTTGTCTCCGTGAGCTGACTACTAGGAGCATCAACAAGACGAGAAAAACTATCTGAAAATGGAAAATATTAATGAATATACCGGAAATTCAATATGGAAGAATTAAAAGTGTTACCTTCATTTTAGGAGTCGAATTTTATGTCCTTTTTAATGGGAAAATAAAATTTTTAATTTGGGATTTTGTTTAGAAAGTATTAAATTTCATTAATTTAATTTAATGCCTTTGAGCAAAAATAAATTCTAATTAACCATTAATTGGCCTCATTAACAGTTGATTGAAAATCATTTTCATTATTATATTATTATATTATTATATTATTATATTATTATATTATTATTTATCATAAAAAACAATTTTATCCTTTGAATTAAATAAAATAAAATAAAAATTAGTTCTTCAATTTTTTTCAGAAAATCTCATCAGTAGAACAAGCCGAGACTGCTAATAACCGGAATCAGAACATGAACTAAATTATTATCTTTGTTTTGTGCTTTACTGTGGTTATTTCAGCCGACTGCATATATATAAACGTTTTATTTAGTTATTACGCACAGTTTGCGGCAGGTACTTTTCCCTTATAATCAATTTTTTTTATGGTTATAAATAGCGTTACACATAAGAATAAAAGTCCAGTTTGCAGTTTGCAGTTTGCAGCTTAGAAAAGTGAGTACCAAAAACTGGACTTAATTTTTTTTCTGTAACACTAGTTATAACCATAAAAAAAAGCCATAATTAGAAGGGAAAAGTGGGCTCACGACAAAGCAGGGAGCGGTAGAGTGCTCCAATTTTAAATTCCAGTTCGCTTTTCTCATGTCCTAGAGATACACTAGGCGCGAATCGCGTCGCTTTGTCATTTTTAATCCGCTTATCTCCGGTTAAAATCGCCATTTGCCAAGCAATTTTGAAAGTACATGCTGCCAGTACTTTTTTGATTGCGATTCCAAATCACAGCCAATCAGGAGCGATTTTTTAGGGTCATTCAAAATCGCAAAACAACGCGATTCGCGCCTAGTGTGTCTCCAGCATTACACCTGCGGCGAGCTCGCCTCACCTCACTAGATAAATGGACTGGAAATTGAAATTGGAGCACTCCATGAAGTCATGTTTTTCCCAGAACCGGAAAAGTGCCTGCCGCAAACTCTGTATTGACGTGTCTGTATATAATAGTACCGTATATATACTCGCGTATAAGTCGAGGATTGTTGGACCAAATCTTTTATTTTATTTTATTTTTTTAATACTTAAAATGGCTATTGACCCTCGTATAAATCGAACCAAATAAAAATAAAATGAAAAAATAAAATTTAGGGGGTCGATTTATACGCTTTTTGACCCGTTTTAAGTCAGGCTCGACTTATATATGCGAGTATATACGGTAATGAAAAAAAATTGAAGAGCTAATTTTTATTTCATTTAATTATTTTAATTTTATTTCACTTTTTTATACATCTGCTCGTTGATCGATCACACTTGAAACCTTCTTCACATTCTCCAACATTCCAAACAATGAGATCACCTGTTTTTAAACATTCTTCATTTTCCTCTATTATAAAAAAAAAAAAAAAAAAAAATTAAAATCAATTTGAAATAATACTACAAAAAAAAATCATACAATTACTTATATAAGGTTGGCAGAATTTACAGCAACCAGCACAATCATGAATATGATACCCAGCTTCGCAACCCTCGACTTCAGGACACGGATACTGATGACATTTTGCATAATCACATTTTTTAACACCCCACGCAGACATTGAGTCACAGCAAACAAACAACACGACACTGAGTTCAAACAACTTCATTTCTAAATCATGAAAATAAAATTTAATGTTTTTGTGAAATAAACAATGGAAATTATCACTTAAACAATTTCAATTTATTAATATCAATTCCAGTATTGAAGGTGTCGTCGATCCGAATTGCACTACCTACATGTATGGCATCACAATAATTCGAAACAAGTTGATAATTAGACAAATTAATGCCCGATCCACCTTGAATTTGCACATTATACCCGCGCAAAGAATTCAAAACCTTCAAATTATTCATTATGACATCCTTGCCACCTTGCGTCAACACGGTGGAAACTCCCAACGCGGCCAATGTCTTGATAGCGGACAATTTATCACTCACGATATCAAAAGCGCGGTGGAAAGTGACATTTAACGGTTTTGCTAACTCGATTAATTCCATCATTCTCGGTACATCGATTTCGCCATTTTTAGATACGATTCCGGTCACAATTCCTTCAGCAGTTGTCTTTTTAATGTGGGCAATGTCTCGTTTGATTTTTTCAAATTCCTGTCGTTGACAGGAAAAATCTTCGTCCGTGTGCCGAGTCATAACTCGAATGGGAATTTCACTCGTAGGACAACATTGGGGCATGTAGCCGCCATGTTCTAAATTGGAACACAATTCTATGCGATCGACATTATTTGTTTGGTTTATTATCTTACAGTCCTTTAGGTTGGTCGCAATTACTTCTAAGAACATCATAAAAAAATTGCGGCCAATCTATAGAAAAGTCGATTGTAATTTACCCTGTATTTTGGAATGAAATAAAAATATAAAAAACCTACCTGCTGTTTTCACTCTGCCGCTGCTGTTTTCACTCAATTGACATAAATATGATAGAAAATATGATAATGTAATGTAGAGCTTGACTGGATATAGAAAATATCCTTGTAATGTATAATTCAGAACTTGACTGGATATAGAAAATATCCTTGTAATGTATAATTCAGAACTTGACTGGATATAGAAAATATCCTTGTAATGTATAATTCAGAACTTGACTGGATAAAGATTGGTTAATCAATAGTACTCAAAAAGCCTACTAGATGTCAGTCAATATTTTCAAACATGGCTTTCGCTTGCCAGCGCGATAGGAGGTAATAAAAATAAAGAAATATTGTTATTTAACATACGATTCATTATTTTTTTAAATTCTAGTTTCATACAAAAGCGATTTCCTGCGAACCAGCCAAAACTAAACTGTTGATCAATGGTAAAAACGAAATATTTGGCGGTTACAATGTCGTACTTGAAGATACAATTTTATTTCCCGAAGGAGGCGGACAAGTAGAAATCTAATTTTAAAAAAACAAAGCAATAAATTAATCTATTTGTTTCTATCCTAGCCCGACGATAGAGGAACAATATCCAACGTCCAAGTGCTGCGAATAACGAGAAATAAAGACTCGGCGGTGCATTTTGTCACTCAATCGGTACCGTTAAACGAAGAAATTCCTCTAAAACTCGACTGGGTTCGATGATTTGACCACATGCAACAACATTCGGGGCAACATTTACTATCTGCAGTAGCTGAAAATAAATTTAATTTAAAAACTACTTCGTGGAACCTCGGAGAATCAATTTCCTACGTTGAAATTGATGCGCCGGTTGTAGAGTTTCCGGTGTTGAAAGAGTTAGAGGAGATTGTAAATGATAAAATCAGAGCTGCGATTCCTGTAACGGTTAAAACTTACGAAAAAGGATCGGAAGAGTTGGGAAAAGTTGTGTTTTTTGTTATTTTTCGGGTTTAAAATAACAAAAATTTATTATTATTTTTTCTAGGCGCATTCGCGGGGTTTGCCCGATGATCATTCGGGGCTGGTTAGGATTATTAGTATCGAAGGGGTTGATGAAAATATGTGTTGTGGAACTCATGTGAAAAATTTAAGCGAGTTGCAAGTAAATTTTTTTTTTTGGGGGGGGGGATTTATTTGTTTTTTTCAAGAAATTGTTTGTTTTTTTAGGCGATTAAAATTGTTTCATTGGAGAAAGGAAAGAAGAATAAATGTAATTGGATCAACATGCTTGGATCAACATGTTGAACTATTGGAGAAGATGAGCAAATCATTGAAAACAACCCAAAAAGTGAATAAAATCGTCATAAACAAAAATTCTAAATTTATTTTATATTTTTTTTTTTTAAAGGATGAATTAAATTTAATCCGGGATCTTGCCCTGTTAGAAGCGCAAAAAAATCAAACAAATCCAACCTAAGCCTAAATTTTACTTCATTCACAGGTTTAAAAAAAAATAAAATAAAAATAAAAATAAAAATAAAAATAAAACAAAAATTAAAATTTTCAATTAAACTAATCTGAATTTTTTTTTTCCAGGAAAGAAGGAAACTCAGACTTCATAACGAATGAATTAAAAGACGAAGATATTTTACTATTCATAACAGTCGGTGATGAAAAAGGTGCTGGTCAAGTCACAATTTCAGGAAAAGCCGAAATATTAAAAACATTAGGCCCAAAGTAATAAATAATTCAAATCATCTCCTAAAATAAATATTTTTTTAAAAAAAATACACTTACCCTTTCTAGAGTTGGTGAAATTTTGGATGGAAAAGGTGTGGCCAAGGGCAACCGGTACTTGGGTAAAGTGAACAACTTGTCACAACGAAGTAAAGCCGAGCAAATGATAAAAGACGAGATATCCATGAATAATGAGATATAATAAATTAACGTCAGATTACGACGATGAAACACGAATAATTAAACAACATGTTAAGTTACAATTCGCATTAAGTATCTTCAACACGTTTTTCTATTCGTTATTTATGATTTAATTTGGTCTATCCCATAATTATGAACATAAGCAAAGAATTTGTTTATTTGTTCCAAAATGGCACTGTGTGAAGATGCATTTTGATTTGCGATTTTTGTCGCGCGATTGTTGAAAAATGTGAGAAATGGCATTTCATTTTTTAAAAAATTTTATGATGAATGAAATGAAGTTTATTCGATTAAAATTACATCCCAACTCCCAGTTACACATCACTAACACTTGAATATAACAGTGAGATTTATTCTTTATTGAAATCTTTAATGAATTGTTTGAGTATTGGCCAGGGCAGTTGGTTGTCGTTGTCTGCATGTGCGTTTGTCTCTGGTTCTTTTGTTTCTGGATCTTTCGTGTCGCCTTTCTTGACGGGCACAGTGGCCGATATGAAAACGGGTTTATCCGGAGGTCTGGAAACGATGAAAATGGTTGGTGATTGGGTTCCTCCAGCGGTCGGTGGTCGCCACGAAACGGTGTCGTTGGATTCTAGAAGTTGTTGGGATTCTGGCCAGCTGATTGGTAGCAAGATGAAAGCGGTGCCATTGGGTCCTTGTTGTACGGGTTGTATTTGTCCACCACTTCCAGGATTGATAATGATTGGTCCTCCCTGTCCGACTGGTCCACCAGTTACGATGATGATGCCGGAAGGAGTTACTTGGGGGCCAAAGTCTATGGGTGAAGGGGTGGGAGTTGGGCCTTGTCCCGCTCCACCGGGTCCTACTTGTTCGAATCCACCACTTTGCCCAGTTTGTCCAAATCCTTGTCCAGGTCTGCCTCCTTGTCCTTGTCCAGTTTGTCCATGTCCACCTCCTTGTCCTGTTTGGCCAAATCCACCTCCTTGTCCTTGTCCAGTATGTCCGGGTCTGCCTCCTTGGCCTTGTCCAGACCCACCTCCTTGTCCAGTATGTCCGGGTCTGCCTCCTTGGCCTTGTTCAGATCCACCTCCTTGGCCTGTTTGCCCACCTTCTTGCCCAGTTTGTCCTAATCCACCTTCCCACCCTCTTGTCCTATTTGTCCAGACCCACCTCCTTGGCCTTGTCCACCTTGTCCCCCACTTTGTCCTGTCTGTCCTGGTCTACCTCCTTGACCTGTTTGTCCTGGTCTACCTCCTTGACCTGTTTGTCCTAAACCACCTTGTCCTGTCTGTCCTGGTCTACCCCCTTGTCCTGTCTGTCCAGATCCACTTCCTTGGCCTGGAGCAATAACACCACCTTCCCCAAATTGTCCAGGTCTACCACCTTGTCCAGTGTGTCCAGGTCTCCCACCTTGTCCAGTTTGTCCAGATCCACCTTGACCAGGAGCAATAATATCGCCTTGTCCTGGCTTGAATCCTCCACTTTGACCGCTTCCACCTGTGCCTGTTCCTTGTCCAGATCCACCACCTTGTCCAGTTTGTCCAGATCCACCACCTGTGTCCAGTTTTGTCCAGATCCACCACCTTGTCCAGTTTGTCCAGATCCACTACCTTGTCCAGTTTGTCCAGATCCACCACCTTGTCCAGTTTGTCCAGATCCACCACCTTGTCCAGTTTGTCCAGATCCACCTTGACCAGGAGCAATAACACCGCCTTGTCCTGGCTTGAATCCTCCACTTTGACCGCTTCCACCTGGGCCTGTTCCTTGTCCATGCCCAGGTCTTGAACCACCACCATGGCCAGGCTTAACCCCTTCTCCTGGTTTTTGATGATCAGGCGGCAATGGAAACATTTCCCCCATCGGACCAACACCAGTATCCGGCGGTGGATAAAATTCCTTATTCAAGTGGTAATATAGTGGAGCTCTAGTACAATCGACAATTGGCGCCCAAATACAAGTTCTCAGTTCTTGATCAAAAACCGTCATATTGGGACACACATGGTACTTCTCAATATTGTACGGATTGTAGCAATGTCTTACAACCTTTATAACAACGAAACATTTAAAAACAATGCCAATTGATCCATTTTATGGTTAGTTCACATTGGGGTTCACACTCTGTAACGTAACGCAAGATTGCTGCGCAAAGCATTGTGAGTTTAAAATCACAGACGTAAACTTAAGTTCCTACCTCAAAATCGATTTTGAAGTAGGAAGTAACGTAACTTAAGAAATTACGGCAACCAATGAGAAGACAGCTGCTTCTCGCATGAAAAACGAGATGGAATGAAAATTTGCGTGATTTGTCGGTTTACTGTTTACAATTAGTGTGAACAAAACCATACGTTACTTTCCTTAAGTTACGTTAATTTTTTGTAAGTTACGTTGCGTTACGTTACGTTACGTTACGTTCAATGTGAACTAACCGTTATTCGTAATTACTTGACAGTCTAATTCGGTGTCTGCATACAGTCCGGCGTGTTCTTGGTCCTTGCACCTGAAATTCGTCCGGGGAATGTTGTAGGGGTCATGTTTAGGATAATCCAATTGACCTTCCACCATTGCTGTGATGGCCAATGCCAAGGTCAGAGGTTCGTTCCTTGTTACTGGTGTTGAATAAAACTTGAAGAAAAAAACAAGTAATCAGTATGCGTAAGACAACACCGCTTGCTCCCTGCTAGGGACAATGAACGAAAGGATTGCATTCTTTCAACAACAATTTTTACAAGTCATTCTTGACGTTTTTCAGTAGATTTACTTGTTTTTTTTCTCATTTTATTAGTTTATTTGACAGTTTGAAGACTTTTTCATTGACTTTCGATTTGAAGTAGAAATTGAAACTAAGAGTTACTTACATTTTTAACGACAAATGGAGCGCCATTGATGGTGGCAACAATAACACACAGGATGAGTAGACCCAACATTGTAATTGGGCTGTTGGTTGATGTTTTCTAATCTTATTTTACAAAAAAATAAAATAAAAACATTCAATTTATGTAAACAACAGTTCAGAAAAGAAAAATAATCAAAAAGAATAAAATATAAAGAAAACAAACAAAACTCACAACTCACCCAATTTCAAGAGCAAAGATTCAGTCAGTGTCAAGGAAAAATTGAAAGTGAAGATGCTCAGCTCACTCCACTCGCATCTTTATAGGCTCAACGAAAGGATAGGGTCATTGTCTCGGACACCCCTGATGAGAACAACCGGTTTTAAAATCACGATTTATACACCCAACACGAAAAAAGTTAATGAACCAACTTTCAATTGACAGGTGAAGGTCCAACTTCCCAAAAATAAACGTAAACAAAACGTAAACAAAACATAAACAAATCAAAAAAACCAAATAAAATAAAATTATTCTTTCCCCCATATAAATCAGACTTCTTTAATTTGTCGCATGAGGCGCTGCAAACGCCTATACCCCCAACCATTCCAAAAAAAAACATCAGAAACATAAATTATCCTCTCTTCCCTGCAAGTAGGTCAAGATCAAGGTCAATACTGATGGAGAAATGATTTAAAACCAACATCCGCGAGCTTGTGCCATCTGATGGTAGTTTTATAAATCACCACAAGGACTTTGGTGATTGGTCTTATTCAAATCAAAATGGAAGTATCCAGTGAACCTCCAGCTACCGAAGAATATAAATGCGAACTTTGTGACTATTCGAGCTACCGTAAGCAGCACTTAAAAACCCACATGACCACCCATCAAACTAAAAACAATACAACTGCAATTTGTGCTCATATTCGTGCAATCGAGTGCCGTTATTGAAGCGCCACATGTGCACCCACACCGGAGAAAAACCTTTCAAGTGTAATTCGTGCGAATATCGTTCGTGCGATCAAAGTAATATGAAAAAACACGAAAGAATTCACACGAAGGACATGAAATACAAGTGCGAAATCTGCGAATATAAATGCACCGACAACGACAAAAATAGTTTAACCCACCACTTGGTGGTGCATAGCAAAACAAAATCGCACAAATGCCATTTGTGCCCATTCACATCAGCGTATAACAAATCACTATTGAAATCACATTTATTGGCGCATACTGGAGAGAAACCGCATAAATGCCATTTGTGTTCCTACACAAAACACAACTGCTAACAAATATTGTTTGGCTTCACATTTGATAACTCATTCGGGAGAGAAGTTTGTTTGCGACGAGTGTGATGCAGTGTTCACAAATGGCGCTAACTTGAAGTCGCACAAATTCACGCATGCGGATAAAACGCACAAATGCTCCGTTTGCGCGTGCGCACAGATTGAAACAACACACGAGAAACCACACGGGCGATAAACCGTTCAAGTGCCAATTGTGTCCATCGGCTTTTGTCGTTAAAAAATCGTTAAGAACTCATGTTTTGGAATTGCATTCGGTTGTGAAACAGTTCAAATGCAAAGTTTGTACGTACGCAACGAGTGTAAAAACACGACTCGTGCGACACGAAAGAAGTCACACGGGAGAAAAACCGTTCAAATGTCATTTGTGCGATGCTTCGTACACCGTGTCGAGCGCATTAAAAGATCACTTTACTAAACACACTGGCGAAAAACCGTTCAAATGTCAAATTTGTGATTTTGCCACGCAGCATCCATCGATCGCAATTGAGAAGACATCGTTCGTATCACGAGGCGAATAAATCGTATAAATGTTATTTTAATTCGTGTTCTTACATCACGTTTGAGAGATCGAGTTTCTGGGCACATTTGATTACGCACAAACGTGGTAAGAAAGCATCTAGCGATTCAATAATTCAGGAAACAAGTGAAAAACCGTTCAAGTGCCATTTGTGCAAGGATGAATTTTCTTGCAGCAGATTTTTACAAAATCACGAATTAATTCATGGACTGTCAGTAGTGAATGTTCCACAAACGAATTGTGATGATTATGTGTTGGTGTTAAAATCTGAAATGGAGGTGGATCAAGAATAAATTGATAATTTGAATATTGAAATAATAAATGGGCAAAAAATTTTGCCAGTTTGCAGTGAAATGTCAGAAAAAACTTGTTGCGTGTTGACAAGTGATTTTGAAATGGTGTACAAAGTAAAAGAAGAGATTTAACCTGAATAAAATAAACATTAAAATCAAAAAAATTAAAACAAAACGTCTTTAATTTTTCGTATTAAAAAAAGAGCGTTGTTAAAAATGACGAAAAAATGAAATCAAACTTTTTTTTAGCCCTTTGGTACAGTGTCTCCATCTCGTGCTAATTTTTTTAAACATTTCAAGGCCACGATAAAATCTAGACTCAAATGATCGATAAGTGGTAATGCTAAAAAGTGGCGGCAAGCGAGAAATTGAAAGGAATTTACGCTTTTAGGAAATAAATAATATATTTTATTTAATTATACATCTAATTAATTACTATTCTGATCTAACTTAACACACAATTGACTTAAAATTTGGAATACAAGTTCCTTTAAATAAGAATAAAATGAATTAGCCCAATTTTCTCATTAAAAGTACCTAAATTATTTTTTTTAATTTTTGGAACCACCAAGAATAAATAACATAAAAAATAAAATTAATAATTAACCGATTTTAAATACAAGTGAATTAATTCCAATTCCAACTTTTTCTATAAGTATTTAGTTGTTGCTCACTTGACGCCACATTTTAGCATTACCGCTTATCGGTCATTTGAGTCTGGTTGTTGCCGAGAATGTGGCGCTAAATTTACCGCTGTGGATAAGGATAAGTTCTAATTCTAGTTTTGGTTTGGTCACAACGAAACTGGAGCCAACTAATACAAACGAAAGGTAAACCTGAATTAATTTCAACAGTTAAACAAATTTGTTAATTGACTTTTATTTGAAAAATCAAGATGGATGTATCACGTGATACTCAACCAGTCCTGACACCAACCGGAAATACAAAGTGTGACTATTCGGGCTCAAACTGTAATCAAGTGCCGTTATTGAGAAGACATCGTTCGTATCATGAGTTGAATAAATCGTAGAAATGTTATTTCGATTCGTGTTCAAATTTTTCTAAATAGAAATTTATATAAGGATTCTTTATATGAGTTTGATTTTTACACGTTTTCGTTGTGTAATTAATTCAACAAGTTCTTGACGATGTAATGAGTAATTTCCGTCGATTTTACGTGGTTTTTCGATTTCGAGTTGTTGATTTTTTGACGATTTTTTTTGTCTAATTTATTCCAAAAATCATTAAATTAGACAAACAAATGTCAAAAATTCAATAAATTAGCGAAAATATTTGATTTATTGTCGAAATTTTGTCGAATTTAACGATTTTTTACGATTTTTGTCTAATTCTACGATTTTTTTTACGATTTTTGTCTAATTTAACGATTTTTTACGATTTTTGTCTAATTCTACGTTTTTTTTTACGATTTTTGTCTAATTTAACGATTTTTTTTACGATTTTTGTCTAATTTAACGATTTTTTTTACTATTTTTGTCGAATTTAATACGAATTTTGTCTAATTTAACGATTTTTGTCTAATTTAACGATTTTTGTCTAATTTAACGATTTTTTTAACGATTTTTGACGATTTTTTCTCTGAATTATTAAAAAATCAATAAAGTAGACAAAAAACCGTCACTAAATTAGACAAAAAAATTCATTTTTTGACGTATTCTTAGGCAAAATATTTTGCATTCTGATGATGGCAAAAATATTGCATTCGTTGGCAATTTATTCGATTTTTTGACGATTTTTAGACTAATTTAAAAAAATCAATAAGCCGGACAAAAAATCGTCAAAAAATCAATAAATTGGTAAAAATATCTGACTTTTTGACGATTTTTTTGTCTAATTTATTCCAAAAATCATTAAATTAGACAAACAAATGTCAAAATTTCAATAAATTAGCGAAAATATTTGATTTATTGTCGAAATTTTGTCGAATTTAACGATTTTTTACGATTTTTGTCTAATTCTACGATTTTTTACGATTTTAGTCTAATTTAACGATCTTTTACGATTTTTGTCTAATTCTACGATTTTTTTTACGATTTTTGTCTAATTTAACGATTTTTTTACTATTTTTGTCTAATTTAATACGAATTTTGTCTAATTTAACGATTTTTGTCTAATTTAACGATTTTTTTAACGATTTTTGACGATTTTTTCTCTGAATTATTAAAAAATCAATAAAGTAGACAAAAAACCGTCACTAAATTAGACAAAAAAATTCATTTTTGACGTATTCTTAGGCAAAATATTTTGCATTCTGATGATGGCAAAAATATTGCATTCGTTGGCAATTTATTCGATTTTTTGACGATTTTTAGACTAATTTAAAAAAATCAATAAACCGGACAAAAAATCGTCAAAAAAAAATAAATTGGTAAAAACATCTGACTTTTTGACGATTTTTTTTGCCTCATATTCGATTTTATTTGAGAAAAAGTTGACATATTTTCGCGTTTTTATTAATTATTTTTTTATTCAATTTCAGCGCCAAAATCAAGAATTATGTGAAAAGATCCAAAGCGAAAGAAACACTGCTACTGGAGTCAATGTTCAGATCCGGCTGTTACAGCTAGAACCTTCAATTCCTTTTTCTATTTTCGATCTATTATTTTTATTATTATTATTATTATTATTATTATTATTTAAATTTAAATTTATCGCTCGTTTTTGGCGTGATTTTCCGCATTCGAATCGCATTAAATTGATTTCCGGCGTAAAAAAGTGATTTTTGATGTTTTTTCACGTGTTGAGTGCGATTTTGATTAAGAATGGACTTATTCGAGCGTGAATGGTCATTTGGTCGACCGTCAAGGTCTCGCCTATGTCCTTCACTTTGCTCGGGTCTTTGCTCTCTCGTGTAGGTTGGGTCGCGGGTCACGACCCCCTAATGTTAAGTGTAGCAACGTCGAAGCGAAAACCATTTGAACCGGAGCAATCTCGAGTCGCTGCCCGCTGGGGGTGCAATTAAGCAGCCGGCCAACTGTCACCGTCACCCAACCCATTCAAATCTTTGACAATAGTGAGCGCACGGCTCCAGAGGGTGCCACTGTCCCACTGTCCCTTCCTTCATTTGATTTTCTATTGGAGAAGAAAAATTAACGACGAATTTTCGTTTTCCATTTCTAGAAATGAAAGAATTTTGCAATTTTATTTTCCAGTCGAGTTCTGAATTAATTTTTTCTAAATTTGCTGCTCACAACTCAACTGGATTCTGAATTTTTTCGCTAATTTCCTCGGATTTACCGATTTGAAAACGTGTAAGCGGTTTCAGGGAATGCGGGGTCCCTCGGGATTGCATCGAGCGAGGGTGGCATCATTCCAGTGCCCTCTGTAGTCGCATTTATTGAAAATTTATTGAAAAATACGAGTAAAAATATTGCACATTTTATTTTGTTATTTTGTTATTTTGTTTGTGTTTCGGTGAATAATTGTGAAATTGTCAATTGATAGTAAAACTGATTCGTTCGTTTCGAAGTCAGCTGCTGCGCCCTCTGTGACGATGCTCGAGGTAGGGTTTTTGGTTTTACCCCTTCCCTCCCAATGTCAGTCATTTGGTCCCCACATCGGAGTTCGGAGTAGGGTCACTCTCGAGTCTCGACGTACCGGTACCGTTAGAATAGTTTTCGCTTCGACATGTTGGCCTACATGAAAATGGCCAAATCGGACGACGATGGACCCTGGTTCGCGCCACCAACACGATTACATCGATCCGAACAGAAACGCAACACGAAATCGCAATTTTTTAACGAAACTTCCATCGAGACACCAGGTAAGGAAAAATTATTGAAAAATATCAATTTTTCATCTCGAAAATTGAAAAATCTCGATTATTTTTTTATTTTTTCTTATTATTCTTTTAATATTCTTTTAATACAAATTTTATTTAAAAATAGTTAACAAGAAAATTCGAAAAATGATTTTTAAACTTCAAAACAACTAAAAAAACATTTTTTCTTTTTAAAAATTAATATTTGAATTTTTGTACATTTTGTATGAGTAAATTTCTTTTCTTTTCTTTTCTTTTCTTTTCTTTTCTTTTCTAATTTGTCTTTGGTAAACCGCAACAATCGATGCCCAAATTGAAAGTGGGTCAATAAAAGTGAAGCCAGCTCGAGCTTTACTCACAACCCTTTGATCCCGTTCAAGTAACGAGGTCAAACGAGCTAACGACTCGTGCCCCCGGTGCCACTGGATTATCAAAGGGGCCCTGAGCGGGGGACGTGGGCGAATGTGCAATACCCTTAACGTGGGGTGGAAGGGTCGACTTGCTGTCGAGGTCATTTCTCACCCTATTCCATCACGACCCCATTACTGTTTGAGGTTAACACCAACCATAACTCACCAAACCCAAATCACGAATGAAAATGACGATAACCTAAATGCGTGTTCGAACTCGCATATCTCCGATCTCCGATCTGATTTCGGCTCTCGTTATCGTGGGAAGCGAAAAACGACGAGAAAAAGAAATATTTCATCGATTTGAGCTTTGAAAATCATTTTTTATCGATTAAAAGTTGGATAAATGACTAAAATTCTTATTTTTTCATATTTCGCAGAAACATCTTCGGAACAACTCGATGATGATGACGATGACGATGACGATGACGATGGACCTTTATGTCTGGTTGTAAGCAAAACCGACGATTGTTTTATGTCACCAAGTTTGTATTTCTACCTCAACAATAAATAAATCAAAATGATTCATTTTCATTTTTTTAGTGTCAAATACCAAACAGTTTCTTCCAACGCCACCTGGTGATTATATATAAATTAATTTTTGATTTTTAGTGATTTAATCGAAATTGAAATCTCATTCGTCGACATTAGGAAGTCCCAGATCGTCGGATGAGGGCGCTGAGAGTTTATTAGCGGTTTCAATTAATCATTTCCGGGATCCGATGCTCGCACCGGTCGATTTAATGGAAAGTGAGTATCGTACGATTCATTCGTGTTTTCCTCGAATAACATTTGCGTTTTTGTTAGCTGCTATTTTTGCCCGCGCACTCGCGAGTGGCGCTCCTAAGAGATCGAGAGGCGAAAAGAAGCCGATTCCGGACGAACAAAAGGACGGGAAATATTTCGAGCGCAGGAAAGGAATAATTTGGCCGCGAAAAAATCGCGAGATGCGAGGAAATCGCGCGAAGATCACATCGCGGTGCGAGCGAATGCGTTGGAAAAGGAAAATGCGGTGCTCAGAGCTCAGTTGGTGACCCTCAGAGAGGAAGCCGAGTCGCTGCAACTGCTGCTCGCTCTCAAAAAGAGCAAAAAACCGATAAAAACTGTCAAAACTCGAGATGAGTAAAAATGTACAAATAAAATCAAAAAATGTCAATATTTACCCAATAAGTTCTTTTTTAAAATCATTTTCGCTTTTTTTGCTATCGATTCGCTTTTATTAATTTTGGCGCGAATCAAGTTTACTGTTGTTTCTAATTACCACCAGATGACGGTAATATTCGGTTTAGTTCTACTTTTGGTCGTTCGAGTGAAATGGCAGCAGTGAGCCGGAAGTAACGAGTCCTAACATGGCGTCAACGGTAAATTTTATTTTTTTACCGTTAAAAACGAATGTTTTAAGCAACTGAGTAAGTTTTATGAAAACTCAAAACATGTTCGTGTTAAATATGGAGATTTAATTTTTTTCTTTTTATTAAATTACAGCTAACTATTAAGCCGAATAAGCCGAATAAGCCCGTTTTGGCTTTAACGGAACTAGTTTTCGAGACAAAACGTCATCTCCTAGCGATAATTATTATAGAATGATGCTAATGATGCGGTTTTTTTATAATCTTTTTCAATTTTAAATTTTTCAGGATTTTCATGAGTCAGCTGAGCATCACTAGCGTTGGAGCATCGTGTTGGTGATACGAACAAGTTATTATGAATCGAGAAATGAGAAATTTGACTAGCGAAATGAAGACATTGTGAGACCATCTTTGTTTCTTCGTAGAAGAACGAACAAATATTCGCCGAACGAATTTCGCAGCACTAAAAGTGAGATTTGATTGATTTATTTGATTTTATTTTATAATTTACATAATAATGAATTTAAATTTTAAATTTATTATTTTACAATTTACAAAATTAGTTGGTAATTTGATTT
>AFFK01020441.1:0-15261 GCA_000239455.1 Strigamia maritima | reverse complement strand
TCGCGTATAAGCCGATTGGGGTTTTAATGGGCTTATAATCAAAAAATCGCCATTTTTGACCTCCGAAAAAAGTCAAGCAGGCCGATATTTAGCCTTGGGCTTAAATACGCACATGGGCTTATATCCGCGTATAAGCCGATTGGGGTTTTAATGGGCTTATAATCAAAAAATCGCCATTTTGACCTCCGAAAAAGTCAAGCAGGCCGATATTTAGCCTTGGGCTTAAATACGCACATGGGCTTATATCCGCATATAAGCCCATTAGTTTCAATGGGTGATAAAAGGGCTTATAATCAAAAAACCGCCATTTTTGATCTCCGAAAAAAGTCAAGCAGGCCGATTTTTAACCTTGAGCTTAAGTAGACTCTAAAGCGGGGTTTTACGGTACTTTTAATTGTTTTAAGCATTTAAAAAAAAATATTTGCAAAGTCAAAAATGATAAATTAATTTGGACATTTAATTATTCTACCAATGGACAAACAAACACTTAAATATTTAGTAGATAATAAAAGTAAAATATTTTTCTTTTCCTCTTATCAAGAAATGTAAACAAACAAGTGCAACCTTAAATCAACAATTGTTATCACTCTATTATCAAAACTCAATATGATCTTGTTTCCCAATACTCACAATCCACATGTTAACATTAATTTGACTTGCACAAATAAAGTGCACCGAGGTCATTGAGTACTTGAACCTGACCCAACCCAATTACACCCTTCTTCTTTTCAAGAAAAAATAACATAACAAAAATCCAATTTCTTCTATTATTCAAACTCAAAACTACATTGTTTAGTCACCTAGTGAACTTTATGCTCTTTAAACAATTATTTTTCCACATTTTTCAGTCATGATTTTCACATTTTCACATTTTCTCAATTAAATATGACAATATGACATTAGTTTTACCTTATTTTCCGGGAAACCTCTAAAACCATTGCTGACAGCGCCGTTGGAATGTGTTTTGATTCCATTTCGTAGTTGATGATTGACATTAGTTGAATGCAAATCGTTGGTTAATTGAGTAACCATTTCCGAGTTTTTACTCTCTTCCACTTGACACCGACCATACAGCGAGGGAATCACGCGGGGAATCACGACAACCCGATTCACTTCGTTTTAGTATATGTTTTTGAAGAAAATTCTGTGGTTGGCTCGAATGTTGACGTCATTTAGTTACCATCCAATCAAAATAAAGAATAACAGTTCTGATTTAAGTCCGTTTTTTATTAGTGAAAATGACGTTTAAACTCAGAATTACACAAACATACACGTAAAATGGAGCTATGTTTCCGTTTTACTTAAATTCCGGGTATTTTTTTTTAGTTTTTATGTAAACAGTTTCTGAAAGAGTAATAATAATTTGCGTCACAAGGTGGCGCTGTAAACCGATGCGTTTTAAATTCGCAAAGGATTGTTGGCTTTCATCGCATTTCGAAAAGGATTGTTGGTGCGAAGGTTTGTGTCTTTCGCTGCTTTTTACCGGCAGTGTGAGCAATACTCTATTTAACAATTCGTGCACGAAACTCCCATTGGTTAATGACCTATGCATTGTACTGAAAGTATATATTGTGGTATCTTGTTTTAATCCTCTAGATCGAGCCGAGTCGAAAAATCATCGTTTCGTAGCCAAAAAATGTGCGCAACAATACAAAAACCCCAAATGTAAATAATTTTTTAAAATATTTTACGAGCGTTTTTGTTCGTTAACAATGGCACGCACATTTTTGGACTACGAAACAATGATTTTTCGACTAAGCTCAACTAGAGGATTAAAATAAGATATCACAATATATACTTTCGGTACAATGCATAGGTCATTAATCAATGAGAGTTTCGTGCACTAATTGTTAAATAGAGGGTAGGGTATTTAATTCCCTTTCAAGTCTTTACAAGACCTAAATAAAGAAATCTGAATAAAAATCTCAGTCTCATTTGGACATCAAGAATTTCATATTTTTCATCCTAGAGGGCGCCATGTGGCCACTAGTAAAGTCTATCACAAGATCGAAGTTAATTGTTTTTATTAGGTTCATTCGGAAACTAAAACTCGTGAAAAACGATTTTTGCGTGTGGTTAGTTTATTGTGTGTTTTGTGCAGCTATAATTCTGAGTGTGAAAATCTAAGGCAAGTTTCAGCTACGTTTTAGCTTCTGTCACTTCTAAAGCAAATGGCGCCTGAAATTCTACAATAGTAGAGTTAGAATGGTAGTTGCTGCGCTGACGAGTGTGCAATTGTAAGACACAAACTCGTATCTCGTAAAACGCTGGAATAGTAGCGTTTCCTTAAACGACGCGCGTTTCTTGACTTAAACTTCAACATTTCCGGAAATGACGGCACATTTCAGGAAACGAAACGAGAGAAACGAGGGAGACACGAAAATATTTAGTTTCCGAATGCACCTATTGTTTATGCACACTAACAAGAGAAACCAAAAGCCATTTCAGTTTCATTCGCAAGATAACTGCTAACATGAAGCGATAAGGATACAATACAATATAATTGTGTTATCTATATTACGTCAGCCTTTGGACATGTGCAACACTGTAAACTATTCTATCTATTGTTTAAATTGCTATGCCAACTAATCATTACTTTCACTGATCTAGTTATTGATATCGCTCAAATATGTATATTACTACTACTACTATACAGGGTGTATCAGAATTCATGTTACGCAGAACTAGGGGGTATAGAGGGGAACCAGAAGATCACGTTTCCACTAATCAAAAATTCTAAAAAAAATTTCCCACTTAGTCACAGCCCCCAAAAACAATGGAAGATTTCAAATATCCCGCGTCAAGCATATCGCCCACGTTTGCCGGGTTAAAGGCGCAATTCTCAAATAAAAACACAATCGGTAGCCAACAGTGGAAGTTTATTACAAGAGATGCTCTACATGTCCACCATGTGCATCAATGCACAGCTGGTAGCGACGGAATAAATTCATTCTGACTCTGTTAAAGATCTGTAGGTTAAAATGATCCGTTGAGAATTGTGCTTTAACCTGGTAAACGTGGGCGATTGCGTGATGCGGGATATTTGAAATCTTCCGTTGTGTTTGGGGCTGTGACTGAGTGGGAAATTTTTTTGGAATTTTTGCTTAGTGGAAACGTGATCTCCTGGTTCCCCTCTATACTCCATATTCCTGTGTAACATGAATTCTGAAACTATTTTACTATTTGTAGACAGTAAATGTAAACCAATCATGTAATTTCTCATTCCATCTCATTTTTCATGCAAGAAGTAGCTGTCTTCTCATTGGTTGCCGTAACTTCTTAAAGGTCAAGTGCAATCTAAAATTTAATTTTAATGTGTGAAAGAGTGTTAACAATAACATATATTTCATTTTTTTAAATATTTTATTCTTGCATATTTATTATTTTATAAACAAAACAATGTCTAGTTGGCTAGCCTTGTTTGTCACGCAATGCATCATGGTTGAGCAAGGATTAAATGACGTCACCAGTTCTGATTGTTAACAAAATAACCATCTGCGCATGTGCATATTCATGCGCATGCTCAGAGAGTTGAAATTCGACCAAACCTGAGAACTAGTTCTGGATCATTTGAATTTTAGGATTGGGAACGTCATTCGACCATGATGCTTTGCATTGTGGAGAAGGAATATTGGAATTGTTATATAATAATAAATATGCAACAATAAAATATTTTAAAAAATGAAATATATGTTATTGTTAACACTGTTTCACACATTAAAATTAAATTTTAGATTGATTGCACTTGACCTTTAAGTTACGTTACTTCCTACTTCAAAATCAATTTTGAACTTGAGGTTCGTGATTTTAAACCCACAATGCATTGCACAGCCATCTTGTGTTACGTTTCAAAATGATGTGAACCAACCATTACTGTTACTGCTAGTGTGAAGACATTTGTTCATGTGGGAAACTCTATCCAACATTTCGTGCACAAAACTAAAAAGTGAATTTTTTTGCATTGTACCGAAAGTATATATTGTGGTATCTTATTTTAATCCTCTAGTCGAGCCGAGTCGAAAAATCATTGTTTCGTAGCCAAAAAATGTGCGCAACAATACAAAAACCCAAATGTAAATAATTTTTTAAAATATTTTACGAGCGTTTTCGTTCGTTAACAAAGCCACGCACATTTTTGGACTACGAAGCGATGATTTTTCGACTCAACTCAACTAGAGGATTAAAATAAGATACCACAATGTATACTCTCAGAACAATGCATAGGTCATTAACTAATGGGAGTTTCGTGCACGAATTGTTAAATAGAGTTTAGACTAGTTCTCTTGGCAAGCACTTTGCTGAATGCTATCGCCCTCTGTAATTTAACTATTGCACTAAAGGAAACATCAGTTTCTGACATCACAGGAAACTATGACGTCACCCAAGATTTCTCGCCAAAAAAATCAATTGAAATTTGTATTAAAAAAACCATAACATCATTTTTGTTTAATCGGTGGAATATTTGCCAAATGATATTAGAAATATCAGCAATATCAAAATCAGCTGTTCAATATATGAAATAACATTGACCTGAACTTTGTCTTTGCGGATATAGAATGTTGAGACGATAATTCTTGACCTTGCATAAATAAAACTGGAAAAATAAATTACCCAAAACAGGATCTCAAACAAACTGTTTGGTTTAATAATTTTCCATCCGTTTATTTGACGCCCGGTTAATTCTCGCCCTCTTATTTGTCTGTCCATTAGTTTGACACACGTTCAATTGTCATACCGGTTAAATGTCATATTGGTGAAACGTCCTTCCGGTTATTTGTCCGCGTTTAACCGTGGACGAATACTACCAGTATTCGTCCAAGGTTAAACTGTCATCCGGTTAATTGGTACCCGGATAAATGTCTGAATAGACAGTTTGCGATTTCTCGTAGGAGATTTATTTCATTACGAGAATGCCAAAATAACGTGTATTCTCGTTTGAAAGGTCTCGATCGCGATTTTTCAAAAATCTCGTTTCAAATTGTCGCGTATACAACTTGATTTGCGCATGGGCACTGCATAGAATCGCAACAATTGTTTTCAAATTCTGCCGCCATTTTCCCTTCGCTTCGGCTGCAATTTTGGCAAAGTTGTGTCGATTACATTATCTCGGGTTAGTTTTTTAATCAGTCAAACACCTCGCACAAACCACAAGCCCAATACTTAGGCTTAACTTGTGATACGGTGTCTAGTTCTGCTAAAAATTGCTACCGCCGATTTAAGCGTCGGTCGTATGTAATACGTTTTGTGACAAATCGCAAACACCGATACGACATTTTATTAAAAATGCCGGATGCCGGATAAAGTAGTATCACGTTTTACGGCACCGATTCAAATTTTACAGCTTGCTGTAAAATGACCAGTTGTCTACTTGTGAAAAACTGGTCAGTCTCGCCTTTACCATTGTTTCTGAAAAAATATGGTACCAATTATTTGTATTATAAATTTTAGTCTTTAAAATGACTGTCAATCTCCCAAATAAAAATGTTTCCAGCCAGTTTTACTTCCTTAGGAAACACCTGTCAACTTCCACAGCTGTGATTTAATTCTGCGAATTGCAAAATGACGTCATAGAGACCTTATGAGTTTAGAAATACTGGCCTGGCATCCTTTCCACAGTAAATTTTATTTTAGTACCTACCTACATCTCCCTCTAGAACTAAAAATTTGAAACCACAAAATTCCTTATAATAATTTCTAATATTTCTTAAATCATGCAGTATATATATATATATATATAAATATTTTATAAAATTTAAAGAATAAAATTCAAAACAGACAATCAAAAAATGATAATGCCGGAAATACAGTCCTGTCGACCCAGCTGCACATAACTCCCACTAGGATGCAAAAACGAGTCCCATATAAAAATGACGCAATAACAAAAAAAATAAAAAAAAATAAACAAATATATAAACCGATTGCTACAATAAAACCACATCTGCTTAGTTTTAATAATCACATTTAACGATTAACGTAATTATTTGATTAATTTCTTAATTTCATTCAAACTACAACTTCCCTTCCCTTCGGCCTCCCATTGGCGCAGCCGCTACTCTAGCGACAACATACCGAACAACACGATCAACCCTCTACTACTACTACACTAGTTCCTGTACATCCTGTACATAATGAGCGATAGTCGTGAAAACAAGATGGAAATGCTTTAACCTCCAACACCGGTTATCCATTTACACTATGACACAGAAAGCCAAGCAACGTGTACCGAACGGCGTACATATCAGACTTCATTTAGACGGGAAAAATGCCAAAACTACTTTTTCTCAGCAACCGGTATGTCTTTTTTTGTTTAATTTTTTTTTTCACTACGAGACAGTATAACACTGTGAGTGAGACAGTGTAAGAAGACAGGGCACAGGGCGACGAGCCGCGTGCCGGCGAACTGATGAAGTCGAAAAATGGCGGCCAGTTGTGGTGGCGATATGTGCTTTATTCGTTTTTTTTTGGTTTTTAAAGGTTGAACTTGATTTTTTTGTTTGTTAAAGTGTTTTTTTATGTGGTTTTATATTTCCGATCTTCTTTCCATTGTGTTTGTAATGAAATATATATACAAAAGGTGTGTGAAATGAGGATTGGGTTGGCACGAAATGGTGGCGCGGACTTGCGGTGAGTCATAGCTGTTCGAGGCCTATTCATTAGAAGTTTAATCATGAGTTATCATTAGCAAATATCAGCTGATAGGTTAAAAAAAAAGGGTAATGTTTGATAAATGTTAAATGTTGGTTGAATGGTTATTTCAACTGGAAAAGGATTTTTTTTTTTAATTAATTAATAATAATATGGGATTTTTCTATACAGGATATTCTTGATGGTATTTATAAAGGAAAATTGTTTTGACCTTAAAGTGAAGGTATACTTTTTTAAATTTTTTTTTTTTTTTTTAATGTATTAATAATTTTTAGATTATATTTAGTTAAATTTTCTTTTTTTTTTTTTTTTTTTTTTTTTAATTAAAAAATAGGAAATTGTGTCAAGGAATTTGTGAATTTTTAAGCTCTGTTTATTCTCGCCATAGAAATGAATAAAGAAAGTGATGTTTTGTCACATGTTGAAATATGGTCGATATTTATATAACTTTTTATTTTAAGGTTTTTCTAGTTAAGTAAAAATAGTTAGAGGCCATTTTTTTCTTGATTTTTACTATTTTTAACTATTTTTACTATTTTTACTATTTTTAAATACGGTAAAAAAGAAATTTACCGTATTTACGAAGAAAGAGAGAGAATTGTGTTTATAGACGTAAGCGGCGACTTGGACCATACACGTCTTTCAGTATTTACGGAAGGTACAACGAAAAACGGAGATATTTATCCGAAATACGTGCCATTATGGATGGGTATGCTGATGAGATTTTCGTTGATCGAAAGCACTAACGATGAGTACGAGATCTTTTTAGTTTTTGATGATGTTACGAATAATTTTTATTACGGAGATATTTTTTTTTAATACATGAGCTTTGGATTTGTTCTTTCTGGTATTATTCATCTGTTAAATATGATTTTTACATCATGTTTTGGTAAATATAATAAAAAAAAAAAAAATGTCAGTGAGCATTTTAGGGTGTGTCAAACTGGTTTGTTATGATGCTTTTGGTTAAGAGTTTTAGCACTAATTAATTTTTGATTATTTAATGCATATTAAAACATCTAACACGTAAAATACATAAAAAAATCACATAAAACACATTTTTTATTCAAAAAATTTGGAAAAATACATCAATTCCAGTTCACTTGTGAATAGGTTTTTCATAACTCAACTGGAATCCGATATAGTTTGTCTACAAACTGTCTATACTAATGGCGGGTAATAATTTCTTTCCCCCTCTATTGAGGAAATTATCGAATAGGTAATACCTGGAAAATATAAATAGAGAAACATCTGGGGATGAGAAAAACGAAATCGAAAAGTAAAAATATAAAAATTCCTATAGATAAAAGATGTTTGCTCTTTTCGTGTTAAAAAATGACTCATTTAATCGATTAAGATACTAATTTTATGAGAACAAGAGGTTAGGCAAGGTTAAAAAGGGTTAAAACACAAAAGTCCGCAATTTTATTTGACAAAAGGCGGCGTGAATCCGTTTTCCCGCTCCTGGTTTTCACTCTTCCCTATGGCGGCTAATGAGGAAAGTGTCACCGGTTTCCTGGTGCGGTGCGTGAAAAAGCCTCAGCAGAGCGTGCACTGCAATTACGAATAGAAATAAGTCAAATAAGTTATATTTTTTTACATTTTCTAATCGGTAGGTGTTAAAAACCGAATAATTCGCACTTTTGTTAAAATTTTTTAATTTCCTTTCATGCCGCATGGGAATAGGATCTTGATCAGCATCCATGAGTGAAGGTAATTATCGGTTAAGAAAAAAAGAGAAAAAAACTCGAAAAATCGGTTTATAGTGTTAAAATTTGTTAATAATTTAGTTTTTTGTTGTTATTTTATTATATTTAAAAATTTTATTTGAATTTATGCGGTTTTTTTGTTGATTTTTGCCAGGTTTTGAGATAGGAAATGGCGAAATAAGCCTAACTCCCATTGCTTAACATGGGTTGAATGGTTTGAAAATGAAAATGGAGGGATTTGACCGGTTCGATTTATTTATTTTTTTTGGTTTGGATGTTATTTTAGGTAGAAAACAATTAGTAATGGACTTTTGGCTTTTGTAATTTTTTTTTTTTTTTTTTTTTTAAATTTTTTTAAAAAGTAAAGGTAAAAAAACGGTTATTTTTGAATTTTTTTGTTGTATAGGAATAAAATGTCCGACTGCAACTTTGTGCATGATAGGCCTAATACCCGACCACGTAAAAAATGATGTGCAAGGAAAGAAATGGCAAGATGAACGGAAATTGGTGTGTTTTTCAAGTGTTTTGGTGATGTTTGTTTTTTTTTTTTTTTCATTAGTCTTGTATTCGTGAAATTTGGTCATTTGTGATGAAAATTAAGGAAAATTTTCTGTCTGGAAGTTTGGAGGGAAAAAAAAAAATGTGTTAAAAATTGAAATACGAATACAAGGTTTAAATGTTTCTACGGTATATATTTTTGTGATTTTAGTCCAAATAAACGATTTAATTTTTTTTTAAATAGGATTATTTTAATAGCGTAAATTTCACGATATTTTTTTATTTTTAAAAAAAAAATAGCAAAAATTTTTGCTTGAATATGTTTCGAAAAAATACTTTGATTTTATTCTTATATTTTGTAGTCACTAAAGTTTTTCGAAAAAATCAAGATTTTTTTTCGTATTTTCTGAAGAAATCAAGATTTTTCTCGGTTTTTTTTTTTCGAAAAATTACATGATTTTTCTCGTTTTTTTTCCGAAAAAATTCCAGATTTTTCACGTTTTTTCGAAAAAATCATGAATATTGTTCTCGAATTTTTTGAAAATTTACGTATGATTGAGAGAAATCATACGTAAATCTTCTTTTCGAAAAAAATCAAGATTTTTCTCGTTTTTTTTCGAAAAAAAATCAAGATTTTTCATGTATTTATTGAAAAATTCAAGCTTTTTCTCGTTTAATTCATGATTTTTCTCGTATATTTCGAAAAATTAAGGATTGTTCTCGTTTTCCTCCCGAAAAATTCATGATTTTTTAAATTTAAAGGAAAACTAGCTAGAATCTATTCTGAAATTTATAGTTATCCGAATTTTTCGAAAAAAACAAAACAAAATACAATCAAATATTTTGAAAAAATCCATTAATTTTATTGATTTGAATAAGAAAATCGATATAAAAAAAACATCTACAAATACAAATTTCAGAATTTCTTATTAAATTCTTCCATTTCCATCCACAGGCAATCTGCGACCGCAACAACCATGTACTACCACAAGTGACGAAAAATCAAAATCTGGACGAGCCTTCCTTTTTCCTAGCATTGGTCACTTACTTTAGCTACGGAATTTTATTCATATTCGGTCACGTGCGTGATTTTCTACGCAAAATCGGACTAGAAGAACAAAAAGCTTTAGACGAAGTTGGACGTGAGGTTTGTTTTCGATATTTTTCGATATTTTTCGATTTTTAATCGTTTTTTCGATTATTTTTCAGGGTTTTGTACCAATTTTTTCTACATTTGAGAGCTTTTATGCACGAAATGTTTTCCGAAGGGCTTTGGAATGTGCAAACCGTCCCATTTGTAGCAATCCGGGTATTGAGATCACAATGATGGTTCGGGAAACGCTCGATTATGGATGGCATTTTAGGTTGGAATATGCAAAAATGCAATTTTAGTTTGTGTTTTGTGTGTTTTTATAAGGAAATCGGTTTGAAATTGTCATTTATGTAACAGAAAACCATCTGAAGATGATTTAAAAAGAAGTTTTCAGTGAATTTTTAACAATGACTGGATTTTATTTTCTTATTCATTCATATTTCACTTGTATAGATAACTTAACAAAAAAAAAAAAAAAGAAGAAGTTATGTAATGACGTAAATTGATGTTCTTATCACTTAAAGGTCAAGTGCAATCTAAAATTTAATTTTAATGTGTGAAAGAGTGTTAACAATAACATATATTTTGTTTTTTTAAATATTTTATTGTTGCATATTTATTATTTTATAAACAAAACAATGTCTAGTTGGCTAGCCTTGTTTGTCATGCAATGCATCATGGTCGAGCAAGGATTGAATGACGTCACCAGTTCTGATTGTTAACAAAATAACCATCTGCGCATGCGCATATTCATGCGCATGCTCAGAGTTGAAATTCGACCAAACCTGAGAACTAGTTTTGGATCATTTGAATTTTAAGATTGGGGACGTCATTCGACCATGATGCTTTGCATTGTGGAGAAGGAATATTGGAATTGTTATATAATAATAAATATGCAACAATAAAATATTTTAAAAAATGAAATATATGTTATTGTTAAATGTTAACACTTTTTCACATATTAAAATTAAATTTTAGATAGCACTTGACCTATAAATAATCATATTTCGATTGAAATTGTCAAATTGGTTATGTTGATAACAAATTAAACTGATATTTAGATCCCGGATATTTATGGAAAATATAATTCGTTTTATGCGCATAAAATATGCACCAAAAATTCAAATTTATGCAATAAAAAGAAAAAATAGCAAAATATGCGAAATTAAATCTTAAAAATTATTGAATTCAGTGAAATTTTATCAAAATTTTTTTAATTCGGTGATGAAATTTTATCAAAATTTTTTTAATTCGGTGAAATTTTATCAAAATTTTTTAATTTTGTGAAATTTTATCCAAATTTTTTAATTTTGTGAAATTTTATCCAAATTTTTTAATTTTGTGAAATTTTATCCAAATTTTTTAATTTTGTGAAATTTTATCCAAATTTATTAATTTTGTGAAATTTTATCCAAATTTTTTAATTTTGTGAAATTTTATCCAAATTATTTTTATTTTAATGACCTAATTTGATGAAATATGTAAAAATATGCAATTTTCCTATGAATTTAATCAGATTTGACATTTTTGTAACATTACATTTGAATAATTTTGCATTTTTGGTCAAATTTGGTCAAATTTGGCAAAATATGGCTCTATTGATAACAAAGTACCGTATACACTCGCGTATAAGTCGAGGAATTTTGGACCAAATCTTTTATTTTATTTTTTTTGTTATTTTTTTATTTTATTTTTTTAATACTTAAAATGGCTATTGACACTTGTATAATTCGAACCAAATAAAAATAAAATAAAAAATAAAATTTACGGGGTCGATTTATACGCTTTTTGACCCGTTTTAAGTCAGGGTCGACTTATACGCGAGTATTATACGGTAAACCGACATTTAACTTATTCGATTGAAAATCAAAATTTTAAATCGCAAATTGATGTAAACAAAAGAGTAAAATTAAAATTTCATTAATTATTATTATTATTATTTTTTATTTATTCAGATTAACCGGTGAAAAAGTCCGTTTGCTCAACATGGCATCTTACAATTATTTGGGTTTCGCCGAAAATACCGGAAGTTGTACCGAATCCGCGGCCCTATCTGTTAGCAAGTATGGTTTAGGTATATGTAGTACACGGCACGAAATAGGTAAGCTTAAAAAAAATAAAATAAAATAAAATAAAATAAATAAATTTTATTTATTGATAAATAACTAAAAAAAAATTTTTTAATTTTTTTTTTTGATATATCAACGCAGGTTCCATGGAGATTCACACAGAATTAGAAAAACTCACCGCACGATTCATTGGCGTGGAAGACTGCATCACATTTGCAATGGGGTTTTCGACCAATTCAATGAACATTCCTGCAATAGTTAGCAAAGGTTGCTTGATTGTAAGCGACGAATTGAATCATGCTTCCCTCATCCTGGGCTGTAAATTGTCCGGTGCAATTGTCAGGACTTTTAAACATAACAGTGCGTTACATTATTAATTTAAGGTCATTGACCATCGATTTTGTTTTTTTGGTTATCCGGCTCATTTTTTTTTTTTTTTTTTAATTTGATACATCGTACGTATCAAATGCGAACTCTGGCGGATGAAATTTCAGTGATTTTTTGTTTTTTTAACGCGGAAAAGTCTAGATTTTTATATTTTTTTGTATTTTCTAGTCTAAAAAGTTTTGTTTTTAGGTTAAATGGTACATTTAGATTCATAAAAATGCATTTTTGATATTTTATACATTAAATGAATAGTCTGATTGCTGAATTATCATTTACTAAGTTTACAAGAACACGCTTTTCTGGAAAATGACGTCATCATTTATCAAGTAGAAAAGTGGAAACTAGAGTGAATACTCCATTTTTTACTTTTCCACTTGAGAAATAATGACGTCATTTTCCAGAAAAGCGTGTGCATGTAAACTTAGTAAATGATTTTAGTTTTTGAATACTGAAAAAGTCTATTTTTCTATATTTTCTAGTTTAAAAAGTCGATTTTTTAGATTAATTGCTACATTTAGACTCATAAAAATGCATTTTTGCATTTTTATACATTAAATGAAAAGTCTGACTGCTGAATTATCAGTAATCTCGGTTTTTAATGCCGAAGAAGTCTAGAATTTTATATTTTTGTGTATTTTCTAGTCTAAAAAGTTTGATTTTTAGATTAAATGGCACATTTTAGACTCACAAAAAATGCATTTTTGCAATTGAAAATGCATTTTTGCAATTGAAAATGCATTTTTGCAATTGAAAATGCATTTTTGCAATTGAAAATGCATTTTTGCAATTGAAAATGCATTTTTGCAATTGAAAATGCTGCATTTTTGCAATTGAAAATGCTGCATTTTTGCAATTTAAAATGCAATTTTTGCAATTTAAAATCCATTTTTGCTATTTCAAATCCATTTTTGCGATTTAAAATGCATTTTTGCAATTTAAAACGCATTTTTGCATTTTAAAACTCATTTTTGCAATTGAAAATCCATTTTTGCAATTGAAAATCCATTTTTGCAATTGAAAATCCATTTTTGCAATTGAAAATCCATTTTTGCAATTGAAAATCCATTTTTGCAATTGAAAATCCATTTTTGCAATTGAAAATCCATTTTGTCTCAAATGTATTTTTAACAAATTTTTTTTATATTTATGTATATATATACGAGTAACGCGTGGACACCGCTTTGCTCTCGTTAACAAAGTTTCCTTTTCCTGGAGGAATTTGTGCCAGAAATCACACGTGTTCCCCGCCACGGTCTGTCAATTTCACCGCGTACACATCGCTAACAAAAATAGAATTCCCATCTATTTATATATCAGTTTGGCAGTGTGGAAAACAATACGCAAATAAGTGATCATTTAAAATGATTTTCTAATAGGAAAACAAATCATACAACGCTTTGTTTCTTATTTTTAACCGACATCGTTGTAATCGAATTATTGATTTCCAGTCTGTCGTGTTTCCTGATTAAAGCGCCCTCAACTGCAATTTATTATTTTATTATTTTTTTTATTTATTTTTTTAATTTGAGTTTTATGGCGAATGCTGTTAAATGTTGATATATTTTTAATCGAGGTATTTGTGTGTTGAGCGGAATAAGAAACAAATGGTCGTGTAATTTTGGAATTTTTATTTTTTTTTTTTTTTTTTTTTTTTAAAGATATGAAACATTTAGAAGAAAGGTTGATGGATGCTGTTTTATACGGGCAACCACGAACACATCGGCCTTGGAAGAAAATTTTAATAGTCGTAGAAGGAGTTTATAGGTATAGAAATCAATTTTTCGGTCACGTCAAAGGAATTTTCGGTCACCAAATTTTTGAATTTGGTTTTCGGTTTTTCGACTTTTCGGTCATAACTGGATTTTTTTTCGATATTTATGCAAAATAAAATTCGTTTTATGCGCATGAAGTATGCATCAAAAATAGTAATTTATGCGCATGAAGTATGCATCAAAAATAGTAATTTATGCGCATGAAGTATGCATCAAAAATAGTAATTTATGCGAAATTAAAGGTCAAGTGTAGTCAAAATTTTAATGTGAGAAAGACTGTTAACAATAACATGTATTTTATTATTTTTTTTTAGAATATTTTATTGTTGCATATTTATTATGCAAATTATTTAATTTGATTCTATTTCATTGGAAAAACTTTTGAAATTGGTGAAATTTAATCACAAAATTGTTAATTTGTCGAATTCACCAAATTTGCCATTACAAAAGTGTCAAATCTGATGAAATTTGATAAAATGAATGCGTACAAGGTACGTTTCCGGTGAAAAAGTACATTTATGCATTGAAAAAGTACATTTATGCATTGAAAAAGTACATTTATGCATTGAAAAAGTACATTTATGCATTGAAAAAGTACATTTATGCATTGAAAAAGTACATTTATGCATTGAAAAAGTACATTTATGCATTTATCCGGGCTCTAGTAATAACCAATGTGAAAGCAAAACTGAGTACTAAAAACAAAAAAAGTTGTGTTTGTTAATTTATGCTAATTTTCTTTTTTTTTTAATGAAAATGAAAATATATTAATTTTTTGTGATTTCAGCATGGAAGGCACAGTCGTTCCTCTTCCAGAAGTACTACAACTTAAAAAGAAGTACAAAGCATACGTATATTTGGACGAAGCTCACAGTATTGGCTCGATGGGTCCCAACGGACGCGGCGTAGTCGATTATTTTGGATGCGATCCGAAAGACATTGATATTATGATGGGAACTTTTACGAAAAGCTTTGGCGCATCGGGCGGATACATCGGCGGAACAAAGGTCTGTATGTCCATCTCCCAATCGAGAGAGAGAGAGAGAGAGGACGGANAAGTAAAGTTTTAAGTTTAATTAAACTTTACT
>AFFK01020440.1:0-11374 GCA_000239455.1 Strigamia maritima | reverse complement strand
ACTTGCCCAAACTCGTCGCCATTCCTGATCCATCCGTGAGTCCGCTCTTAGCGTTATCGCTACTGTTGACGGCCATCGCGTTGAGAGTCGAGAAACACGTGGTGCGAGTAAGAGAAGCCGATTAAAGCCCCGACCATTTTTCCGATCGATTTGCGCGCTCCATTTGAATTGGATCAAATGCCGAGTTTTAGAGTAAGAGAAATTGATTGATGGTGTTTGCCAAATTTATTCATGTTAGGATTAGTTTATTTTAATAAAAGAGTTTTTAATCAAATTGCAATTGTTTTTCTTGTTCTTTGTTCAATCCATCGCGCACGCGGAGAACCGCTAGAATAATTTAAATAAATAAAAATTCCACTATACGATCCGAATAATTTAAACATGTTTATTAATTACAAAATGAGAATATGCCACAATGGTGCCGTGACTAAACCAGCTTTTTAGTTGCGATTTTCGCGAAAATTCGAATTTGAAAAATTTTGACCGCATGGTCAAGTAGGCCTAGTTAGCGAGATTTGGCATTAAAAAGTGTGCGCCGATTGGACATTGTACGAGTTCGGTTGTGATTTGATGACTTTTGTGTTTTATTTTGGAAATTCAATTGTAGTTGCTAGGATTAAGTTTTTGACTTTTAATAAAAAGTGACTTTTTATTTTGAAATAGTGTGTTTTTGTGTTTTGCAAATTCTGACATTGTTGCGACAGCGTGCTAAGTTAGGGTTAAGATTTTTGGCACGATATATGAACTCAGAACTAGACTTTAGGCAACTAGCATATAATTATTTCGAAATGAGTAAGACTGCAGAAGAATTAGCGTCTGAAGCGCAAGCGGCGATTAATGTTGCGCTCAACATGTCTAATTTGATCGCGATGATCCCAAAGTTTTCCGGAAGTAATAAAGCAGGAGGAAGTTTGTTAGAGCGTTTTATTGCGGCGATTAACGAATTTGAAAGCGATTCAGGGCTAACAGGTGCAAAAATTTGTAAGGTGATTAGATCGAAATTTGTCGAAGATGCGAATGTATGGTTGAACGACAGCTATGAAGTGATTAATTGTGCAGATAAGGTTGAATTTTTCGAGCTTTTGCGCGGGAGATTTGGCAGGTCACTCCGATAGAAATCCATATCGATCAATTTCAGGCGGCAACTCAGAGAAAGGAGGAAAGTGCAATAAATTTCGCAGCTAGAATTAGGGTTATTTGGAGCGTATTCTGCGCAAACAGAGCGATTATACGGCAAATAAAGATCGAACTTTAATGACTAGGTTTAAATTAGGGTCAAAAGCAGATATTAGGGAAAAGATGACAATGCAAGTAGACTTTAGTGATTTGCAAGAATGTGTTAACTGGGTGACACGTCAGGAGCTGGTAATGAGTAGTATTGCCAAAACGGCAACGTCAAATTTAGCCAATTTAGAGGTGTCAACGGTTCACCAACAGTCAAAAACAAAAAAAGTAGAAAATCAGACAACAGTTAATGAAGTAGAAGTTTTAACCAAGCAGTTAGCAGATTTAAAAGGACAATTAGAAAAGATGCAGGTGGTTGGCGTCAACTCTGGTACCGACCAGTTTGCGCTGAATGACCGGCGTCGACAGAATGATCGATATTGTTTTAAATGTGGACTTTTGGGGCATATGGCTATGGAGTGCCGTACCCAAACTAGAAATTATCTGTGTCATCGATGCGATGGGCGAGGGCACATCGAGAAATATTGTAATGTAGCAGTGCAGTGGAACGAGGACGAGAAGGCGTGGTTTCGACGTCAAAATGGCCAAAATGGTGGACAGAACAATTCTGGCGGCCAAAACAATGGCGGCTCAAATGGTTCTGGCTATTCCAATGGTCAGAGTTATAATAATAATGGCAGAGGAGGCTTTAATAATAATAATAGAGGGACTAATTCAGGCTATCGAGGAAATAGGTATAGCAATAATAGGGGTAGGAGTAATTTTAACCCAGGGTATGGCGGAAATCGGCAATCTGGAAATCAGAATGCAGGTTTCCAAAATGTTCAGGATGCCAGGTATGTGCCGCCATCTAAGGATGGAGGGCAGGCCGATTCAGTGACAGCTTCAGTTCCTTTAAACTGATTGGGCAGTTGATGTCGGGACCAGACATCGACACGGTCCAAAATGCTGCGAGAATAGGTCAGGTGACGGGCATTAGGCCGCAGGATGGTTTAAAACCCAGGAAAACAGCTAGTTGGGATGACGAAAATCCCAACGACATTGTTTCAAATTTTAATAAAGTAATAGATTTGTATTTGAGAGGGAATGCCGGGGAAGCAACTTTTGAGCACGAGGCAGATGAAGTCATCGAGATAGAACAGGCAGAACCAGTATCGGAGCTGGACACTAGCGGCAGGTTTTCAGAAAAAGAGTTAGTCGAAATGTATAACTTGTTTGACGATGACGAAATCATCGAACCCAGTTTAGACAGTTTAGTTGAAACCGCGATCGAAAATAATTTCCAACAAAATAGTGTCGAATATGAAATTCCAAAATCTTTAATCGGGCATAAAGTTCCAAAAATTTTAGCGGGCCATAAAGATCCGATAAAGAGACGAATATAAAATTCATGAGTTTTTCGAAACTAGCGTAGGACATAAAGTTCCTAAAGTTTTAGCCGGTCGTGAAGAACCAAACCTTTCAATCGAATATAAAATTCAACAATTGATTGAGGAAAAATTCAGTGCAGTAGGACGTAAAGATCCATTTAATTTTAACGGCGAATATGAAATTCAGGAAAGTTTCGAGAATAGCGCAGAACATAAAGTTCCAAAAATTTTAGCGGGTCGTAAAGAACCAGAGTTTTTAGCCGGACATGAAGTTCCAACAGATTTAGTCAAATGTGAAATTCAGGAAATAAATTTTGAGTACGATTTATCATTTGGTCCGGATTTCGATTACGAAGCGCAATACGAGAAAATAAATGTAGACAAATTAATAAAAGAAGTTGAAGATTTATTAGCAGAAGATACGGTAGTGCTTACATTAAAATCTGAGAATGAATTGTGCATAGGTGTCCGCAATCAGTTGGCCGACGCAGTTGGAACTGTAGATTCGATTCCACAAATCGAACTCGCGGCGAAAAACTATGGCGCGCCGACGATTGTAGTGCCTAACAATGGAGTTGGAGCGCGTGGTTGGAGCGCGTGGCTGCCCCACCGATAAGCCGCACTGCGCGACTTTTACGGGGAATCGCGGGGACGACAGCTGTTGCTGCCCCTTTTCCGTTCGGCAGCCTGGTACAACTTTTACGGGAAATCACGCACGGGTCAGCGGTTGCGCGCTGAATAAAAACGAGTTTAGCGACAAAAATGAGAAATCAGACGAACTAGCAAATAGAATTAATTTGAATTCAGGAATAAATAAATATTTACTGATAATTCGAATAAATACATTAGGGGAAAACAGCAAAGTGGGTTTGCCGACTAAGCTGTATTATGTTAGCGTGAAAATTGATGAATTGGAATTAAAACTTTTAGTAGATACGGGTGCAGCGGCTAGTTTGTTGCACGTTCATACGTGGAATAAATTACGGAATTACAGTATTCCATTTGTTGAGGGGGTTGTCGATTGCCAGTTAATGGGTGTAACGGGTACTTTCATGAAAATGCTGAAAAAAGTGGAATTGGAGTTGGAAGTAGGGAAAAAGTCCAACAAGGCATGGATGTATGTGTATGGTGACTCAGCTAGTGAAATAAAATTAACGATATTGTGGGATTAGATTTATTACAAAATTTTAAATCTTTAATTAATACTGATTTGCATGAACTTTGGTTCACGGATGATTTGAAAAACCAAGTGGGCTTATTTTATAAACATGGCAGGGTGGAAAAAGATATTATTGTGCCTTATAATCGAGAATTATTAAGAATTAGCGATAGTTTTAAGAAAGCATTAGAAAATGAGTTGCCATCTAAAGCAGAAATGCCTTGGTTGACCTTGCCCAGTGAAATCAGTTTTAATATCGAATCATGGTGGGAAAATAACAAAAATGGAGAATTGTTTTATTCTTATTTGGAGGAAATTGAAGCAAACTTACTTCAAAATCCATTTAGTGAACAGAGCACTTTATCTATTTTAGAAGTAGGGCAGTTAGAATCTATTACAATTAGTGACTTTAAATTAGACCATTTGGAAGGGACTGATAAAGTCATAATGGTGGAACTTTTGGGTGACTATTTGGACATTTTTGCTAAGGACATCTTTGGTTTGGGGTGCACTAATAAAATAGAGCACCGGATTTTCCTAACTGATGATATTCCAGTGGCTAAACGTCCTTATCGTCAGAAGTGCACTATGCGATCTTGAGGAAACTTATCGATAAATTAAAGGCAGCAGGCATTATAGAAGACTGCAACTCTGCCTATGCAGCGCCATGTATGCTTATCATACGAGAGGGCAAACCACCCAGATTAGTAATAGACTACAAGGACTTAACTTGAAAGTTGTAGCAGACAACTATCCATTGCCATTGATTGAGGAACTTTTAGTGCAATTAGGGGAGGGAATTTATTTTTCGACCATGGACTTGTCCAATGGGTTTTGGCAAGTGCCTGTCGCCATCGAAGATAGGCACAAAACTGCCTTTATAACTCCTTTTGGCACTTTCCAATGGACCCGAGTTCCCATGGGATTAAAAACCAGCCCGGCTAATTTTCAAAGACTTTTAAGTAAAACTCTAGAACCAATAAAACAGAGTGGGGTTTTTATCGACGACGTTTTGGGTTGGACCCGTATGTTTAGGGAACACCCGTACCTTTTGAGAGAGATTTTTAATCAAATTCGAGCAGCAAATTTAAAATTGAAACCAAGTAAATGCGTTTTTGCATCAAAAGAAGTGACATATTTGGGTCACATAATTAAAGAAGGGACAATTCGGCCTATTGAAACAAAGGTAGAAGCACTTGAAAAATGCCGACCACCCAAGTCAATTGCCGAAATTCGATCTTATTTGGGGTTAACGGGGTATTATCGCCGATTTATTAAGAATTTCTCATCAATCGCAGCGCCTATGAGCGACTTATTAAAGAAAGATATAAAATTCGAGTGGGGTGAAAAACAACCATCAGCCTTTGACACCTTGAAATCAAAACTGATTTCCCATCCAATTTTAATTTTACCAAATTGGGAAGAGACTTTTATTCTAGAAACAGACACGTCATCGATAGGGTTAGGCGCCATTTTACAGCAAAATTTAAATGGCCGTTTGCATCCGATTGCATTTGCGAGTCGACGACTGAATGGGGCCGAGCAAAATTATCCAGCAGTGCACCTGGAAGCGTTGGGCTGTATTTTTGCAGTCAAACACTTTAAGTATTATCTGCTTGAACGAAAATTTGTTTTGCATACGGACCACCAGCCGCTGACTTTTCTCATGCAGACGAGCATACGAAAGCGCAGTTTAACAGATGGAGTCAGGCCTTACAAGAGTACAAGTTTGACATTGTTTATAAAGCGGGACCTACAAATAAAGCAGATTCTCTTTCCCGACTTTTGCCCTTAGAAAATGTAAAAATAAATCGTTTGAGTTCTAAACTTATGAAACTTAATGATTGGAATATCGAGCGTATACGGAAAGCCCAACAAAGCGACCCAAAATTAGCTGAAATTATTAAAGTGTTAGAAAAGGGACCAATTCCTTTTAAAAGTCGTTTCGAGAAATGGGACACTTTTTATTACGACAAAGATAGGCTAATTTTCAAAGTGAAATGTAGAGATGATGATGTAGTTACGACTTTAGTAGTGCCAGAACCAATGATTCCGGCCATTTTAACACAAACTCACGATAAAGGGGGACATTAAGGCATCGAAAAGATGTACAATACTGTAATGGGCTTATATTATTGGCCAGGGGCATACAGGGACATAACAAATTTCGTGTCTTCTTGTAGTCAGTGCAATGCACGCAAGAAACCAGTTGGACGGGCCCCAATTCAGATTTTTCAACCTGTTGGCGTACCTATGGAACACGTAGCTTGCGATGTGTTAGGCCCACTTAGAGAAACACCTAGGGGAAATAAATTTGTAGTAGCTATCGACTATTTTAGTAAGTGGCCGGAAGCTGTGGCATTAAAGGTGCAGAATTCAGAGAGTATAATTAAAGCTCTCGAATCATCTTTAACAAGCAGACACGGTCCGATGAAAACTTTATTGACTGATCAGGGGAAACCCTTTATTTCCAAACAATTTAATGCATGGTGTAAAGAGTTAGGAATCAAGCATGTTACGACAACAGCTTATCATCCACAGTGTAACGGACTTGTAGAAAGGTTTAATGCAACACTTGCAGCCACCTTATCTCACATGCTGAGGGACACTCAAGCTGATTGGGATTTGCATATCGATTCAACTTTAATGGTGTATAGTGCACAAAATCACTGGTCATTCCCCTATCTATGTATTCACGGGAAGAGACCCATTCCAGTTTTATGAAATGTTTAAAGCAGCAGAATCCCAGAATTTAAATTATGTATCACAGAGAAGTGAAAGATTAGAGACAGCTTTTAAAAGGATTAAATTAGCTTTAGCAGCCCAAGCGCGTAAACAAAACGAAGATAGTTTAAAAAGCGCGCACGATAAAAACATCCAAGTTGGCGATTCAGTTTTTCTGCACTAGATTAGAATACCTGTAGGAGATAATAGCCGAATAATAGCCGAATATGGGACCTTTTAGTGACAGCGCGATTGAACGACGTTAATTATGAAATTAGGTTATTGAACAAGCCCGATAAATCCTAAATAGTTCATGTAGACCGATTAAAGAAAATTACGGAACCAAAAGTTTATGCAGAAATGCAATTCGAGGAAGACGAGAAAGAAGAATTTGAAAACGAAAACAAGACTTTATTGTCAGATTGTGAATCCGAAGTTGAGGATGACGACAAAGTTTTCCCATTGTTTAGACCACCTCCCTTCCCTTACGTCCCACCTGTTGCAGTTGACCACAAATCAAACCAGACAGACCGGTAGTCGAGCCCCAGCCAGTCGAAATCGACAATGGCGCGGCAAACGACGAGACGCAAGGTGAACCGGAACCAGCACGTGTTAGACCTCGGCGAAATATTAGAATCCCGGATAGATATCAGGGCGGAGCGAAAAACCAACAATTAGACAATTATACACGAAAACAAAAGCGAAAATAACATTTAGCTGAGAAAAATTCCATGTTTTAATTTTTTTTTTCCGTCTCCCCCACTATTTTATTTTATTTCAAAATAACCGCCACCAAAAAAAAAATAATAATCCAACAATTTTTTTACGAATAAGAACCCTCTTAAAATCATATTAAAAATTAAAAGAATTAAAACTTTATTAGAATAATAGAAAAACAATCAAAAAAAAATTATTTAAAGTCGTTTCACGACTAGGCATGTTTTTTTAAAAATGCCATCTTCCAATTTGCGTCGCGGGGATAAAATTGTAGAACTCCAGCGGCGGGTAGTTAAAGAACTCCCAGTCGTTCGACATATACGGGAAATCCACGGGCAACGCACGCCGAATTTTGCGGTAGAACACAAATAGCTTCTTCCTGAATTCACACGCGAAACGGATATTGTGCTCAATGTCCGTAATAAAGCGGTGTACAGCAATCAAATCGATTCCACATTCCGGGCGCCAGAAACTTTCATCGTGATATAATTCGCTAGCGAGCCGGTACCCCTCTAACACCTCTTCATTCATCATGTTGCGGGCACGTTCCGATTGTACCCGCAGTTCGGCCAATTTTCCACATGATTCACGAATCCCATCCTCGGTGAAAACCTTTTTAGACGACATGTTAAACTGAAAATCACAAGATAAATCGGATTTGGATCTAAGGAAAAAGCTATCTAAAGTCAGTAAGGATTAGATTATGGTTTAGAACTTTGAATTATGCGCTTATATACAGTGTTGAGACATATGACGAACCAATCGTCGCATATGGGTTTTTCGGCCAATCAGAAGGTTTTTCCCATTTCATCAGCGCGCGACGTTCGTATAACGTTTAATAAGCATCTAGCGACGTTTTATACCGATTCGTGACAATTTTTTTTATGAAACTAGTAAAAAAAAAAAAATTTTTTTTGCATCTCAACACTTTCGACATTATTTCTGTCTGTTTAATGCCTGGGAAACCAGTGAAGCAGAGAAATAACATAAGGAAGCGCAACAGATTGCACTTCAAATTCCTAGTATATGTATTGCAAAATTTCCCTCCTTTCTCCTTAATTTTTTTAAAATTTTTCCCAATTTTTTTATTGTTGTTCGAAACTTTGGCAAATACATTTCATCTTTCAATTTTTCTCGTGTATCACATTGGATTTAATTCTTTATTGCAGAAGCTTAAATCGGAAATTATGCGGGAAATGATGGAATGGCACTACTAACAAAACTTGCCTTGCAGATAAAACATCGAATTTTCGAACAAACTAATTTTTTAAACCTTTCAGTGAATTTCACCTTTAATTTTCCTTTTTTTCTAGTTTTTCTTGTAAATTTTTTCAAATTTTTTGGCACACATATCTTTCTTTTCTCTTGCAACTTGCTTGTATTTTAGTTCTTTTATTTCATCAAAATTATTGTCGGGAGACAATAAGCTAAGGATGGAGGGTTTGTGGCATAGATTCGCCACATTCACGCTAGGCGGTGCCACTAAAATGTCACTATCGGACCGTAACGTCCGAATTACGACGACTTCCGGTCAGTACGTTATAAAAGCGCGAACTTGCCCAAACTCGTCGCCATTCCTGATCCATCCGTGAGTCGCCCTTAGCGTTATCGCTACTGTTGACGGCCATCGCGTTGTGAGTCGAGAAACACGCGGTGCGAGTGAGAGAAGCCGATTAAAGCCCCGACCATTTTTCCGATCTATTTGCCGCTCCATTTGAATTGGATCAAATGCCGAGTTTTAGAGTAAGAGAAATTGATTGATTGTGTTTGCCAAATTTATTCATGTTAGGATTAATTTATTTTAATAAAAGAGTTTTAATCAAATCGGAATTGTTTTTCTTGTTCTTTGTTCAATCCATCGCGCACGCGGAGAACCGCTAGAATAATTTAAATAAATAAAAATTCCACTATACGATCCGAATAATTTAAACATGTTTATTAATTACAAAATGAGAATATGCCACAGTATTAAATAAGTTTACAAATTTTTATAGTCTACTGTATTTCTTCCAGAATCAAATTTCTCAAGTTTAAGTACAAAATTTTGGCTTCATAACAATCACAAGGAATTGACCAATTATTTTCTGTTATTAGAATGTTACACAGATCCCAAACTACTTGAAGTGAGCACATGCATTCAGATCGAGTAACAATATATTGCAAACACGCTTTACATTCATTCGGACATACCTCACATAAATAGTTAGTAGTATTGTACAAATGTGGTACCGTAAGTCATACAAAACTATTGGTTTGCCAATTGGCATAAGTGCTTTTCGTGAGGAGGAAATGCGATGAACATTCCAAATTTTAACTACTTCGTTTAACTCATTTTCAATAATGTGCATAAAGCAAAATTGAATTAAATTTTTATCCAAGACACTACCACTAAATGTACCATTATCTTTCATTGCATGAAAAAATTCAATCCAAAAGTTTCCATTTTCTTTTCGTAAAATTCCCCACCATGCTTCTATTCTTTGGTTCGAAGTACTAGTCCCTTTAATATAACATTGATTGCCAGTTTGCTATTGTCTAAGATGATGTTGAATTTTTCCAATATTTATATTTTCTGTTCCTGCATCAACTCTAACAATTTTTGGACAGCCATGAAGGGCCACAACAGTTTCTAAAAAATATCCAGCAATAATGTACGGATCATTATTTGTGTAGTAAGGTTTTAGCCAAAGAACTTTGCGAGAAAACCCATCAATGCAGCCACTGATGCATATGCCGAAAGGTTTTAGCTTGTCATAACCATCAACGTGCCATAAAAATTTGGTCCTTTACAAAATATCTCCTCCTTCATAAACGACGACGTGTCCGCAACTCAACCCCAAGTGGGTCTAATATCTTTAAAATCAATCTCACATCTTCCTGTTTAACAACTAAACCATGAGTAATGCACTTTTTATGCATCCACTTATATCCATGGCACTGTCCAGATTGATTTATTTCATCTTGAATAAACAATACCAAGTCCTTTAGTTCACTGTATTGACTTCGACCAGTTAACTGCAAGGTTTTTAAAATTCTACGCAAATGACGTACGGACAAATGAAATGAATGTTTACATCGCAACTCTCCAATTATTTTCTTTTGAGTAAATCCCATTCGGAAGTAAGCACAAATTAAATAATTTCTATCCATTTTTCAAACTGCAATATACCTTGGACGAATAGAGATTATATAAACCTCCAAAAGTATTAAGTAAATTTGAATTTGACTTGTTCTTACTGATCAGGACGTAACAATCTATACTAAGATAAAGATAAATAAATATTTAATTTGAATGATTTTATGAGGATCTATAAACTATACCAGATAAACAGAGCACCGGCAACCGTATGTTTAAGCCTGATTGGGTAGAGGTGAAACCTGGAACAACCTAGCGGCAGCTTTCAACATCATTGGAAAATTGGACGGAAACGTATGGGGATAATTTTCTAAGTGATTATGTGAGGATAATTTTCTAAGTGATTATGTTAGGATAATTCTCTAAGTGTGTGACGGTCCAAAATCGGAAACTACTTATTATTCGCACACTAGATGGCGCTGACTGTTTGTCCGCGCCAAATTCAAACTACAGCTATCGATTATTCTCACTTTTGGGTTTAATAAGTAACTAAGAACAGTTTGACAAGTAAATAATTCATAACAGAGAGTATATTTATTGAATTATGATAAATAATAACATTTCACATTATTATTTATACATTGGATGGAAATCACTTGTAAAAGTGATTATTATTTAGGGAAGTGTTGTAAGGAATTCCTTACAACACTTATTCTTTTCATGTGTATCTAGGTAATTGGTCGTACCTGCGACCTACTTCCTAGTTTGTGTAGCTGACCCTTGACCCTGGTCAAGCAGAGTTCACTTGGACTCTGGCAGGAAGTTGTACCGATTGGCCCAACTCCCGGCATGTCATAGTTAAGCTTATAGTGCCCGCCTCTGATGGTCATACTGATGTTCAATTGGACACAGGCTGACCACCAAGTGAGCGACCACTATAAAAGGGCTTGCAGAGCTCTATTTGGTTCCAGATAACCCTTAAAGATAATTGATATTATGTTCAGATTTACCTAGTTGACGTGGTTTCAGAACGCTTTTAAGACTCTCGAACCGGCAGGTGCAACAACCGTAAAGACCGTAGTGAGCCATAGCATTTATGTTATGAAGGCCTATGTACCGCGAATATACAAAAGTGATGATTTG
>JH431712.1:0-32641 GCA_000239455.1 Strigamia maritima | reverse complement strand
TTCACATTTTTTTAAAAAAATTTTCACATTTTTTTATCTGTTGAGATTAAGTGAGCTACGTTTTTTAAGGCAAGGTTTTTGTCAAGGACGATTTACGTTGGCAAAGTTATTGTCTGGCGAGGTTATTGTTGAGAGGTTTTTGTCGCCTAGGCCTAGGTTTTTGTCAGCGAGGTTGAGCGAGCGAGGTTATGGCCTGGAACAAAACAAACATACATTCCATTCATCAATCGGTTCATCCTAAATAATAGAAATAAATTTGAGTAAAAAAGTAATCAGAAATAAAAATTATTTATACTTACATCACTTGATAATTCTATAAGTTCAAATTCTGATGACTGCTGGTTTGTCTGTAAAGTAGTTTATAGTTGTATTTATTTATTTATTTATTTATTTATTTATTTGTTTGTTCATAATGTTATTTATTTGTTCAAAGAAATAACTTACCATGTCAAAACTAGATGCTGAGGTGATCACGTGATAGTTTTTGAGCATTACTGGCATTACTCACTCCAGGGATTTCTCGAAAATGTGATGAGTGAAAAAATATGTTTTAGGGAGTAGGTTTGTATTTTTCTTATGAGATAGTCGTGGGGATATTCTTGTATTTATTATTTACATTTAGTTTTTTCTAAAAATCACCTAAAAATTGAATTTTTGGTACCCCATGAAACTACACCATGGCGTACCTCTACCCCAGGTTTTGTCACGTCCCATTTGTCGGTCTCTTCTTAGACTGAAGTAATAAATTTACTTATTTTTAGGATTTTATTACTATTTTTGAGAAGAGAAAAACTGTCAAACTAGATTTTGGTAGTATCTTTTCGTCTTTTTAGCAATTCTCCTAAGTGCATTTTCCTTTATTCTTATTTAAAAGTTACGTTATGTATGACTTCCTTATAAGAAATGTCAGAAAAATCTATTTGAAAATGTTACAGCATGAAAGTAAATTCGAAGTGACAGCATTCTGTCGAAAGTCTTTTTGTCGACAGGTCATTTTGTCGAAATTTGTTTTGTCGACAGTCATTTTGTCGATAAGCTGAGGCAGTCATTTTGTCGACAAAAAGTCGATAGTCATTTTGTCTACAGGTCATTTTGTCGACAGGCTAAGACAAGTCATTTTGTCGACAATATTTTGTCGACATTCATTTTGTCGACAAACTGAGGCAGTCATTTTGTCGACAAATTAGGGATATTCATTTTGTCGACAGCCTACACACATGCCTTTTGTCGACAAAACATGTTCATGCATTCTGTCGACAGGCGACAGACATACATTTTGTCGACAGCCTACAGACTTGCATTTTGTCGACAAAAAGACAATAAAAAACGAGATTGGTTTTGTTGTTTTTTGTTGTTTTTCAGTTTTTTCTTGATTGTTTGCCATTGTTTCATTAAATGTACATATAAATAATAATTTTGACCAGTGCCAGCAAGCTCAAAAATATTTTTCTAGTACCAGCCAGCTCATAAATATTTTTCTAGTACCAGCCAGCTCAAGTACCAGCCAGCTCAAAATATTTTTTCTAGTACCAACAAGCTCAAAAATTAAAATAAACAAGAAGTTGCATATAGTTTGAAAAACTACACGTCTTACACTTCTCAAACTCATAAAGTTTTGCCAATATTGGGAATTTGCTGATAATCTGAAAATTATCAGTCTTATACTTCCCAAAAAGTGTTAAAACTAGTAGTATACTTACTATTAAAACACATGGCGGATATATTGTACTGTATATAAAAAGAAACAAATTGATTTTGCTATATTGCACCAATAATTCAAAAATAATTTTTATGATTTTTTTTATCGTCTCAAACCATCCATCAATTAATTTGAGAATTTATGTCCATTTTAGTCCTAATTCTGATTAAAAATTCAAAAGAGAAATAGGCAGATTTACAGCATTCACAGTATTGAACACGCATGCGAAGCATTATAGCAAAACCTTCATTTCGAATTCCAATACAACACAAGTCACATATACCACATACCTAAAAATGTGGATATTTTTAGAAATTTACTGTTGGATTTCTAAAATATGAGCTGTACTGTTAAAAAATTAAATTATTTACGAGTGAAAGAAACAATTTTAAAACGGCTATTAGCCAATAAAAAATAAAAATGTCAAAAAAGTTAATATCAATTTTTTAAAATTCATGTCAAAAACGTCAATAATTGTTAAAAATGACTCAATTTTTAGACTTTTTCAGACAAAAAAAAAGTTATTAAAGTGTCATTCTACTTTAGTTATCAGAAAAGTTGTCTTTAATGTGTTGGTGATCTGCAGTAAAGCTTAAGAGACACAACATTTAACCAAGATTTTTTTTCAGAGACTAATTTAGTGCCTACGAAACAAGACCAAGTCAAAAAAACATTCAGAAAATATTTTTTACAAACATTCGAAATGTTGATTCAATATAAGAAAGTCTTTTTTTATCAACATTTTTTCAATATTCAAACATAACATTTAAACATTGATTTTACATTAAACGAATGTTGCATATCAACAACCGATATTTCCACTGTTTGATTGTTGTATCAAAATGTTGATGCAACATCTAATGAACATTCATTCCACTGTTTGATTGTTGTATCAAAATATTGATACAACATCTAATGAAATGTTGTATCAATATTTTGATACAACAATCAAACAGTGAAATTATTGGTTGTAGATATGCAACATTCGTTTAATGTTAAATCAACATTTTGTTATGTTTGAATGTTGAAAGGAAGTTGATAAAAAAAGACATTCTTATATTGAATCAACATTTTGAATGTTTGTAAAAAATGTTGTTTAGACATTTTCTTGTTTCGTGGGTGTCAGTATATCTTCCACAAACTTTTCCGTCATGTTAACACAGAAGATAAAAATATAGATATCACTAATTTTATTAAACTAGATTAATTTACAATGTTGTAACAAAATTCAGACACAGTAAAAAGAAAAAAAAAGAAAAAGTAATAAAAAAATCCATGAATTATTCATTTCTCTAAAACTCTTTTCCATAGACAGAAAACAATGCATATATAACTTCACTATGATAAATTGCATCTAAATAAACTCAATTTGTGTAATGGGTTTATGGGCTTCGATTTTTAGTTTTTTACTGTATACAATTAGGTCGTTCCTCCCCTCACAATCAAGGGAGAGTAAATAATTGACCTTCCCTCAACAATGTGGCACTTGTCAGACTGTAGGGTCGCTACCCTTGCACTGCCAACTTGACATACTTAAATTTTTGATATTTTAGAATTTTATATTTTGGTATTTGATTATAAGGAAATTATAAGCAATTATAATGACATAATACCGAATGTCAAAATATGCAATGATGATATTTCTCTACTATAAATCGTTTTAAGAAAATTAAAAATTAAAAATTTTAGGGGAGCTCTCATGCAAACCCACCAGCTGCGTACCTATTGACAACCGCGAGACGCGGACCTACCAGGAACCGCATGCTTGCAACTGTAAATGCGTCATCTATACTCAAATACTATAGGGTGGTTGATTTTCCCACTTAGTCACAGACCCAAAACAATGGAAGATTTCAAATATCCCGCATCATGCATATCGCCCATGTTTGCAGGTTAAAGTGCAATTTTCAAATAAAAACAGCAGAAGTTTATTATAAGAGATGCTTTAAAGCAATAAACTGCTGTTGGCTGCCGATTGTAGTGTTTTTATTTGAGAATTTGAGAAAATTTTTTTGGATTTTTTGATTAGTGGAAACTTGATCTCCTGGTCCCCCTCTATACCCTCTATTTATGTGTAACATGAATTCTGATACACCATGTATATCGAGCTATAGTTTTGCTTTTAAGAGGCACATAATACTGGATACACGGTGCATTAGACTAGCTGGTCAACGGAGTGCAGAAATATGAATTTTGAGCCGACTTGTTTTTGGACGGAAATTGCCGTATACGACAGCCGCAGACAGGCCACCACGGACGGCATACAATTTCGAAAACTCCATCGAATAAAATAACACTTTTTTTTACAGAAATTACTTAATTTTTTTATTGATATAACAATTTTTACAGCACGAATTCAGGACTATCAGATTATCAGAATAATCAGATAATTTGAAAAAAATAATTCGCTTTTCATTTTTCTCAATTTTTTAACCTTTCTTAAAAATTTGTAAAGAAAAAGTGATTTCTGTAAATAAAAGTGTTGTTTTATTGTTAGTTGGTGTTGTAGCCAAGTTTCTCACATTAAGAAATAATAAAAAAACAACATAAAAATGATTTCTTTTTTTGGGAAACCAATAGAAAAATATAAAAAAATTCCGTCTAAAACGTCCAAAAACAAATTCGTATTTCTGCACTCCATTAACAACGCACTGTGTATCCAGTACAGTTGTGGTTTTAAGACTATACTGTATACAGTATACTCTTAAAACCACAACTGTAGTTTGATGTATAAGTCCTGGGCAACATACGAAAATATGCGCAACATGAAATTTCAATCTTGTTAGAAATAAACATTTGAAATAAAAATAATGTAAGGACATTTTATCAGTCAAAAATGCACAAATCCCAACATTTATACTTTATTAGATTCTTAAATAGTTAACAAATGACATCAAATAAACAGATATACCGGTGCTATTTGTTTTTATGATGAAAAACAAATACGAAAAAAATTCAAATTTGCTGGTAAAATGATGTCATAGTCTCAAATGATGATATTGCAACCACTCTAGTATTTGAGAATAGATGATGCTTTACACTTGCATGTGGTCTGCGGCTGGTAGGTCCGCCGCTGGTAGGTTTGCCGCTGGTAGGTTCGCGGCTGGTAGGTCCCGTAAGCGCTTTAAAACACACAGTCCGTCAAAAACGTCGATTGAAGTCGGCAACGTCATATTAAATTTAATATTTTTTATAGTGTTCAATTTGTGCTAATTCATTTGTGCCTGGAATTTTTAATCTGATTAAAAAACTTTTTAAAACAATTAAAAAATTAAAATTAAAATTAAAATTATTTAAAAAACACCCATTATATGTGCACAAGAACTTTATCTATGTTTGAGCGTGGCCCAAAATTTAAAAAAGTTGTTAGAAAAGCTAAAAAAAATTATTTTTCAACATGATATCAGTCATTTTGATCTAAATTCTAAAATGCTTATTTTATTTCACTTTTTTGCAATTAAACTTTTATTTCCCACTATATTAACAATTTTAAATTCGATTTTCATAAAATAATTTCGAAAAAATGAAGTTTTATTAAGTTTTTTTATTTATATTTATATTTTCTTTACCTTTGGATTAAAAGGGGTAGAATAGAGGATTAAAAGGGACGAACTCAGAGTTCTCTTGGGATGAATTTCAAACAAGAAAAGAAAAAAGAATTTTAATTTGTAAGGGAAAAGCTGGAGTTTTGGACCCGATAGATGACTGTATTACAGCAACCTTTGGCCGCAATCGAGCAATGGAATGCGGCCGGTTATTGTGCTTGTCCCTAGCTTTATTTGGATGCAGATAGGCCCACATTTTGGCCGTGATTGGTCGCTCGAATGCGGTGATAATCGTGTTGGCGCCCGACTTGACTTTTTAAACATTTTTTTAAATTGCACATAACATTTCAACAAAAAAATAAAAAAAAAAATCATGAATAAAAAAATTTTGGGCCGAAAATCGTGTGCGACGATCAGACGATTATTTGGTCGTGTTTGGTAGATAGAATGTGGCCAAAAATCGAGTCAGCACCTCTTCCCGGTTTGGACAGAGTCAACACCTGGGCGCAGTAGAATAGGCCTAGTAAGGTGTTAAAGATGATTCGCAACTCGTAGACTCGAAAAATGTTGATTTTGGGCGTTTTTCAACTTTTGACTTTTTGGATAGAAAATCCTGAATTTCCTGCCGCGTTCGATGCACCGCGTCCCGCCGGTTTTTTCCGCGATGCCCGTCCAATATGTTCGTCGCTCGATTTCGTCTATTTTCAGTCTAACCTTCGTTAGGCTTCGGTGCGAGGCTTTTGGTGCTGGTTCATTCGTTTTGGCCTTGGTTTGGTCTCAGTTGGCCGCACAACATCGCGCTTATATGCCAACAATGATATCTTAATTATTAAAAGCGACTGTAACTCACATTTGACGGAAAACTTGTAAAACCATCCTTTGAATTAGTAGAGCAAGGTGGCGGACATCTTGTCCTTGGTACACATAAAAGCCAAGTCACCTAAAAAAAAGGTGATATCCCCATGATGACCTGTCAATCACATGACCAATGAGATTGACCTGTCATCAAATATCAGATTTCTGATAACAACATTACAACTCATGATTTAACGCATTTTTACAGGGTTTTCACATAATAATAAAATCTGCAAATCAAACCATTAGTGTCAAATCATTTAAACAGTTATTTTAACTTAAAAAACAATGACTTTACAGGTATATGCAACAATTTAACAAAGTTTAAATTGCTGCATATTTACATATTTAGTAAATACACTTTATTTACAAATAATAAATACTTAAACCATATGACATATACAAAAACTATTTTATATATGTCATTCACATAAAATACATTTTGTAAATAACACAAAGGCGCTAATTAGACATACTTTGTCCAATTCTAGTCGCGCAAACTGACCACACGACCACAATAGCTCCCTTAAATAGAGGATGTAAAAATACACTATTTACCCAGTTATGGTCGTGGAAAAAGTATAAGGCAAAAACCACGTCATGGCAGAACAATAACGCTTCACGTGGTTACCTCTGCTCTGGAAGTAACCGACCCGAATGAACGGGATCCCATGCATGGCATAAAACTAGGCCATGTCCCAAGCATGTGGTGCGTTTACAGTGAACCCCAAAACAGGGCTCCAGAATACCAAAATCATACCATGACGTGGTATGATTTGCAAGACTAATTTACTCAGATACATTGTCAAAGCTTTTATCACGTAAATCTTTGAGCTTTGCTGGTCAACCATTTTGTAAACAGATCAGCAATATTCCAATCAGTCAATATTTTCATTAATTCAAACAAACCTCTCTTGAAATAATAATGAATAAAACAAAATTTTACTTTTATATTTTTAGGCTTAACATTTTCTATTTTGTTTTTAACGAACTGAATGGAACTTAAAGAATCTGAGCAAATTACAGTTACAATACTCTTTTGACTCACTTCAAGATTGGCAAATATGTGGCATGAAACTTCTCGAATGGCATTTACCATGGCCACATACTCTGCTTCCATGATTGAGGTGGCAACAGACACTTGCTTGTTGCAACCCCAACTCACGGGTATACCACCCACAAACAATATAAACCTACCAAAACTTCGACACACATCTAAATCGGTTGCCCATGAGGCATCACAAAATATCTTTATTGATTCACCGGTACAACCTTTCAAATTTATCTTGTAATGGCGGGTATTGACAACATATTGGAGTATTTGTAATGCGCAACGAATGTGGGTTTAATTATGACACATGTTATACTGTGATAGAAAGATGGTGCTATACAGTATATCTGGGCAACTACGTTGGGCCAAATACATAAAAGACCCAATTAGGGACCTGTATGGGAAGTCATTTCCATCTGAATCCAGAATCCCTCTTCTTAACGTGGTACCAATTGTTACAGGAGTCTTAGTCAAAGTGTTAGGAGTTATATCAAATGATTCAGCTAAAGCATTTATAAACTTTTCCTGGTGGATTAGTATTTTGTTCTCTAAATCCCGCTCAAATTGGACCCCTAATAAATATTTAACTCGACCCATTATCACTATTTTAAAATTATTATTTATCTTGTCAAGTAATTCTGTCTGCAGATCATTGGATGAAGAAAATAATACGAGGTCATCAACATATACCAATAGGATGGCATCAGACCCATATTGGTAGACACAATTTATTCCCTTCAACTTGGTAAATCCAATGTTTTGCAGACCTTCGTCCAGTGCCTCGTATCACATTCGGCCCGATTGATGTAATCCATACAAGGATTTTGTCAGTAGCCAGACTTTATTGGCACCACATTTGAAGCCTGGTGGGACACACATATGGATTGGTATGTCCAACTTGCCATAAAGGTATGCACACTTTATGTCAAGCTGCACATCAATCCACCCCTTTAAGACTACCAGTAGACAGAAGAAAAACCGTATAAGAGAGAAGTTCACCACCGGTGAAAATACTTCTTCATAGTCTATACCCGGTGATTGCCTGAACCCCTGAGCTACAAGCCTCGCACGATATCTGGTGATGTTGTCTTGTGCATTCCTCTTAATCTTGAAAATCCACTTGTTTCCAAGTATTTTACCCTTCTCTAGTTTGTCCACTACATTGTATATGTCCCTCTCTTTAAATGTGTCAAGTTCTATGACAATGGCTTCAATCCACTTGTTTCTCTGTGGTGAAACCATGGCTTCCTAAAAAGTTTGAGGTTCCAGGCATGTGCAATATGCTAATGCATTTAAAGCAGTATTATTGTCTGCTCTTGGATCAGAATCCGATGCACTCTCCCACGACTGGGGCTCCTGATCAATTCCAGGTTGGGCCTTTGTTATAGCTTGCCCTTTTCGAGGCTCAAACTTAAAATTATCCCGATTAAATGCAATATTTTGTTTATGGCAGCATCTCTCAATATCGGCGAAACTCCTCATTGGCCCCTTACCATCCCCATCGTAGAAGTAAGTGTCAATATCACCCTTAGTGGTCCCCTTCTGTCTAGTAACTACCTCTTTCGTCCAGCCTGCCATATTTGGCACAGCATACGTCGTCACATTACGCTCTTTAATTTGTTCTGGACTTTTTGTATGGGTTTTTACCTTAACTTTACGTCGTGTAGCTATATTTGGTGCTAAAGGGGAATCTGCTATTGTCATCGGCTGCATTTGGCTCTGACTTTGGGACCCAGAAGCTTGTGTTTGCGAAACTTGCTTTACCGGTGTAGGCAGCATCTGATGCTGATCCCCAGTAGCCTGCTCATCGTTTTCACTACTACCATCGCTAGTCCCATCATCAATTGTGAACATGACATCATCATTATCCACATCATCTGCAGCTCTATTTTCCTTTTGTTCCTGAATTAAAGCACCATCATTATCCAAACTTTCAAAGTCTTTCCAATTATATTTTTCTATTATGTTTACGTGCTTTGTTTCAACAACTCTGTTTGTATCGGGGTCCCAAATTCGATACCCTCTTGTACCCAGTGCATATCCCAACATAACCCCCTTCCAAGCACGAACAGAATGCTTTGTTTCACGTTTATGAGCTGGTATGTAAACATATGCAATGGACCCGGGGGTTTTCAAATAGGTCAAAACTAATTTTCGCCCACGGTACAATATATATGGTATTTGGTTATTAATAGAAGAGTGGGGGAAACAGTTTTTCAGATGTACTACAGTTAGGGCTAACTCGGCCCACAGATCTTCAGGCAGTTGACTATCATCTAAAATAGTCCTCACCCCATCATGAATGGTGCAGTTTATACGTTCCGCAACGCCATTCATTTCAGGGCTACCTGGATTGGTACGTTGAATTTGAATCCTCAAATCATTTAAATGATCTTCAAATTCCCTTGACGTGAACTCGCCACCTTTATCTGTTTTAATGGCTTTAATCTTCCTGCCCGTCTGCCGTTTGACCCTTTGATGAAATCTCTTGAATACATCAAAAGTTTCATCATTTGTAGTAAGTGGAAACGCCCATGTGTAGCAACTCATGTCATCTACAATACAAAATAAATACTTGGCGCCACCTGCAGATTCGACACGGCATGGTCCCCACAAATCCATGTGTAATAATGAAAGGGGCTCGGCTGCAGTCCGTTTAGTGCCCTTGGGAAACTTGCTCTCGTAGACTTTGATAAATTACAAGGTTCGCATGTGATAGTGTCAGCTGGTTGACTCAAATCGAAGCCAATTACATCATTGTTTGCTTTCAAATAACTCATGCCTCTAGTATAGAAGTGGGCAAAACGACGATGCCATAACTTTAAATCATTAGGTATTTTTGCCTCATTTAAATTTGACTCACCAATTATATCTCTATCATGAGCTGCAAACAATGCTTTAGCAGCTAACTTATACAATCCATGTGAAGTGGTTGTTAATTCACCATACATGAAACAATCATTAATATGATTATCATAAAATTTGAGAACACTCTTTTCTCCCAAAAATTTCGCACCAGCTTTATCTAATCTGGCTACCGAAATTAAATTACGCTGGAACTTTGGCGCATAACATGCTGATTTAAGCGTTATTGTACACACCTTTTGACTAGGGTCTTTTACATCCAAACGGATGTCGCCAATCCCTTGTATTGACGAATATCCCTCTCCATGTTTGAGGAATGCAGACTTAATTTGTCTGTAATTAAAAAAAGCCCTTATATCATTACAAATATGCGAGGTGCATGCGCAATCTAAATACCAGCAATTGTCAACCATATTGACTGTTGTCAACGCCAAATTTCCAGAAACAGACTCAAAAACATTATTATCAAAACAATTATCATCAATAACAGGGTTTGCTAAATAAATACGATCCTTAATAACACTTTTGGGTCTAGCCCCACTTGCACTTGTTGAAACACTGGCACTTTCCACATTTTTAACAGGCTTTTGATGCTTCTTAGGGCTCGGACAGTCCCGTGCAATGTACCCTGCACCTTGACAATTATAGCAGGTCAATACAAATGGTTTCCTCTCACTACTTTGTTGCTGTTGTGTTGACTGCGTGTTCGGTGTGGCACTTGTATCAGGTTTGCGTCCTTTTGGCCGTTGATACTTCGAATTTTTACCTTTATTCGAATTAACTGCAGAATAAACCTTATCAGTTTCACTCTTTGAAGATTGCACTTTCAACTCCGAATATCGGTGATGGTTTTCCTCTGCTAGGAGCGCATTTGATACCTTCTCCCATTTGAAGTCATCGTCGGACCATTGATCAATTATCAACCTTAATTGATCGTACTCTTTTCCGCATCTGGCGATAAGTAAGTACGTTTTCATGTCCTCGTCAGTTAACTTCAGGGATGCATAATCCTTCGCTGCAGTATCGAGTCTGTCGACGAATGACAGCATGGTTTCATCTAACTTCTTTTCGATTAAGCAGAGTTCCTGCAAAAGCCTCATTTTACGTGATCTGGTGCTTGGTGCGAAGACAGACTTGAGATGCTCCCATACTTTCTTTGTGGTGTCATATTGGGCAGCAGCATGACGAAATTCAGGTGAGATAGAATTAATAAGTATGGCCCGAGATTTCACCTTTCGCCTCTCATACTTGTTTTGCACAGATTCACTTGCACCAGCAGCAGGAGCCTTGCCAAAACCAGTTTCATCGATGAATCCATATAGTGTGCTCTCCTGCATCAAAAGTTGTATATCCAGTTTTCAATTTTCATAATTGTCCCATTTAAGGAGCTCCATGTGGCTGGCCTTGGACTCTTTGTTGATCCTTTCCTTTGGCATGATGAGAAATTCCTCTGTAAAATCATAAAACTTGGAACAGCAAAAATTCTAATTTGATTATTTGAATTCCTTACGGATTTGGTCCCACTATCGGTCCTTGGGGCAATTGTCTACGTGTGTGACGGTCCAAAATTGACCGTAATCTTTTATATTATCCAGAATAAAGAGTGCACAGATTAAATCATGTTTACAACAACATTTGGCGATGCTTCCCTGCATCGCAACACTAATATAATGGAAACTCTTCATTTATGACGACAATATCAATTGTTAAAATGTCATGGCAACTGAAATAAGTTGCCGATAGTACAATCACCTAAATCCAGGTGATATAACATGATATTAAAAGATATTTACACCTGTGGACAGGTGGCGCTAATTAAATATTAAAGTGTTGACACCTGAACACCAGGTGTCATGTAATGCAATCATAATTGCATGTGATTGGTCCATTCGACTAATCCCCTAATCAGTAGATTAGAGGAGTATATAAGCTCTGACAAGAGTTTAATCTCCCTCTTATCACTTTTATACCTTTACTTGACTATGTCACTTATATCTTCGGATATGTTTTGTTATTATTTGTTTTGGTGGATACATTGATACTTTTGTATCCACCCTTTATGTTTGTCCTTTGTCCTTGCTTGGCTCATGGTCCAGGTAGTGGCCCGTGACCACTTGTATGCTCGTGTCATACCTTATCGGCTCGTGTTCCGATGGATCGGCTCGTGTTCCGATGGATCGGCTCGTGTTCCGATGGATCGGCTCGTGTTCCGATGGATCGGCTCGTGTTCCGATGGACTGCTCGTGTCAGTCGGCGTGCTCGTGTCATGCCCGGTCGACTGAATGTTGGCTACCTGTGTGGTCGAAGAAACTAATGCTTTTATTGTCTCTTCTCCCCCACTGCTTCTACTTAATGGGCAGTGGTGTTACACATTTCCTGTACCGAGCCCGTGTCTCGGTGTCAGCTCGTGGACTGACGGCTGCTCGTGTTCAGCCCGGAATGATCCCATCCCGCTAATTATTTCTTACAGATTCCCTCAATTTAGATTCGATGATTGACCGATTGAAGTGACGAAACCGTTTAACTCGAACTGAGATGCAACCCGATTGCACATCTGCAAACCTTAGATTCTTTTGATAAGTTAATTTGACATTGTTAGAATCCGAATGCCCCACCTAGGAGGGACATTCGAGGCTTGTTGACCACGTGGTTAAACTAGTATTATATAACTATTTAGGCCTATTTCTGCAGATATAATATTTTATTATATCTTGTCAAATGTATAACTTTACTCTTGTTTTCTTATCTTATTCCACTTTGGAATAAATAAATGACTTGTCATGTTTTGAGAAAACACCTTGCTTCACTTTATTCACTATTTCTCTATTCTCGCCGCTCATTTGCATATCGCTACATTTTAATACGAAGTCAGATCATTGTTGTAACATGGTACAACACCCAAGTTAGGTCTAAACTCAAAATCGCTACAGTCCTCTTATATTTGTTTATCTCTTATCTTAGAGTTGTAAGTTTTGGTCATGTTGACCACTTTAATAAATATATTATATTTTATGCTAAATCAATATTATCCTGTCTAATTATTCACGTCACACGTGTGAACCATTCTCTGCTACCAATTCAACACCTGGGCGCAGTGGAATAGGCCTAGTAAGGTGTTAAAGATGATTCGCAACTCGTAGACTCGAAAAATGTTGATTTTGGGCGTTTTTGACTTTTTTGACTTTTGACTTTTTGGATGGAAAATCCTGAATTTCCTGCCGCGTTCGATGCACCGCGTCCCTCCGGTTTTGTCTGCGATGCCCGTCCAATATGTTCGTCGCTCGATTTCGTCTATTTTCAGTCTAACCCTCGTTAGGCTTCGGTGCGAGGCTTTTGGTGCTGGTTCACTCGTTTTGGCCTTGGTTTGGTCTCAGTTGGCCGCGCAACATTGCGCTTATATGCCAACAATGATATCTTAATTATTAAAAGCGACTGTAACTCACATTTGATGGAAAACTTGTAAAACCAAGCTATTTTATTCATCCTTTGAATTAGTGGAGCAAGGTGGTGGACATCTTGTCCTTGGTACACATAAAAGCCAAGTCACCTAAAAAAAAGATGATATCCTCATGATGACCTGTCAATCACATGACCAATGAGATTGACCTGTCATCAAATATCAGATTTCTGATAACAACATTACAACTCATGATTTAACACATTTTTACAGGGTTTTCACATAATAATAAAATCTGCAAATCAAACCATTAGTGTCAAATCATTTATACAGTTATTTTAACTTAAAATAACAATGACTTTACAGGTATATGCAACAATTTAACAAAGTTTAAATTGCTGCATATTTACATATTTAGTAAATACACTTTATTTACAAATAATAAATACTTAAACCATATGACATATACAAAAACTATTTTATATATGTCATTCACATAAAATACATTTTGTAAATAACACAAAGGCGCTAATTAGACATATGTCCAATTCTAGTCGCGCAAACTGACCACACGACCACACAGAGCTGGCACGATGATTCGACCGCATTCGAGCCACCAAACGCGCCAAAAAATCATCTGATCGTCGCACACAATTTTCAGCCCAAAATTTTTTTATTTATTTTTTATTTATTTTTTTTAAATTTATTTATTTTTTATTTATTTTTTTTAAATTTATTTATTTTTTATTTATTTTTTTAAATTTATTTATTTTTTATTTATTTTTTTAAATTTATTTATTTTTTAGTTTTTTGTTGAAATGTTACGCACAATTAAAAAAAATGTTTAAAAAGTCGAGTCATGCCGCCAACACGATTATCACTGCATTTGAGCGACCGATCGCAGCCAAAATGTGAGCGTATCTGCGTCCAACTTCAACCAATGATGTATAAAACGTTTATTTCAGAAAATTGGAGAAATAATATTATGTTGCTGCTGTTCATGAGTTTTATCACTCCAAAAAATATATATCCAAAATAAATGATATTAAAGTGTATGAAATAGAAATTGTTAGATTTTTGACAGGTCAATAAATTATTATTCATTACTTCATTTTAACCGATTGACCGAATTATTGCAATATTATTATATGTTCACTACATTAATTATTACAACACATTTTTTTTGCAAAGTTATTAAGTCTTTTTTTCTCCCAGGTTTTTTCTGTGTAAATGAATCTCAAACATTTATCTTCCACAAATGACTTGGAAAATGTAAAAATTTCACTTATTAGAATATTTTATTCACTTGGTTTCAAATCATCTCAAATGCGATTTTGCTCCCCTGCTCCGACTTGCGTCTTGCGTTCTATGTATGTATGACTAATTTTGTTAGCACTTTTTAAAGCCATCATGAAGGGATTAAATCTATTCAAAATCACATCAAACTTACTTAAGCAGCTAAACTGTGAAAAGTTCTTTTTAATGGAGAAAACGTAAAATCATAAAAAACGACTTTAATATTTCTAATTTTTCCAAAATTTCCATATTAAAAAAAAAGGAAAGAAAAATGTCACCGTCATGAAATTTTTATTGCAGATTTTCTCAAATTTCGCTTTATGTTTGTCATTGTCAAGATAAATATTCTGTTTTATGCAGACATAGTAACAAATCGATTGTAAAATCCTACGAGAGATCATCCTCAACATCTGAAATCATTCATAATTTTCAATAACAAAATTCAATCGTATTAAACTCAATATCCATATTTAATACGTTCTAAATCGATATTGGCGGCTTCAAAATTCATTTGCTAGCACCATCACTTTTTCCCAATCCCCTATATGATCTAATTTACACATAATGACATTAACCCAACAGAATTAAAAGACTTAACCGACTTCTATTTGTCATATACTAGTATAGAAAAAATAAATAAATGTCAAACTTTTGTTTTACGCGTTTTTTTATGTGATTTTAATTAATTCCGATATGTTACATTTAATTGATTCTTTTACCTGATTTGATTTTGTATTTCATTACTATGTTTTTCAACTTGTTTTAATTATTATTTCCATGCGTTTAATTATTTGTATGTTTCCTTAGTTTGAGGAATGTATGACTCATCTAATTGTGCACCTGTCACTTGGCCGCCATTACTTGGACTTTGACCTGTGCGTTTTAAATATTTGCCACTTGGCAAACCTATGTTACTATTGTTTTGTTAATCCGCTTAAAAATCACTCCTTGTTATATTTTTATACTGAAACTGATAATGCTTATTTTGCTCTGCCTTTTTTACAGGTTTTAACATTTAGTCAAAGTTTTAAATTCCTCCCAAGGAAAAATATAGTTTAATTAATATTAACTTAAATTGTGGAACTGTTTTACTTTAATAATTTTGTAACTGGGGCAGTGTGCACAGTCCCTACTTGGGGGAATAAGAGGACTGGACGCCTTCTTCATATAAAGTAGCAGAGACGACGCTGTATTTAGGTGTTTGGCCTTTATTAGTGTGTCTAGGGGTCAGCGCCAGCCTCCACCTGCTACTCATACGTCTATACCACCGGTATGTGCTGTTCAAACCCGACCCACGGACCGCGGCCGTTGAACCAAGGTCCGCGAGGTCGAAATATCTTAACCATGCTGCAACCCATTGTCATGGACTTGCAGCCACTGTTCTCGCTCATGGAGGGGGCCCAGAGAACTGTGAGTGACCGATGTAAATTATGCATAATTATTGTGTCTTAAGCCTGATTGGTAAAAGTGTATCAATTACCAATTGGTATTCATTGTGTTGGCTGCATCTGTGTGGTCGTATCAAATGCATAATAAGGATTTATTATGCTAAAAACCATGTATGGTAAATGAATGCAGTGAATTGCGTGCATATGCGGTTGAATTTATGTGTTAAATTAATTATTGCCGTGTGTATAATTTGTACTGACTGTTTGAGCAATGTCAATTATGCTTGTGCGTCAATTTGGATATTTATTGATCATTGTTTGCAGTTACCTAAAGGTGACGTGTGTGATAATCATGTGTTGTTATGATTATCACACCTTTTGTACTGATAATGAGTGTTTTGTGCCTTATTGAACATGTTTCCCAATTTTGTAGTGAGTTTATACCAAAATATTTACCTTTTGTGTATGTCATCTGCAAAGATTTTGATGTAGCAGACGACATACAATCAGAGTCTCATGTGATTGCCAACAGGTGGTGTTTTAATAATGTATTATCACCTTTTGTCAATCACTCAGTTGTCAGTCTTTCACCAAGTCAGGTGATGTGCACCATCTTTTAGGTGAGCCAAGATGGCTGTGTGCATGACAGCATGTCATGAGTTTGTTTTAACTTACTTTTATTGGAATAAATCTTCCGTAAGTTCTTTGTTTGCTTTTTAAACATTGTTTGGACTTGTTTATTGTGCTGAGCATCAAAAACAGCACTAGGAACTTCAATTTCCATCAAGAGTTAGGCAGCAAAGCAGCGGGACGAGGTCGTGCGTATTTTATTACCTTTAAGCGAGTACGGACCTCGCGTATAAGTTCGGCCGTGTCCGGTGGCCCGCGTACGGGGAGAAAATCGACATTTTCCATCGAAATTTCAAAAACGAGTTTTTGCGAGTTTCTTGCGTTTCGCTCGTATTTATGGGGTGCGAGCTATGTTTTGGGACCAGGAGCTCACAAGAACTAGGATCCCGGGCTTCATAGCAGAAACCAGGGAGTTGGAGGAGCTTGGCCAATGCATGTCTGCACTGGTTGCTGGCTCTTGAACAACTGCCGTCCCTGGATCCGCTCTGCCTCTACCTGCCTTCCCTGACTTCCTGTCTTGACCGGAAGTGGTCATGTCCGCACCATCCACTAGGGGGACATGATGCGGGTCGTTGCCATGCGCCTGGGTCGTGACACGGTCACATCTCCCCCCTCCGAAGAAGTTGGGTCGAGGTCGGCAGAACCCAGAGCACGGACAATGGGAGAAACAGCGCCGCAACATCCAAGATGAGGAGCTAGTCTCCTTAAAAACAAAAACACAACATACCAGTGGAAAAACAAAACGAGCAACAAGAGAGGTGACACTTACCCTAAGATGTGGCTTTTGATAAAAATGATTTTTCAAAGTTTTTTACAATGTTATGATGTTCAAATAAATTTTATTTAAAAGGTTTTTTAATCTAATGTGTTTTACTATGGGCTGCTCGCCCTTAATACTAATGCTAATTTTATTGAATTGAAAATTTTTAGTTTTGATGGTGATCTTCACGGGGTCCTTTAATTCGAATTCGGTCGGCCAACACTTTTTTTTTTTAACAAAAAACAAAAATTTAACAATTTAATGAATTAATACCCATTATTTGGGCTTTGGTTTGGGTGGCGCTTTTTTAAGTCCAGCCAACCTCTTTTTGCTTTGGTTTTGACAATGGGTTTCGGTTTTGTCTCAACGGACTTACTGGGTGTAACTGGGATCTCTTGATCGACAGTTGCCGGTTTTGGGGGTGATTGTGTCGAGGTCTCGACTTCTACCTCCATTGGGATGACAATGTTTGAAAATAAACTTGCCATTTCCTCTTCCACGGTCTGGTCGTACCAGTCCTTGGATTTGTCCGTCTCATCGATCGATGTGGCGGCAGATAGGGAAGTAGAAGGGGCGGCAACAGATTGTTGTTCAACCATCTTTGCTGCTTCAGTTTTTTCATCCGCCAATTTTTGGCTTGTAGATGATGCGATCAAGGTTTTGAGATCATGATCTCGTTTCAATTTGGCTTGAATCTCAGTTTGAGATTCTGTAATTTTGGTGGCATCTGTCACCTTTGCCTTTTCGATCTTCTCGATTAGTTCGGCGACTTTTCTACCTTCTGGGTATTTTTTCGCAATTCTCGCCGCGTTTATTGCGTTTTTATTAACCCTGTGTAATTGCACACGGATTGCTTTTTTGGACAGATTGGGGTGGGCAGCCATTCGGTGCTTCACCTCCTCTTCGTCCAATGGTACTTTTGGGGCAGAATACTGTTCCAAAGTGTTTGTGCGTTGGGCCTTATTGGCTGAAACATTTACAGTAGTCGAATTATTCGCTGGTTTGATCGATTTCCTTCTCGGATCTCGAAATGGTTCAAGCGGGGGCATTGGCAGGAAAGCCAACATGTGTCCCCGCGCTTCTGGTGCAGAAGAATCCACCATCAACTTCCTAATTTTCTTGACGCGGCAATCTCGATTGTCGTGATAGATCTCGTCAATTTGTTTTAACGTTTTTCGTGGTTCGTTGGCGCTTGCGCCAAACATTCGGAAATGCCGGGTTAATGGTAACAAAGGATTCACTTTGCCGTCGCCAAGGCAATTTGCACACGTGGATCGGAAGCCATTGTGCACGTTTACGCCCTGTCCTAAACCACCACATACAGGGCAGTTCATGAGGTCTGCGTCATTTTCAGCCATCATTAGTTGGTTTGAAAGTTTGAAAGTCCTTTTAATTTAAGTCGGTCCACCGGTGATCTAGAAGTGTTCACACTGAGATCAGAATGAATTGATGATTTGAAAATCAAACAGCGCGTTTATATAGGCGCTTGAAAACGACACGTATTTGCACGTTGTACGTTTTGGCGAATCCAGTCTTTTTGAATCTGCGCGAATGGTCGCTTTGCGCATTACGTCGGAACGACGTTTTTGCAATGTTTTGGCTGAGATAACTTATTTTATTTACAGCCCAAAGGATTCCACAATAGTTTGACATATTTATCGCAATTATTTATAAAATCTTGTAATTTCGTTTCATTGTATCCAATAAAATTACTTTATATTTATTTTTTCCAAAGTCCATTAAAGATTTAACTTATTTGGGGGTTTTATTTGTCTCTTTAGCAACAAGACAGTATTTATATTGTCATTATTGGGTTTTGAAACTTTTTTAGGCGGTCTACCACGTTTTTTGGGTAATGGGTTGGTAATTTTATTACTTTTATCTTTAACCACTGTTTTCTGTGGTTTTCCACATTTTTTAGATGATTGATTAAGGACTGTCCTTGTTTTCATCCGAGCGTTGCGATGTAGCCGATTTTTCGTCGCTACTAGCAACAGGGTTTGTTTGTGATGGTGCAGTGAGGTTTTCCTCATTGTCATCATTGATATCAGCAATCGACCAGCCAGCTGGCTTATCACTGGGAATGTACAGTCTTATTTCCGAGGACAGGACCTTTACTTTGTAAAGTGATAGGTTTTGCAATTTCATAAGCATTCCTACTAATTTTCTTAATAATCACATAGGGACCTTTATATCTGTCTTCTAGTGATTGAGAATATCTGATTGCCGCTTTTGACAATGCATGGGTTTTAATTAGGACCAAGTCATTTAGTTCAAATTGAATGTCTGACCTATGTTTGTCATAATTAGTTTTCTGTTTTGTTTGGGCTTTCTCTTTATTACTGATTGCAGTTTTTAGAAGATTAGCCATTTGGCCCTTGAGCATTCTTAGTGCGTCGTGTGGTCGTTCTGGGTCAAAAGGGGCGTCGTAAGCAACGTCTCTGTTGTCCCAAAATGGTCGAAGTTCTTTTAGAAATGTCGCCATTGCAGGTGTTATACCTGTGGTAGCAGATGGGGCAGTACGGAGTGCAAAATTTATATTTCCAATCACTCTGTCCCAGTGCTTGTGTTCAGAAGTGAAAATTTGAAGCATTATTTTAATGTTTCTGTTAATCCTTTCTGTATAGTTAGTTTGAGGATGGTATGGAGAGGTCCGATTTGGAATGATTCCAGCATTCTCGCACAGTGCATTGTATATGTCGGAAACAAATTGTTTGCCATTATCCGACACAATGTAACGTGGTACACCATAGGTTTGAAAAAATCTCATAATATGGGGAACCAGAGTTAGGATCTTAGGGGTGGTGACTGATTCCGCGCCGCCCGATTCTGTGCCGTCCGATTTTGCGCCATTTCGATTCCGCGCCGCTGTATCCGCGCGGCCCTATTCCGCGCCGTCCTAATTCCGCGCCAGATATAAATGATTGGTCCCTATTCCGCGCCGCGGAATTCACCCCGATTCCGCACGGTCCTGACTTCGCGCTAAAATAAATAAATTAAAAAAACAATTTTTTGCCCCTATTCCGCGCCGGTTAATTTTGGCCCTTATTTCGCGCCGTTCCTATTCCACGCCAAATATTTTTGATCCTTATTTTGCGCTGTCCCCATTCCGCGCCGTCCTGAATCTGCGCCGTCCCCATTTTGCGTCGTAATGATTCTGCGCGAGATATAGTTGATTGGTTCGCATTCCGCGCCGTGTCAGTTGGACGTTTTCTATTTTTTCTAAATTTTATTTTCTAAATTTTTAAATTTCATTTTATTTCTAATTTTATTTCATTTCTTATTTTATTTTTATTTCATTTCTCATTTTATTTCATTTTACATTTTATTTCATTATTCATTTTATTCATATTATTCATATTTCATTATTTCATTTATTCATACATACATATTTAATTTTATTAATACCTAATTTTTAAATATTATTTAATCTGGTGCAGAATAGGTACGGCTCGAAATAGGGACATACATACATTTCTTCATTTTTTACTTTTTAATTATTTTATTATTTATTCTGGCGCAGAATAGGGACGGCGCAAAATAGGGACGGCGCGGAATAGGGACCTCAAATTTATAAATTAAATTCGGCGCGGAATAGGGACGGCGCAATATAGGACTCCATTGGCACAGAATAGGGACGGCGCGAAATCGGGACGGCACAGAATTAGTCGGCGCAGAATAGGAATGCATCGGCGCGTGAAAATAACCCATCAGTTAAATCTGGCGCGGTATCAGGACGGCGCACAATAGGGCACTATCGGTGCGAAATCAGGTCGGCGCAGGATCGGGTGGCGCGGAATCAGGCATAGCCGGATCTTAGCATTCCTTAAAGGAACCACTTCAACCCATCCAGTTGCATAATCTACAATGAGTAAAATAAATTTATTTCTATTGGTCGTCATTGGTTAGGGTCCCATCAGATCTAGGCCAATTCTTTCGAATCTGCCAATGTGAGCTGAGATTGGTCGGAGTAAACCTTTTGGTTTCCTCTGTATGGGTTTGCAGCGCTAGCATCTGTCGCATTTTGCGACATATTTGACAGTGTCTTGTCTGCAATTTACCCAAAAGAAAGAGCGTCTAAGTCTTTCATAGGTGACGTCACCGCCACCATGTCCACTGCTAGAATAGTCATGGACCAGTGCTAAGCATTTATCTTGCAAAGGTTTAGGAACCACAATTTTGAGTTTAGCTGAATTGTCCACATTCTCCAGATAAATATCTGATTTGAAGGAAGCAAAAATGAATAACACACCATCTCTGTTTAATGTAAACTCTGTTTTGAGTTTTGTGTATTCCATTGGTACATCAGGTCAGGGAGTGTCTTCCTCTGGGTCTGTTTGCAACCAATCCATTATTTTAGAGAGATTTTCATCGTCTCTTTGAGCTTGTTCAAATTCCTTCATTGAAATATTCCAATGATAAGAATCAGTTAATAAAAATAATGAGTACAGTTGGGATCTTTCATACTCTGCATCCTGGTTGTGGATTGTGATTTCATCATTTTCTGTGCCAAGTCTGGAGAGAGCATCAGCAACTACATTGGTTTTACCTCTCCTATAGACAATGTCTATATTTTCCTGTTGAAGTTTCATGGCACAACGTGCCAATCTACCTGCAGGGTGTTCACAGTTCATTAACCATTTGAGGGCCAAATGATCAGTCTCAACTGTGTATTTGGAGTATTCAATATAGGGTCTGAATTTTTCTACACCCCATATTACTCCTAAGCATTCCAGTTCTGAAGCACTGTAATTTGCTTCTGCGCCTTGCAGCGTACGACTTGCGTATGCTACAGGGTGCAAAAGGTTATCTTTGGGATCTACTTGCATGAGTACTGCACCGATACCGGCAGCACTTGCATCTGTATGGATGGTGAAAGGAGCTGCAAAATCGGGCAAAGGTAGCACGATATCTCCTGTGAGTAGATCTTTCAGAATCTCAAAGGCTTTTTGACATTCTGGTGTCCAAGTGAAATTATTCTACTTTTCCTTTTTGTGTTGTACAAAGAAAGGTTTTTGTATTGAATTCAAGTCTTTAATTAAAGGAGCATAGAATCCAACCATTCCAATAAAACGCTGAAGTTGTTTCAAAGTTTTAGGGGCAGGGTAATCCAATATTGCTTGGATTTTGGTGTCGTTAGCAGTATATTTGCCAGCAGACACCGTAAAGCCTAAAAAGTCAAGTTGTTCCGCACAAAAGAAGGATTTTGTTGGGCTTGCTTTCAAATTCTTTGCATCTAATCTATCCAAGATTTCTGCAATGTGTTGTAAATGTTCATCAAACGTTTTGCTAAAAATAATGATGTCGTCGAGGTAGGCCAGGGCAAATTTGCCTTTAATGTCACCCAAGATTTGGTCCATCATTCTCTGAAATGCGGATGGTGCATTGCACAATCCAAAAGGCATTCTTGTATATTTGAATGTTCCCTCAGGTGTCGAGAAAGCAGTTTTAATTTGATCCTCTTCACTTAATTTGATTTGGTGATAACCCTTTGTTAAGTCAAAGCTTGTAAAGAAATAGCTACCTCCAAGAAAACCTAATATCATTGATATTGTTGGCATAGTGTATACATCTTTAATAGTTTGCTTGTTTAGCCACCTAAAATCGATGCATAACCTGTAAGTACCGCCTTTTTTGGTGACAATTACAGTGGGGTTTCTGTATGGGCATTCACATGGCACCACAAATCCTTTTTTGATTAAAGTGGCCGTGAGTTGGTTTAATAACTCAGTTTTTGCAGGGTTGCAAGGCCGCTCTTTACATTTAAAAGGTTTTGCGTCACCAGTTGGAATTGTATGTTCCAGATCTGGATGACAACCAGCATTTTCATCAAAAGTAGTTTCATACTTTTTGATCAATTTGCAAAGTTTTTCATATTCTTTGCCTTGTAGCTTGCATTTGGATAACAAATGCTTTGTCAAATCTTCCAGATTCATTTTGGGTTCTTTCTCAATATTGAGCTCTCTTTCGAATTTATCGAGAATTGCTGCCACCATATCATCTGCAGAAAGTGGATGTTCGAATGGAAACTGATCCTCATCGAAATCGATGTGCCACCAACGTTTTGAGGGCATTGAAATAACGATTCCATTTTCCTTCATCCATGTTCCTCCTAAAAGTAGGTATTTGGATGCTGAGGGAAGGACTGAGAATCTAACAGTCCTTTCCCTGTTTTCCAAGACATATTTAATGTAATAAAGCCAAAAGATTTGGTGACTGTCACCCGTCACGACAACAGTGTTGTCATTGGTTCTTTCCACAAGATGAAGCATGTTCAAGTGTTTGAGCATTGCTCCACTGATGTAAGGTCGTGAAGCCCCACAATCAAATAATGCTTTTGCCTTTTTTCCGCCGATTTGGACGGTCAAGTAAGGCAAAGCGCCAGGTTTCTTTTGGTTAATGTTCACCATTAAAGTGTCCACTTTGGGTTCCGATTTTAATACTCCTAAAGGGTTAGGTTGGGTTGTGTCAATATCGTCGTAAATGGGATCTTCAAAATCCAAATCAGTTGGGCTGAGAAAATCACTTAAGGTTAAGCAAGCCTCCATCATAATCTTTAGTCTAGGACTTGCTTCTCGTTTTTTGACTCTTCATCAGAGTCTTCAACACCTAACTCCTCCAATTGTTTATTTAGTTCTGTCAGAACCAAGAAAACCTTCTCACTTTTGGCTTTGGCCTCTTTGTGCATGTCCTCGGGCTTATATTTACAATCCCGCATGAAATGGCCTCCACCACACCTGTAACAATCACTGTTGGTGGGTGCTGCACGAGCATCTCCTAAGATGTTCGAGATTTTTGCTTTTGCAGCTGCACTTATTGCAGCTGCTCGCCCCTGATTCTTTGGGACAACAAACAATTTCTTTGAGTTATCCTCCTGCAGTTTTGTTTCTGCAGGAGTTGCGATTACTTTGGGGGTTTCGACAATAGTTTTTGCTTTCCCCCTTTGTTTTTGGCGCTCTTCTAGTTTCGCCATGCGTTCTATGTCTGGAACCACCGAGCATAGTTTGGGCCAAGTGCAATCTAATGTTATAGATTGTTTGATCAACCTGGCCGCTGATGCAGACATTGCCTCCAGAGTATAGATCATCTTCTCTTCTTCTGGAATGGGCATCGTCATCTGCTCGAAAAGTCGCTGCAATCTTTCCAAGTTTTCAGTGGGAGTGTCATTTCCAGTTTGTTTGACTTTGTCCATTTCCTCCCTAAGACATTCGTCTGATGGGGCGAAATGCTTTCGAAAAATTTCATTAAACTCTTTCCATGTTTGAAAGTCGTTGCGGAGAAACCATTCCGCGGCATCACCTTCAAAAAATGGTGCCAAATGTAACTGCACAATTTCGTCTCTGAATGCTGCGTATGCAACAATCTGATTTGTGAGCAGATTCAAAAAGAGTCGTGCTTTTAATTTGTTTCTGTCGAAACGTGTGATTTTAATTTTTTAATTTTATCCGACAGAATCGCTGATTCCATCGGTCTTGTGTTCCCCTGTGTCGCTTGTTTGGCGACAGAGTCTAACTTGTCGACGTAGATGCCCATACTTTTGGTGGGCGCCGACAATTGTAATTTTAACGCCGAGACGTCTTTGGTGTACTGGTCCTTGCAGCCACTGCTGCTTGTTGGGCCGTTAGTAAATCCAACAATGCCTGTTGTTTGTCGGCAACGGCATTGTCAATTCGTGCTTGTGCAGCGCCTAGTTCTTGTTGGCTGTGCTTTTCCACATCCAACTTTCGCTGCGAAAACTGATCTAATTCCGCCTGAAGTCCTTCTAGATCTACTATCTTAGTAGGATCTAACAGAAAGGTATTAGCAAGAATATCGGCGATCTGTTGCAGAACTGCCATTGTATTTAAATTATTTGGATTTTCGTTTGTAAAGTCCACGTGGTTTTCACTCTGATTCTCAGTAGCGTCGGAGTGATCTAGTTCACAAGGCTGGTTTGCAGCGGTCGAACCTAGTTGTTTATTCAATTTTGAAGTTAAAGCCCGTTTTCCCGCAGAAGTTTGTTTTCTGACTTTGGGTACCGGGTTAGGTGAAGCGTACGCCTTTCGTCGGGTCTTCGTGTTAGAAGCTGTTTACGACCGAAAGTAAATGTTTTTCGTTCGTGCACGGAGTTTTAAGCAATTTTCGGGAATTTTAATCCCTTAATCCCCCAGATAAGCACATTCCTGCAATTCTTGCATTCTGATTGGGTGTCAGGATGACATGACTCATTTGAGTTCTGGCAAATTCTGACTTTACCTGCCAAACTCTGCATAGTGGCGAGATCTAAAATTTGTTTTCCAAAAAAAAAAAATTTTTTTTATGTCATGATCACATTCCCTTTAATGTCTGTGACTTTTAATAAAAAGTTTTTTCCTATAATTCTTCCAGAATTTGTATTTTCCAGAAAATAAATTGTAATTAAATAAAGTGAGCACTAGAAAAAAATAATTCTTCCAGTCTTTATTTCGGGTATAAGAAAAGATAAAAAAAAATTTATTAAAAAAATTTTCCTAATTTTCAAGCAAAAGTCTGGCAAAATCTGTCATTTTTCACTCTATTTTTTGGCATAAGTACCCTGTATCCAAGTACTTTTTCTCCATGTCTTAAACCTAAATGATTGCGCGTGAGCTTGATTACTAAGATTGGTATTCCTTCGGTGTAATAGACTTCCAGGACGGAATTTGTATGGGTCTTCCGCTTGCGGGATAAGCCGGCCCCATAGCGTATAAGTAGGATCCTTGCCCGTGTCCTCGCGACACCATACTAGACTTCTCTTTTCACTCCACTCAAATAAATATAGAAGCAGTTATGCTTATATAGTAGTTTGAGAACTATCTGCAACGTTTTGGTGCACAGGAGCGAAAGAACATAAGACAATTTCAGGAAACGTCGAAACCTATGAAAACCTTAGTCAGGTTGACGCAAAATCACGAAATTAAGATGTTTTTTATGCAAAACTTCGGCGTGAAAATTCGGCGATTTCGGGCCAAAAGTAGCCAAAAACCATCAAGAACGAATGTTAGCGCCAACTGGTGGCGACATATTCGTCCTTAGAGAGAGTGAGTAAGAGACTCGATCTTATTGTTGCTGCCTTCGAATTCGCTCGACGGCATACTACAGGGCAAGACACGACCGAACATCGATCTCCGTTGAAATCGTAAGTTTTGCACGTTTTCTATCTTATTTTTTGTCAAAATAACGACAGTCTATGAGTATTTAGTCGTATTTCGTGCCATTTTATTCGGAAAAAACGAGAAAACTTGGATATACTTTGTCTCTTAGCCCGTGATGGGTTTCGAGATGAAACTTTATATTTGAACCGAAGGGTTTACATTCGGTAAATCTTTTTCAGTCCGTTTTTTATCGTGAGTCGAATCGATTCTCGGTAATTTGTACGATTTATATGTTGAATCTTTCATTAAAAATTTATTTTTGAATCCTATCATAGTACGTTAATAAGAAAACCACTGTTTAAACCGATTTTTGCCGGCTGTTTATAAAGCGACTTTATTTTTATTCGTAAAAAAAGAAAACTCTTCGTATTTTATTTTCACAAAAATGTCTATTCTGTCCAAACTCCATCAGGTATAGATGTCGTAAGGGCGAAACAGTTCCTAATCAATATATTGAGTTTTTTGTTCGATCGGGAAATGGCAAAATAGACGTATTCAACCCTTTTTTGTCGAAGTTGCAGTTTCCCTTTAATAAAGTGAAACAAAATTTTCGTTGAAAAACTCAAGATAAGTGAGTTTGGTACGTAGGAGTTTGCTAAAATTAAGGAACATGAATTCGATTAATTCTGGGCATTTTAATAAATAAAAAATTTTGGATGTTTTATTACAAAAGTGTTTTGTGTTTGCATCACCAATTTTTTGAGTAGTGCTTTCTCACTTCTGTTTCTAGCCAAAATAAATTTGGGACATTTAAAAGTGTTGTTTTTGAAAGGACTATATACACATCCACACCAATATTTTGAAAAGGGGTTTTTGTGTGCTGATTTTTCCAAGTTTGGCAATAAAAATCTGCAAAAAAGTACCATAGTTCTACTCTATTTTCTATGTCGTTGCGCACTCAAAAACGGTAACAAAAAATTGTGCCCACCTATCTTTCACTAGATTTGCCCATCCACTTAAGGAGTCAGTACTCCTGTCCATTTCAGCCACAACCACTAGTTACTCGAACACCACCAACAATCTTACTCAAGCCGGTCTTCTGCCTAAGGCGGACTCGGGGTTTCACCCGCTTCCATTTGCCAAAGGAATCGCAGTCGATTTGGGATCATTGGCAAAGACTTCCTTCTGTCTACACCTACAATGGTATTTTTTCTCACCGCAATGGGCACTGAAAAACCTACAAAAGCCGGTCAAGTACTTGACCGGCTTTTGTAGGTTTGTACCTGCAGAGGCAGCCATGAAGACTTTACATGTCTCCTCTGCAAGATTCGCAGTCGAATTCGATTCGCCGTCGAATTCGATTCGCCAGCGCCTCTTGCCCTACTCACTGCAAAAAACACCAATATCACCATTATGGTGGGGAAAATAACTTCATGCACACAGCCATCTTGCACACAGTCATCTTGCATACAGCCATCTTGCACACAGCCATCTTGCACACAGCCTTCAAAACACCAGAAGAAGGAAAGTAAAGTCACCTCAGCCCAGGTGTGACCACTGGACTAGGCAATGTCGTAACCAGGATATCTCACTCACCACAATTACGCGGAATTTGGGCACGTCACTAAAAGCATCCCCACGCGATTAGTCGCCCATCCAATCGATTGGTTTCTCATTTTTGGTCAACACAGACAAACTTTACCAAAAGACATAGTAGTGTACAGCTACCATCTCTCCATTTGCCCGCGTCTCCCTCCAATAATCGAACAATCAACAGGATTCCTCCCTGTCTGAGGGAATCTAAGAACGTTGGCTCGGCGCAATTTACAGGATATCGCCCGCAAATCACTGATTTAAAGTTTTACACTAAAAATGAGACAAAATGCAAAACAGTTCCACTATTTACAACTGCTGCACGGCTCTCATCTTCCCCATGTCCTGGCGTGTGCTACGTGCCCACTACAGACATCCCATGTTTTTCATTGAAAAACACACCAATGCCTGCTTGACCAAGCCAATAAACCTGCCACCTTTGCTCTACAGATTTTGCTACAGAGACGGCGGGCGCCCTTCCCACGTTGCAAACGTTATCACCTTCGACTCTCGGTGGCTAGCCAACTTCACACAAACTCAGACCAGGTTAATTACGCCTGTTGCCTGCCTTTGCAGTTCGTTTCTGCCTTTGGTTGGGCGAAAATAGGCTGGTGTTCCAACATTTAGGATGCTCTACCGACGATCCTTACTGCCCAACAACAGCAATTCGTCCTCGACAATGCCATTATTGCAAAGTGTCGTGCAACAGTGCGACAATGTGATGAGTTTTGAGCAAAACACATCCAAACGGGTCGTGCGACAAAGTTACGGCTCCTCCGTCACAAAATGCACCATAATCACCCAGTTACCCGGTTCTTAGGACACAATAACACAATTGCACTGAAACTGATGATGCCCTATCCAGCTTTCACATGCAATCGAGAGTTGCGTCCAGTTGTTCGGTAGATTTGACAATTTTTAGTGAGAAAATCGAAAGAAAAAATTTTCGAAATTTTTTGCTAAAAAGTCCATAGTGAAAGTCCTACTTTAATAATAGACAGTTTGCGATTTCTCGAAATCTCGTTTTTTAAAATCTCGTTAATAAAATGTCGTATCGTGTTTGCGGTTGGTCACGAAACATATTACATACGACATTTAAATCGGCAGCAGCAATTTTTAGGAAAACAAGACACCTTACACAAATTAAGCCTAAGTATTGGGCTTGTGGTTTGTGCGAGGTGTTTGACTGATTAAAAAACTAACCTGAGATAGTGTAATCCACACAACTTGGCCAAAATTACAGTCAAAGCGGAGGGAAAATGGCGGCAGAATTTTACGACAATTGTTGTGATTGTAGGCAGTGCGCATGCGCAAGTGAAGTCGTATACATGACAATTTGAAACGAGATTTTTCAAAAATCTCGTCCGAGAGTGTTAGAACGAAAAATACAAGTCTCGTAACAATAAAAATCTCTTACGAGAAATCGCAAACTGTCTAATAAATTACTAAAAATAATCATAACACTAGCAATCACAAAGCAGTCGCATGTTTCTTTGTCGAAAGAAATAACCATTCTTGCAAAATAGGCCTAAGTTGATTTTCGGACCATCGTGCGAAAAAATTAAATCTCAGATTCGGATCCAGGACGGGCCCACAATTGTGACTGGGGCGGTGTGCACAGTCCCTACTTGGGGGAATAAGAGGACTGCACTGGACGCCTTCGTCATATAAAGTAGCAGAGACGACGCTGTATTTAGGTGTTTGGCCTTTATTAGTGTGTCTAGGGGTCAGCGCCAGCCTCCACCTGCTACTCATACGTCAATAACACCGGTATGTGCTGTTCAAACCCCACCCAAGGACCGCGGCAGTTGAACCAAGGTCCATGAGGTCGAAATATCTTAACCATGCTGCAACCCATTGTCATGGACTTGCAGCCACTGTTCTCGCTCATGGAGGCGGGGCCCAGAGAACTGGGATCCTGGGCTTCATAGCAGAAACCAGGGAGTTGGAGGAGCTTGGCCAATGCATGTCTGCACTGGTTGCTGGCTCTTGAACAACTGCCGTCCTTGGATCCGCTCTGCCTCTACCTGCCTTCCCTGACTTCCTGTCTTGACCGGAAGTGGTCATGTCCGCACCATCCACTAGGGGGACATGACGCGGGCCGTTGCCGTACGCCTGGGTCGTGACACGGTCACATCTTGTGACTGGGGCGGTGTGCAGTCCCTACTTGGGGGAATAAGAGGACTGCACTGGACGCCTTCGTCATATAAAGTAGCAGAGACGACGCTGTGACGATCTGGCTTTTCAGAACTCTGATATTAAGCAATATCGAGTAACTATAAAAATGCAGAATAATCAAACGTGGAAAAGGAACTTGCATAAAACCTCCACTTATCGAAATAAGAACATAAAACCATAAAAACAACAGGGAAAACTAGAGACTTGTGCAAACTGGGTTGAAAATGAATTATAAATAATTATAACAACACAGGAATTTCTCAAATCATAACATTTATTCTGGATCATTGCAAAATACAATGATCCGATCTTAACATATCGAAATATAACAATAAAACAGAGATATAAACATAAATCATAGAAACTAAATTAATCTAACAGCAGGAAAACTTGCATTTAACTAATAAAAACAATAACTATAACATAATAATAATTACTAAAGATGTTTTCCGGCATTCTTGGTCCTATTTTCGGGCTCCTAACTGGGTGCACAACGCGATCCATACGTCGTTCATGCTTTATATCGTCACAAACTATAAAGTGATACCACGTGGTATCGCCGATACGGTAAATGACACTGATTTACGATCGGAATCGATCCTAAATCAGCCAAAGAGACTCTGTGGAAACTTTACAAATAAATTAGTGAGAAGAAACTGGTTAAATGGAATCAAAGAGATTCCTGGGCCAAAGAAATGGCACTCCGCATGATAACCAAACACGTTGTTTCAAGTGACAGTTAACAATCCCTCCGATACGGTAAGAATTGTAACCCGGCCAGGGTGATCTCAGCATAACAATGCAAAGCCATACGATAAATTCACATTCAAAAGTAACAAGTTATATTCTCGGTATATATACCTTCTGCTTTTTACGGCAGGTAAGCTACGGACTTTACGGATTTAAATCCTGCCGGTTCACAAACTACAAGGTGATACAGACTCTGAATTCACAGGTACAGTTATACACAAACAATCATACAGATTCACAAAATTCAATACAAAGACCCAGAATAAGCTTTTGCAAGAGCTTATATACCATGAAACCATGGGGTTTCCTGGGTTTCCCCAATCAGGGAACAGAGATACTGATAAGCAGATTATCTGATTTGCATATCAGTGATTCATAATGAGTCATATTGATTTAATCCAATCAAATCAATTCCTTGTTTGAGGTTCTGTGAACCCTTTAGAATATCTTAAATATTCCAAAAGCACATGGTAATATTTAGGGTTAACTTTATTTACATCTATAATTAAAGTATTCTTATCCCTAAATAGTCTTATATTACTTGAATAAACATTACAACAATATTTATTAACTATTTCGCTAAAACAATCATCTTTATCGATGATTTTATGTCAAATTTGCATAAACAATGAATCATAAAATTCATTATTTATTTCTAGTTTATATATTCATTAAAATATAATAAATATCTCCTTTATTTATCACATGAATAAATCAAAGCAATATTATATGAAAAACTATTATTTCTTATTTTAAACTTGGCGCGATTTTGGCAAATCGCGCCTTATACCTTACTACGGTATTGGACCGTCATACATCACCCCGTGGAGAAGTGAGTGCGTCCCGCCTCACAAGACATACTCATGAGGTTACTCAAACATGGCGATAAGTGAAGTTATTGAGGAATTTATTTAATTCCCCCAAATGGTCACACGGATCGCTGGATTCAATATTTAATTAAACATTTTCTTTTTAAGATTTGGTTAGATAACTAGTTTTAGGCTTTTTACTTCCAAGTGAAGATTAATACTCTAAAATAGTTTTGAACTCTATTTTATCTTTATTGTTTAATAATGATAAAGTTAAGTTTTAAGTGAATTTCTTCTTTATTTATCAATAAAGTGCACATCTTTTAATGAGTGAAACCAAACCGAGTGTTTTATCTTCATACTTCATTTATAAACATTATTCACGTGAATTATTTTATTTTTCATGAAGTATTTTTTAAATCTCTCTAGAAGTAAAATAGGAGATAAAAACAAAATTGTTTTATCATTTTTCTTTACCTGATGATAATAAATGATTTTAACTTTAAATAAATATTAATTTATAATATAAATTCAAAAATATATCTTTCCGTTTATGATTAATACGTTTTACGTATTAATACACTGTCCAGTCGAACAGTTAACCTAATATCTCTATTTATTCTAATGGAGATGGCGGTCTTGATATTTAATGACTTTGTCTTATATATTCATATTTTAAATTACCTGGATGAAAATATAATTTTAAGTAAAATTTATTTGAACATTCTTACCA
>AFFK01020433.1:0-42656 GCA_000239455.1 Strigamia maritima | reverse complement strand
AATTAAACGACTGCAAATGACTCGTTTTACAAGTAAGTACTAGTGTAAACAAATCTAAGTCGCTTAAATGAATTCTGTAGGATATTTACTTATCATTATCAAACGATTATTCCAATGTCTTAACGTTTAATTTTATGTTATTTTCGTTCTATATGTAAATTTATTGAAATTTCCTTTCGGCAAAATGGTTTTTATGGTGAAATCAAGTGAAATTAAAGCGGCCATTAAAGATGTGAAAAAATATTACCCTAATTGTTGCCAGATACGACGAAACAATAAAGATAATATAAAACACAATAAAAATACAATTTTAGACACATAAATTTACCAGACAAGCATTTTAAAAATAATAAGGTGACGTTACGAGTGGTTTTGACATCAAAATAAATAATAAACTCACGTAGCAATCAGAAACAACGACACCAAAAGATGCGCAATGTTATTTGAGCAATGGCATAACTGTGCTTAGTTAAAAGTTAAAACGGCTTAAAACTTGCTTTTTGCTTGCAAGGGCTAAAATTTTATAAAAACTAAGTTAAAAATCAAAGAAATTTTGTAAATCCCATGTTTTGTTGCCTGTTACATAAAAATAATTAAGTTTTCATGTCGCAAGATTCCCATCACGCTTTGCGACAGCAATGGCGCTAATAAAATGTAATTATGGTTTTGTGGGCTTGGTTCAAAACATGGAGTCCCATGTGATCCATGGAGTGCTCCAATTTCAATTTCCAGTTCACTTTTCCCATGTCCTAGCCTAATGCCTGCGGCGGACTGACATCACCTTACTAGGTAAAGTGGACTGGAAATTGAAATTTGAGCACTCCATGGATCACATGGGACTCCATGTTTTGAACCAAGCCGGTTTTGTGGCATTTATGAATTATAATTTACAAAACAAGGCTTTGTGTTAATAAGACTATCACTCATACACGACAATTTCACGGCGCCAATAAATGTACGGTTTTAGTAATTTACCTGAATTCGTCCGCATCCCGAAAAATTTGCACTTTGTTCGTGAATAGGAAACAGCGCTCCCAAAATGATGTCACCGGTATAATTCGCAACAAGACGATAAGGCCATTCATCCTTTTCCTCTTCCACATGTCTCGTAAGTCCAAATATGTCAGCAGAAAAACATAAAAGCGATAAAAACAACACCTGTCTCTTCATTGAACGACTGAAATTAATTTTAAAAACTTAAATAGACTCAAATAACGGTTACAAAACTAATTTAGGTACAAACTTTTTAATCTTTCAGTCCAACACTTGAGCTTATTGATTGAGTCAATGGATAAAAATTTGATGTTTCTATGTAGAGCGGCTACTTTGATGCTGTTGGCTAAAACTAACATGAGAGTCAATTAAGGATGAAATTCAGCCGCTTTAAGGCTTGGAAACCCAAAGAAATATTTTCTGAAAATTGTTAATATAGAAAAATTTGCTGATAAACATTAGGTTAAAAAAAAATCAATATGATGGCGGAACTAGTTTGTACTGGTTTTTTTAAAATACAAGTTTCTTTGTGTAAAGCATTAGAATGTTTTTTTAAAACATTTTAAAATTATACAGTGTATGAATTTTCAATTTTTTTTCCACATTGTTTACAATGCCTTTGAATTTAACTTACATTCCCATTGATACATAAAGTTGTTAGGACATTTAAAAAAAAAAAAAAAAAAAAAAAAACATCAAATAAAAAGAACTTGTTGCAAAACAGAAACAAGACTTGTGCAATTGGTAGAGGTATGATCAGGTGATCAATCAGAAAATGATTTATTTATGCCGCATTCCACATGTTTCAACAACATATCAAAGGTTACGTACACATAATTAGGTTTTGATCAAAACTGATTGCTTCAATCGATCAAACAAACAATAAAAATAAATTAAAGTAGTTTTGCCTCTGTTTATTCAAATAAGTTTTGCAAAATCATGTTTTTCTTATATCATTTTTTTTTGCATAACATCCTAAAAACATCTTTAAAACTCATCATCCAATTAGCAAATCCGCCCCTGAGAAAAATTTACAGGGAAATGACTTATTTCACATTAATCTCAACATTAACACAGAAATGTGCAAAAATTATTTTTATAGCTTTAAACAAATTAATTTACTCACCAGTAGTAAAATGCAGCTCCTCGTTAATCCGTGGCAATTATCTCAACCATTGTACATAATGTAAAGAGAAAGAAAAAGTCTACATGTTTCTCTGTTTATACAACGATGAGGAGCGTCAGCATGTTCACACCTCCCTATCGAAATGTCGTCTGCTTTCACAATAACAAAGTCATCTGTTAAATTTCAAACGATTTGTATAAGCTGAGCAGCAATTGGGTGTACATTATTGAGTAATCGCTTCTTATTGGTCAGTTTAAGTGATGTCATCTTTTGTATATCGGGTTGAGAATCCGGATATATTTATTTTTTGTTTCGGTTTTTCATTTTTTTTTATAGCTTACAATAAATAAACGGAAAAAAAATTGTGAATTTGATCTGTTGTGTGTAATTTTCACAACGCCACGACGCCATTGTTATTTTGTTTATCTTTCGGCGTATAGCTCGTTATTGACTATATTGTTATTGCCATAGAGTAATCGTTCACACTCCCTGTAATCAGGGCTCTTTCAATTGCTAGCACTTCTGGAAATTATAGACGTTGGTTTTCGGCTAATAAAATTTATCATAGTCACATGGGAAATTTGATATAAAAAATTTAAGACATAAAAACTAGAATAAAAATTAAAATTAAAACATCAGTGTAAATACCGTAAATAAAGAGTCATAAATTTTCAACTTTTATTTTAGATTTAAACAAAATGCATCAAGTCATAACAATTTTGTGCCTGCAATAGCAGAACAAGTGACCATTTTATTGCTCAATGCTAAAAGGTAATAATCCATTTTAATTCATTCTTTCAATTCAAGGTAAAGTCACAACAATTTTTATATTTTTATATTTTTAACATTAAAAACTTTGCCTTAATTTGATCACAAAATATCAAAATGGAGCTCCATTTTGCTTTAATTTTAACCGACTTACTACTTTTCATTATTCAGTATTAACGTCATTGAGCTTAGTTATTATAGACAAAATAGTCGGTGTAAATTTCTATTTTAAATATTTTTACGCAGAGATTTTCTATTAGATTCAAAAAATTTTAAAATTCATTGGAATAATTATGAATATTGAAAAACTAGTTAGATGCAAAACCGTAATCAAAGTAATAAAATGCAACTCAATTGCGCATTAACTTTAAAAGAGCGAACTTTATGAGCAAAGTGTCAAAATATTTTCTCATTTCTCAAAAAAAACTATGGCAATTTTGCCCGTTTTTTGTTTTTTTAAACTACTGATAATTTTTTTTGTAAATAGAAATTGAATATAATTTTTAAACTTCTTCCTTAGGAAAAATGCATGCTGGAGTCGAATTGCTGTGATTCAAAAATAACGGTGCACTTGAATCTAATTTCTGGTGAGTGTTGCGCAAGTCAGGAGCAGTCATTGTTTTTAGTCATCTAAGCTTAACAAATGGTTGCCGCATCGGTTTGTTATTCAGTACTCGGTCAATCTCATTCATGAATTGTGGAGTCAGTTTTGGAAGAATCTGATAAAACAAAATACATTAAAAATCACGTGACAATTCACGCAAATAATGTCATTACTTGTAAGGCTTGAAAGTTCTCCAATAACTGATCGACAGATGAGGCACCCATTAATACACACTGAACATTTTCATTTTTCAACGACCAAGCTAATAGAGAAAAAAGTAATAAAAATACCAGCCAAGTGTTACCAATAAAAAACAATAATAACAACCTATAGTTAACTGTGTTACAGTACAGCCTATCTTTTCAGCGAGAAGAGCCACATCACGAAGTTTATTATGTTGCTTCGTACTTCCGTCATTTTGAATCTTGTCTTTCAGCCAAGAGTAGCTCTAAAACGTCAAAATTATAATTATAATACAATGCACTTCAAATTAGCTACGTACCTTAAATGACGTTTTCGATATGAGGGGGGCAAATTCCTCACACTTCCCGCTGAATAAACCACAAGCAAGTGGACTCCAAGTCATGGACCCTACTCCTATAAAATTTTAATTATATTTTTTTAAAATAATAAAGATTTAATGTTTCTTTAGGTACCTATTTTATGATAGAGTTCCGGTAAATACAACTCCATTTTATCTCTACACAACATATGATATTCTGTTTGTTCACAAGTAGGGGGAATCAAATTAAATTGCCTGGCCACTGTGTATGCTTCCTATTTATCATATTTTTTGAAAAAGAAAAATTAATTAATTAAAAATTTCTAATACCAATACCATAACCATTTCATTCACAAAAGCAATACTACATTAAATACAATAGATGGAATCGATTTCGAAAGACTCATTTGAATAAAAAAAAAATACCAAAAACACCGAAATTTATATGGGGAAAAAAAACCAGCCCAAACCCACAAAGAAAACATCATCACGAACAGAGAACACTTCTGCAGTGTTGTCACAAAAACAAACCCTTTTCTGTTGGATGCCCCAGTAATCAAACGCACCATGATTTCCATGGCAGACCAACGTGATGTTCCCCAATACATCGCTAGACCTTGGTTTATACAAAATGTAAATGCTCTGACGATCTCTGAACAAACACACACAATTCTGCAATTAGTAAATCATATTTCCGTTCGTATTTATTTGTTTACCCTCCATGGGACACATGGGATCAGCTTTATTAGCAAATGCGATATCTATATAACTGAGTTGAAGTCTCTCTAAAGAATCGTGCAATCCTTCAATGATATGTTTACGAGATAAGCCACGCTCCGTTTCGGATCTGGCAAAAAATTAAACATTCACAATGGGAATTTGTCAATTTATGAATAAATACTTTTTTACTGACTTTCCGAACCAGTGCAGTTTTGTTGATACGATAAAACTAGTTCTCCTATTTGTTAAAAAGTATTATAAATAAGTTAATAAGATTACTTTTTTTTTTTTAAAAAAAATACCTCCATTGTTTCTTCTTTAAAATTTTCCCGAGGACGATTTCAGCCCTAAAATAAAACATTTATTTTTTTATTAAAAATAAAAAATGAATAAATAAACAAAACAAACATACTTTCCGCCAGCATACATTTCCGACGTATCGAATATGTTAATACCATTTTCATATGCATGTGTGATAATATCTTCAGCAGTCTCATCTGATATTTGGGAGCCAAACATAGACCACGCACCCAATCCAAGATTAGAAATCCTTAATCCACTTTTCCCAAGATTTCTACCACAAAAATAACGGTAATATTAATTTAAAAAAAAGTGAAAATGTACAACTACCGGTATTTATTCACGATACCTATATCTGATTCCAGGCGTGACGCTCGTTTGCCTGCTGATGGGGAACCGTGTAAGATTTGGTGGCTCGAGCCCAAATTCTTCCATGCACTCCAAACTGGCAATAGGAGCTCTACAGCTGTTTAAAAAAAAATTGTGTATAAATTAAGTAATGACGTCAAATGTAAACGCACTTCAAAAATGGCTGTAATGCAGTGAAGGTCACCTCACTTGTCTCAAGGGGGTGCTTTTCGGTTGCTAAATATGGGCTTTATTTCGTTTTACAAGAATCTTTTAACAGCTGGGTAAAATAAAAATAAAAATTTTACCGATTATGATATTAACTTTATTACAAATTATTACAAAAATTTGAAATTAAAATTACAATAAACAAATACCTTTTTCTGTAAAATTAGATCGAGAGTCCGTTAAAACTCGTAAATTTACATTAAAAAAAATCTTAAATATTAAAATAAATAAAATAAAACAGCAGAATAAAGAAATAAAAATAAATAAATAAAATAAAAACGGAGGGGCAAATGTTAAACTGACGCATTCAATTAAACTTTTATTTACCTGCTTAGTTGTCCGCAAGTCTGACTGACACGGAAGGGATTAAAAGGATTGAAAGGTGGAGTTGATCCGATTGGTGAGATATCTGTCACAGATATCGACCGAATAGGGACCCCACAAAATTCAGCACCAACACAACGATCCGGAGACTGCATTTCCGCACTCCACTGATGCAACATCCCAACTTCAATACCCAAAACTAGCCCTCAACGCCCCCTCAAGGGCAAACTTACAAAATTTGTACCACTTCCGGTATTGTTTTTGTCTAAATTGAGAGGCAAATTTAATTTTTCTGACTTCTACTTCGAAAAAATAAAAATTAAAATGAAGTTTCTTATATTTCGTTTCGTCTACATCAGATGAGTTCATATCGATCTATAACGTCTAACCAAAATTCGATTTGTATTTCCTGCTTCCCACGATCAGGTATAGTACATCAAAATTTTCATTATTGTGATAATTGATTCATTTATCTTTGCAAATTCTTTTCCAAATAGTTAAATAATAATAATATTTAACAGTAAAAATAATAAATTTTTAATTGTGATTAAGTCCATGTTATATTTATAGCTCGATCGAGCATTCGAGCTATTACCACGCGATGACACCTCTGAAGAAAAAAAAAGAAATCGAAGTCATGCTGTGTTTGTACCGAATTTAATCCAACTAAGTGATAAAGTAAAGTTTAGTTTATTTTCATTCCATGAAAAACCATTTCAATTAATTAGTATTTTTGATTGCATAAATTTTAACCCAAACATAAAACAATTTAATTGCTGAAACCAAAACAAAATTGATTTTCCATATTATGCATTCGAAAAGTTCATTTTCTAGTTACCGTATATTTATTTATATCAAGTTGCATTTTCTTGGCCTTTGGTTTAAGTACCGCAGAAAAAGAAAACAGCTTTTAATATGACAATCAATGGCTAGAACAACACCTGTTTTACTACTCAAGCCCCCTGTTACCAGCTTTGAGATTTCCCAAGTGACTTTAAAAGTTTCTTAACTTGTATTGCATCAAATTTATCAAAACCTAAAAACGAAACCCTTAACTTTCAATAATTAAATTTATACGGCTTTTTACGAGATTACATTATTCCATTCGCAAATAAAAAGATGTATTAACACTAATCCTGTGACCTATTTGCTCACAAATATCATTTTCTTGACATAATTACAAAACAATTACCTATATTTTTTTATTTGTACTTTATGGTTCTGGTCTGTACTAGTATATTTTGATCGATTAATTGATTAAACAATTATTAAAACTGCAAAAGCTACATACTGCATATTTAATATTAAAGTATTAAAATTTAAAATAAGATCATGCCCTAACACCAGCTTTAATACATTTATCTCCCTCTTATGCTTACGTTAAAATACTCATGCCATTGCATCGATTAGGTTACCTTCATACGGTAGGCACCTAAAATTACTCACACAAGATCAATAACGTAAAAAGGTAGTGCTTTTGTCTATTTTGCCACTGCAAATTTAATACATTATGTAATTTTTATTAAATATTTCTATGTATTTGGTGTTTTGTTTTGTTTTTAAATTGTACTACCATTCTTATGTATTCGAAAATTCCAAACTTAAAAGGATTGCTTCAATTTCTGCACAGATGTTGCCTTAGAAAAATTGCATTGGCATTTTTTAAGGATTTTTTTTAGCAAAATTAAAATGAAAGCGAAATTAAAATGTATTTCGGACAATTTCGTACATATACCTGTTGTTTTTCTCACAGTTGTCTCCTTTTTCTTCATCCCACATGATTGCATAGGAAAATCACGAAGTGAATTTGCAAATGGTTTTTAAAATCCGCTATAGAAATATTTGTTTTCTTTGCCAATTTGTTTGAATAAAAAAGAGTTGTGTGCAGAGTCCACATTCATCCTTTACCGTCACAATAAGCATGCAATGAAAAGGATAAAAAACAATTCTATATTTCAATTTCTCTAAAAGAGGGCGTAAAATGTTGTACGACATGCATTCTGATAAAATTGTTTAGATTTCGATTTTTGTTGACAACAATCTTTAATTTCCAGAACAAATTTTGTCGATCAGAAACTATGATGCAAGTTGTTGTAACCGATGTTTAATGACGTAGGATCTATAATTCTAATCCGAAGGATTCCGGTACAATCTTTATCATGGTTTTTTTCATTTTAGTTTTTTGACATGCTGTGTTTATGAATTTTATTGTTGAATAATTATTGTAAAAATTGGAATTTTTTGGTTTAAAAAAATCAATAGAAACATGACAAGACCTACATATCGGTTTTAAAGTTTAAAAAAAAATTCACAAAAAAATAGTACAAAATAAAAAAAGTGTCTATTTCAATTTATTTTATACTAAGGAATAAATCCAATTTATACGTATAGACAAGAATGAATGAGAAGTTAACAGATTTTCTGGATTGGTTTGTTTGGTCGTCGATCATTTCTGAGGCTAATTTGATAATACTGTATTTATTTTTGCAGTTTTTGGCTCAATTCCAGTTGCTAGCAGTTAGTTTTAAAGCTAAAAATTGATTTTCCACTTACTCATCGTTCTCATCGACACAAAGTTTGACCTAGTTTTGAATATTTATCTCTATACTAAGACGCCAGACGGTATTCTTCTAAATCTATTGTGCAATTTAATTCTTTCACAAAATTAGTTTGTGATTTAAAGTGTGCATTCATATTTTCATGTAAATGTAAATTAAAATTTAAAAAATAATTAAATAAAATATAAAGTTTTAAATTTATTTATTTTTGCATCATTTTAAGGATTTTTTTGTGTGTTTAAACTTTAAAACACTTGAAAAAAAGCACTTTACACAGGAAAACCTATTTGCCCTACTTCTCCTGGTGCTCTTTCCATTTCTTCAAATTACCACAGCACAGCGCTGTTACCTCACTCCAAAATGGCGGATAGTAACCGCATGAAAAGCAATCCTGTGAAAGCCGAAATTAAAATCGGCTCGTTGCAGCTTGATTATTCGACCTTTTCCATTTACTTGGCTATTTTTATTGTTCTTTTAACAATATGTAAGTTAGAAATATTTGCAAAAAAAAAACCATTAAATAAAGAGTCGTCTACGTAAACGGTATGTTAACCAGGTTTTTTGTATTTTAGTGATATACTTCATAGCCCAACGCCGAAAAAATCTTAGAAAAAGTGTACTACTAATAGGTTTATGCGAGTCTGGCAAAACATTGCTTTTCTCTCAACTTGTTCACAATCGTTTCGTTCTGACTCATACATCAATCAAAGAAAACATTGGAACGTACTATCCACAAAATAAGGTCATTATACCGTTAATGCCGAAGGTGTGTTTTTTTAGCAATTACTGTATATAATTTTCTTTCATTGAATTTACAGAATTCTCTTAAAATTGTCGACATTCCTGGACACGAGCGACTTAGAATGCGTTTTTTTGATAACGTCAAGTCAACAGCACGTGGAATTATATTTGTTATCGACAGTTTAACATTTCAGAAGGAATTAAAAGATATTGCTCAGTAAAATATTGAATATCCATCTAAAAATAAATATCTAAATAATTTTACTTTATAGGTTTTTGTATTATATTCTTGCTGATACAATTGTGGTTAAAAACAATCCAAGGTTTCTCATTTTATGTAATAAACAAGATCAAACCTTGGCGAAGTCTTGGAGTGTAATTAAGGCGCAACTGGAGAAAGAGATGTAGGTTGAAATGCACTGCAATTAACAAACATTTAAAATTTAAAAGGAATTATTTATTAATTAATGTCTATTTTAGAAACTTGCTGCGTGTAACAGAATCTGCAACTTTAGATACAACTTCAACGACTGCTAGCAACGCATTTTTGGGGAAACGAGGGAAAAATTTTGAATTTTCCCATTTATTACCTCTGCAGGTCGATTTTCTCGACTGCAGTGCCAAAGGAAATGAAGAAACTAAAAAGACGGACTTAATTGAAGTCGAAAAGTGGATACAAAAGATTGCATAAAGTACTTTCCCGTTCAAAGTGTTCAACAATTTTTATTTTGGTATTAATAAAACGTCAGTACTTGAAAACCGCTCAATCATTTCAAGTAATAATCGTAAATTAAAGCCTCGTCACATTAAATTAATAAAAATAATTACATTACAAAAGAATACATGACACACACAAAAAAGACTTTTCTGACTCATTTCTAAGAGAAAGTAGCTTATAATCATTATCCAATTCATCTCCCGCATAACCTTCAACTAGACTTCAACTTCAGTCTTGGTTGCCTAGCAACTGCACATAACGTCACAACAGATCAATAAACCACCATTGTGTCCACAGGACCCTAGTATTTTCATTTTACTGCAAAATGGATTTAGAGGAGTCAAACAACAGCCTTGAAAACGGGTAAATAATTTAATAATTGCAATCAATAACGGATTGCATGTATAGTTAAAAATGCCAAAGGTTGATGTAAAAAAAACAATTAAAGCGAAGAGGCTCACGATGCTTCGCTGCATAACTTGCATGTTTTTAAAAACCTATTTAGACATACACCTGTTCAATCGCCTCCGCCCTCGCCAAGACTGAACCACGTTTATCACCAAACTGCTGGACATCATGCAAATGCATTTTCAGCAATTCAAAAAATGAGACAAAACGGACAATTATGCGACATACGGTTAATAGTGGGTCAAGTGACACTATCTGCTCATAAAGTGATATTGGCAGCTAGTAGTGCATATTTTTATGCAATGTTTAATCGTAAGTAAAGATTGAATTATAATTAGAAAAATAGTTAAATTTAATAATTTTTTTTCTTTTTATCAGACGAAATGGTGGAGAAACATCAAACCGAAGTCGTTCTGCATGACATGGATTTTCTAGCAGTGCAACAATTAGTTGATTTCGCTTATTTGGGTGAAATAACAATAACAGAAGAGAATGTTCAGGTATTTTGCATTGTCAATTTAAAGGGTTTACAACATCAAACATTTTTTACCTGAATAATTATCGCCATCCCCTAAATGATTTTTATTTATTTTTTAAAGTTATTAGAACACGTTTAAAAAAATCAGTTTGTATCCCAAACAGCTCATTTGAGTTTGGGTGAAAGACATTGTTGGCCACTGCTGGCATGGCGCTGCTTCTGACGTCACAATTGGTATTCATGTTAAACAAATGGGGGTTTACGTCACAACTGGTAACAATCAGGCAAATTCTCGATTTCATATTGTCGTCTGCTCGTAATATTTTTCTAAAAATCTCTGAAACAGTATTTAAGCATTTTAACCGATGCTTAATCTAATGGACCGATAAAAACTGTGATGTCATATACCCTTTAAGCAAACAAAAACAAAAATCCTAATTTTTGTAATTTATCACTCAGGTTCTTTTGCCAGCCGCAAGTTTATTGCAAATGACAGCAGTCAGAGATGCGTGTTGTACATTTCTATTGCGACAACTCGACCCAACTAATTGTTTAGGAATAAGAAGTTTTGCAGACACTCACGCGTGCAAAGAACTGCATCACCATTCCCACCGCTATGCATTAAATAATTTCCAAGAAGTTGTTCAAACTGAAGAGTTTCTTATACTTAGCGCTCATGAAGTCGAAGAACTAATATCCAGCGACCAATTGAACGTATCTTCTGAAGAAAACGTTTACTCCGCCATTATAGCGTGGATTAAACATGACCTACCTAATAGAATTCAGTATACGGCTCAGGTAAGTATCATCCGACTTCAACACAATTTCTTCTATTAAAAAATATATTTATATTAGATGGTACAACACGCAAGGCTTCCACTTATTTCTAGGGACTTCCTTCTTAATTACGTAGACAGCGAGCCTTTAGTTAGAGGTAATGCTGAATGCAAAGACTTCCTTCTGGAAGCATTAAGGTACCACGTAGTGCCGGAACATAGAGGCAATGCAGTGAGCCTAAGAACCACGGAGAGAAAACCAGACGGCATGAGACCGTACCTCTTTGCAGTTGGTACGAATACCGGTATCCCAAGTAACACTAAAAAAAAACAATTGATTTATTTTTTTAGGTGGAGGTAGCTTATTTGCCATACACAGCGAGTGTGAATGTTATAATCCCGTAACAGATCGCTGGTCCGCAGTAGCTCCTATGCTGTATAGAAGATCCCGAGCTGGGGTGGCGGCTTTGGGGCGTCTCCTATACGTCGTTGGAGGGTAAGGATCATTTTAAGAACTAAAAATACCGTAGTAAATAATTGTGTAATTGTTGTAAATTTGGTTTTCGACTCAATTCTAGCTACGATGGTGCAAGCGATCTAACTTCAGGTGAATGTTACAACCCTGTGACTAACAGATGGGCACTTATCACTAACATGGGAACACGAAGAAGTTGTTTAGGTGAACCATCATTGACCAATACTCGCGTTTTCAGTTTAGTATTATTAATTGTATATAAATGATTGTGTTAAAGGAATGTGCTCATTGCATGGCCTTTTGTACGCTGCTGGTGGTTACGATGGGGCTTCTTGTCTTAACAGTGTGGAACGGTACGATCCCCTGGTTCTTACGTGGGCAGCATCACCAGCAATGATAACGAGGCGCCGTTATTGTCGACTCGCTATCATAGGCAAGTTGAGTTATTATGATATTATGATATTATTATATCATTAAATTAGTTTTACCATTCTTAATCTGCTGCAGAAGGGTGCATTTACGCTGTTGGTGGTTTTGACGGAAATCATTATCAAGCTAGTATGGAGCGACTGGATCCTAGGGTAATTAATATTTCAATTTCATGTAGGATAATTATGTACAACACTATTAAATCGATTTAATCGATTTAAGATGTCCAAATGGATGCCAGTTACAGCAATGTTGAGTCAACGTAGTAGCTGCGGCGTTGCTCCTTTAGATAGCATGCTGTATGCAGTTGGTGGCAATGATGGCAATACCTGCACCAACACAGCCGAACGGTACAACCCGCGTAGAAATGGGTGGGAAAATGTTTCATCGATGCAATCGCGACGGTAATTTTTTTATTTTTTTTTTGCATAATCTTTAGTTTACATTGTTACTTTTGTAGAAGTACTCACGAAGTAGTCGAAATGAATGGATTCTTGTACGCAATAGGTGGAAACGATGGTAGTTCAAGTTTAAACAGTGTTGAAAGATATGATCCTCGTTCGAACAAGTGGATTTTAGTAACTTCCATGCTTTCCCGCCGAAGCAGCGTCGGGGCCACCGCGTTGTATTGTACCAATCAAGAAAAAGTCTTCGCCACCGATAAATGTTCTCAGAACGGAACAGCTTCGAGAAGGAACCAGATTCATAAGTTTTTGTCATCATTTTAACAAATTTTACCTCAAATCGAAAGATGAATGTCAGACATCATGAAAAGACGTCTCTTCCATTTCAAGTATTAAATATTTTTATCTCGCATATGTCTTCAATATTTTTTTAAACACTTATTATTAACTGATAACAAAAAAATCGTTATACGGTAGTTAATAAAACAAAATTAATTTCTGTAATACCATTAATTAAAAGAAAAAAAATCTTTTTAAAACATGTTTTAATCTCCATTTTCTTTAAACAGCTTTAAATCATTTGATTTTCTCCACAACTATTATTTAACTACAATTCGATAATGGAAGTTTGAAAAAATTATGTAATAATACGTTTCTAAACCCTTTATAAGTCTCTTTCAACCAATCGTCAATTTTGCAGCGGCACTTTTAACTACTGCTGGTTGTAAATAAAGAAAAAGAAATCAAAAATATAATTGCAAGTTGTAATTATCATACACGAAATGCTAAACTTAATTTCGGTAAAAAATACTCCATATTGCAATTTACAATAACGTATTTGATTTACTTTCGTTTACCAGTTTGCAGTTTTTCCGCTGCTAAATCGAAATCGCGATCCCCAAGATTCAACATCAGAGAACCAGCATTCAAAAAAACCCTATTTTGCGAGTTAGCGATCTGAAACAAATAACAAAACAATATAAAAATCATGCCAATAAGACAATTCTACAAAAATCTCACCGTTCTAGCGACATTTTGCGCAGCTCGGATCTTACGCAGCTTCAAATAGCCTGGATTTAGTCCAATTGCTTCACCCAAGTAAAAAAAAAAAATTAAGGAAAATAAAAAATAATTATATTTCTACTAAATTCAAATATTATGTACCAGAGATATATATTTTTGCCATCAGATTACTAAAATATCAATCATTATAGCCCAGTTTTCCATTTAAATCCAAATATTTAGTCCCCCCAACCTTGAAATGTAGTTTCCCAGGTTTGCCAATTAAGTTTTCTGTAGCTTCAATTGACTGCCAAAACCCGGAAAACTTAAGTGTTTGCTGTAGGTTTGCCTTTACAATGACGCTGTATAGTCTCATCAACGACACCAAGATTCAAACCGTTTTAAATTTGGAAATAAAGGAAATACTAGAATCAGCAAAAGCATCATCATCTGGCACTTAATTATAATTTAAATTAAAAAAACCGTTTTATATTTTATTTTAAGGATATCATTTTGGCAGCTTCAGCTTCACCCTCTGCTTGAACTATTTTTTGTTGTCGTTCTTGTATCGCTTTTTCTACATAAAACTGAGCACGCTGTGCTTCTTGATGTGCCACCTAATATTTATAAAAATAAATTATATTACTTTATCAGAAATATTTTGCCCTAAACCTAGTTAAAATCAATGTTTATCCCAAATTCTTGTTCGAAAATACATCATATTTACTTGTTTAGCTTCAACAGCTGCAGTATATTCTTTGCCGAAGCTAAGTTCAGTTATAGACACATCGTCAAGGATCATATTAAAATCCTTAGCACGTTCAGTCAATTCCCTCCGGATAAGAAGTGAAACTTGCTGCCTCTGAGTGATCAGCTGAGAAGCGTTGAATTTAGCCACAACACTTTTAAGAACCTTAATCCAAATAAAATTAACTATTTTTTCAATGATTACATATAATATAAATATATAATTACTTCGTTACAAATGGATGGTAAAACTCGTTCGTCGTAATCGGTACCAAGTTGGCGGTAAACTTGAGGTAACATCAACGCATCGGGTCTAGAAAGAACTCGAAGTGAAATATTCACCATTTGTAAATCTAAAAACAAATGGACGCACAAAAAATTAAGCTAAAAGCATTTATACTGTAAAAGTCAATTTTGAACCTTTGCTTCCAGTGGGTGATGAAATTTTTCTGGGTCTTGATCGGATATCATAAATAATTGGATAATGAAACCAAGGCACACAGGGGATAGGCAATCCTTCAGTGTAAATAGTATTTTTAATTCCACCTATTCGACTAAAAATAATAGCTCGGTGACCACCGTCAACTGAGAAGAGAAAAAAATACTTTTATTAGGCTTATTTTTAGGGTTACAGAACTTTCTTTACTTACCGGTGAACATAGACTGGGACAAACCGTAAGCACCTCCACCCACAACTGCTAACACTTTTAATCCTAAATTAAAAGCTTTATTAGGGCCTCCTTTGCCTAAAATATTTGCTATATCGGGAAATTTCTTCTGAGCCATTTTCACTCAACCTGTAAAGACCATGCGGCGTGAGCAACAGAGCAGTTCTTGAACTTGAACCGGAAGCTGTTCCGAATGATGTTGCGGAAACTGATATAACATGCAAAGTAGCAGAAAATATGACATCATCTCATAGCGCTTTTCAAGAATACTCGCTTAGATTCAGCTACTTTGTATCTCAAACATCAACATGGCGCACGTTTTGTGTAAATTTAATAGAATTTTCCCACAGGTTTTTAAGGCCTTAACTTATTATAAAACTCCAGTTTTACTTCCAACACCGCTTTTTAAAGGACATTCAAATTTTACTTTAAATTTAATGTCTGTTGTTAAATGTCGAGGATTTCATGTAACTAGTGTCAGACAAGACCTATTAGATTTTTTTGATGATCCAAAAAATTGGGGCGAACAGGAGGTTAAAACTGGTAACTAAAAAAAAATATTATCACAATTTTGTATATATAGATTATATGTTTAAAGGAAGAACATGGCGCCAAGATGACTTAAGAATTAAAAGCAATTCGGATTTACATAAACTATGGTAAAAATCAAAAAAAAATTATGATGCATTACAGATCAGTTTTATTTATATTTAGGTATGTTTTACTAAAAGAAAAAAATATGCTGCTTACTATGGAGGCAGAATATAAAAGATCATCAGAAACGATGCTCAGTCCTGAGAGAATTTACAAAGTATAACATTTACAAAAATTTCAATTCTATGTTGTGGAAAATGATTGTCTATTATTGATAGGTCGAGGAAAGCATGAAAAATTTAGAAATTGTTGTTCGAGAACGGAATCGAGCATACAATTTATTGGAAACTGGCCACGATGGAGAGAGACCTACGCAGTTGGTCGAGAATGTCTTGGGTATCCGGTAGTTAATTTGCATATTTTCTAATTACGTGACTTTGAATTTTTTTAGGGCTACACAAATTTTATCGGCTAAAGGAACATTTCATTCCATTCTATATGAATAGAAAATGGCTCGATAAATACAAATTTAACCATTGGGATTTGTCTCATGTAGCACAGTTTAAAAAGCGTTTCCGAGAAAAGATGGTCCTCGAAAAAAATAAGGAAAGAAGGTAATTATTTTTTAGTTTAACTTTTATTATATATTATTATTATTTATATATTAAAATGTTTTTTTTTACCGTCGTTTTCTTTCTAGTCTCTGCAAACGATACGTCAAACAGATATTGAAGAAATATCCAAATGTGACTGATGATGCTATTTTATCGAAGTATCCTGATGTAAACATTAAGCGATTACGTGAAGAAATGGACAAGTAATTTTTTTCTTTTTGAAAAGCCAGTCTTTCATAAATGTATATTTATTCATTTAAATTGTATTTGACAAATACAAAAATTACTAGTATTAATAAAATTCATTCAAATTTTACACACAGTGGTTTTTTGTTTTTTTAATTAGACTGAAGCTTTAAGTTCTAATCCTTTAGTTATTATTTGATTACGTAGAAGCCTTGCTTGATGTTTATGACAACAGCGTTGCACAAACTCTAAATATTTCATTGGCTCATCAGTAGGCAAGAGATTAAGAAAAGCATCTAATGCAAGAATTTCAGCCAAGTGGGATAAAAGCACTGAAAATGTAAGATAACCTTGGAGCATTGGAAAGACCTAGAGATTGCATTTGCAATTTAAAAGAATTATCAACTTACGCTGCAAAGCGTCTTCAAACAATTTAAATTGTGGCGTGTTTGGAGTTGAATTTTCCAATTTGGTCATAATTGATTCAGTGATTATTTGCCACTGCAATAAATCGTTAGTTAAATAACAAATGAAAACAATTTACCTCATCTTACCTTATCGGCGTTATCGTCAAAACAATCCTTTCCGTATTGTATTAATGCGGTTGGGTATTCATCCGCTAACAGCGTGACGGCATCAGCTGGAGTTCCACTTAATACACGCAACCCTAGATCACCAAAATTCGGCTTTTTATCTAGAAAATCCACTACTGTTTTGCGAACAGCTGACGGGCAATTTTCGTTTGACATCAATGACTGTAATCGTAACAAATCTTCATTGCATTCCCAGCATGGACAAGATACTGGTTTAGCGTCTTCGTTTTGTTCTTATTTATACATTGTTCACGCAAAGATCGACCTAATTAACAAAAAAACTTTAATTCTCATTAAATTAATTTTTTAAAATATTTTACCTTCAAAAGGAGGTAAGAAATTGAGCCAATTCGCACGCGGTCCAAATAAGTTTAAAGCTCTTAATAATAATATTGCCTGGATAAAAATTATAATATAAATATAAGTAATAGAATTATTTAAAATATTTACCTGAGGTTTTGGTTGCGCTATCTCAACACTTCTATTTAAATAAATTTGAGCTAGCCATACAGCTGCATCAGACGCCCAAATTTCTTGAACGTGGCCAGCAAATGTAACTAAATGTAAATAAAACAATGTTCAATTTATTAATATTTTTTATACCCACTAAATTACCCGTTAATAAAGCTTCCAAAAATTCTTTTAAATGTGGAATCTTATGGACTTCAACATCAGGTGTTGCTTCCTGAAAATGTAAATAAACTAAATGATTCTAAAAAAAATACAATTGAAAAACTAATAATAACCTGAAACATATGCAAGATTTCATCAGCAGTGAAAATATCGTTATAAACCAATTCAAGTGTTACTTCCACAAAAATATCAGCACGCCAATTACGAATAAGCTGTTAACGAAAACTTATATATTTAAAACATTATTTAGAACAGAATTTGGACGGGTTTTACTTTAGCATAGGCAGAAAATGTTTTGTTTCGTGTTGACCAAACTTCGAAATTTTTAGCCAGTGTTTCAATAAGTCGTTCTTTCGGCAGTGTGGAGAGCAAATTAGTAACTTGCTCACACTGATCGTTCATAACGCATAAATAACTTAATGCTATTAAATCTTCTGGTAGTCTGTGAAATAATCCACTTTTATTATGAGTAGATATACAAACATTACTTTGCAATACGTACGCTTTCTTATTTATAATCCTTCGTTTCAAAACACTCGCAGCCTTCGTTGAATTTAATCCAGAAATCCGATCTTTAATTACAACTAACGCAAGTTTTGCTGGTTCGTTGTCGGCATATAAATCCAAAATTGTGTCTGCCATTTCCTAGAACCAAGGAAAGAATTACTATATTTATCAAAAAAAATATAATAAATTTACTTCCGTCACTTGCACTGAAAACCCCCTTTCTTCCAATAAAAATTGATTCAAATAAGATATCAAGCCTTTTACAGGCAAAGGCATCGGATGTACCTAAATAAGAATACAAAATCTCAAATTATTACTAAATAGTACAGTGTGTACGGTATTAAGTTTACCTGAGTCCATAAATTCATTACTCGGCTGACAACATCGGGAACTGGAGCTTCCGATGCGAGATAATAAGAAACTGCCAATTTATTTTCTTCACTATTTTCACTCCTAATGGAAAATGAACCAAACTCAAGTCACAATTACAACTGCAAATTTCTCTGGCCTTACATTAAAAAGAAATCTCCCAACAAACAACACGATTCTTTATACAAGTCCAATATGCTATTGCCGAGTTCATCCCGAACCATTACTTCTCCTCGTACGATACAGTGAGCTTCTCCTAATAGTTGAACATAAGTCTGTGGACTTTTCTTGCGATTTGCAATTGCAATTTCCAACTGTCAAAAAAATTATTAAAATTAAAATTTAGCATAATATCCGATCCGATTTATAAACCCGATTTATAAAGTACCAGGTCGTGATAAAACTCTTCCGGAGAAGACTTAGTGATGGAATAAACGGTCCATCCATTACTATCAGATTCCTGACTAGACGATGATTCATCTGTACATGTTGCCATTAGTACCAGTCTGTTTTTTGATAACACTATTTGTTCGATATTTAAAAAAGCTTGAAGTCCAACAAGGCACACAGGGGATAGAGGAGGTGGCGGTGGTAACTGAAATTTAAAAAATATTTGATTTTTAGTAAACTCTATAACTATACGATACTCGATTTTGCAATATAAGAAAAATTACAATCGAGTCTTGAATAGGCAAATGTCTCAATGCAGCATGAATTGATCTCATAGTATAAGTTTCTAATCCAGCTTCAGTAATAGCATGCAGCAAATGATTCTCTATAGTTACAGCCCTAGCTGCAGATGTGTAAGGATAAGAAGCAACAAGAAATACGCCGCCAATCAGATCGTATAAAAATCCTTTTTCTGGAGAACTAAAAAAGCAAGTTAAGCCGCAAAGTTGGTTAGCCCGTTGTGACGTTAAAAGACTCTCCTCTGTATTCTCTTTTTCTTTAGTTAAACCTGAAAAAAATGTTTTAAGCTTCATAGAAAAAGATAGAAAAGTATTTTCTACCTCTCTTGTATACTGGGATCAAATGCAAAGAATGCAGACCAGTACTTATCTCATCCTCCAATGAAAAATGTCTGTACAATAAAGTGATTGGCACAACCATCAACCCATTTTCCTCCACTAAATTGACCTCGACAGGAAAAGAAGTTGATGGTCCTAAAACTTCACGAAAAATGTCCGTCTGATTATCGGTTGATTCACGTTTGGACTGCGTTAACCCTGGCAACCGAATCACTAGTGGCCAGGAATCCGGATGGAGTTTTTCTTTCAGTTCTGCATCGTTATTTTGCGTTTCATCAAATGACCACAACACAAAATTTTCATCCAACACGACATAATTCTCAAGATCCACTTCAAACGGTAATTTAAGTTCAAAAGATTTAGCAGATACATCGTCGGATTTAGTTGTCGGTGTTGCAACTGGCGTTTCATTTGGACTTTCTATAGGATCAGGCTGAATTTTCAACTTGATGACGTGAAGCTCATTAGGTGATAAACAAGCAATAACATCTTCGCATAATGCCAGATGGTGCGCGGAAAGTGATAGCGTGATATCAATCAGTGGTTCAAAATCATGAAACGTTCTACGTGACATATCGTGTGTTTTTACACAAAATCGAAACAAACTGACAACTTCCCCTAAGCCGACCGCTAAGTTTCCCGTCTCGTTACACGTAGCGATACAAAACGCTTGTTTTTGAAGTGGCAGTTCGATCATTTCCAACAAGTCCACACCAGACTGACTACTGGGTGTCACTCTACCAGCAATCCGCGCTCTCATCGGTTGTCCTTTCATGTCCACTTGCCAATTTAGATAGACCCGAACAAATGATAAAACTGAAATGCGCGAAGCCCGTACTTCAAGGGCGCCGATGTAATGACCTGAGAAAAATAATATGATTTAATATTTGCTTTGAATTAGTTTTTTTTTGTTTACCTTTTCTACAATAAATCATTTGTTTCGCTTGATCAACAGTCGGAAAGGAATGTAAACGTTTCCCTGGATTCTGTAAATCCCGCACTTCGACGCAATGTTGTAAAGTGGCGACAAGAAGCAAATCATCGACAGTGCAAAGGGCCACTGGTTCCCCATCCACAGTGAATATATCTTGAGCCTGGAAGTGGTGGCATGAAATCACCCGAACCATCTTGCGTTTTTCCTGTTTAATGCAAATTTAAAGAAAAGAAAAAACAAAACGAAAAAAAAGAATAGGAAGGAAAAAAGAGAAGAAGAAAGGGGGAAAAAAAGCAAAAATATAAAAAAAATAAAAGCCAAAGTATAAAATGAGAATAATGTATCTTGAATTTACTCATAAAATAATTCAAAAATATTTAAAAACCCCAAATATATGTTCGAATTAGAAATGCAACTAATAAATAAATGATAAATTAAAATGACTAAAATATTTTATTACAGATAAAAAAATGATACGGATGTTTAAAAATATGATTTTTACATGAATTTAAATCAAAAGATAATTTTTTAAACGTTCATAGCAAGCAGCAATGCACAGATTTTACTCTTTTCATGCCGGTCCATGTCATAAAATTCTGGATAAATCAAAATAGTGCCGTATTCCATTGCCATTACAACTATTACCTTCTCTGGAATAAATGTCATGTTCACGTTTTCATAACATAAGATATACTCATACATATATCTATGATTGTAACGTGTTAAAAAAATTACAAAAAACAATACAGGTGCACAACATTTTAGCCATTATTTTGCCGCAAACCAATGTACGATAGCCTAGTGGTGCCTTCTATTTCCATAGATAATGGGGAAGCGGGACGTCACTACAGGGCTTTCGTACTTTAGGCTACAGTTATAATGAAAAAGTTATAACATGAATTTTTCTGAACTATTCAAGCTATCAAATAATTTATGTGCGTTTTCTAATAATGGAAACTATTTGGTAACAAATTATTGAATTTTGGTTACAGCAAGTATCAAAACATTTTGCTTTATTTGCAGGCAAATGCACTTCAGCATCGGCTGATCATCAGAGATGTGAAAACTTTAGAAATTACTCAAATATTCACTTGCATTGAAGATATAGAATCGATTGAGGTATGAAAGTAAGAATTATAAAAAAGAGATTTTGAATAAAAAATAAATAAAATTCGCTATTGCTAATTGTTAGTGGTCTCCTGATTCCAATTTGATTTCTTGTGGAATATTTAAACATGCAAAAATCCAAGTAATTATTTGTTGATTTATTTTAAATAATATTTTCATTAAAATTTTTTTTTTAGGTTTGGTCATTAGAGGATCCCAGTTGGATTTGTAAAATAGATGAAGGCACAGCTGGATTAATTAATTTTAAATGGACTCCTGACAGTAGACATATAATGTCAACGGCTGAATTTCATGTGTGTTATATTTAAAATGTATATACAGGTAATGTGTTTATCAATAAATATTCTATTATTTAGGTGCGTATTACCGTTTGGTCACTTGTCAACAAATCCGTTTCATACATTAAATATCCAAAATCTATTGAAATGAATATGAGTTTCTCCCAAAATGGAAACTACTTAGCATTATTAGAAAGACGGAATTGTAAAGATTACGTTACAATTTTTTCCTGCTCGTCGTGGCAGCTCCTTAAGGTACCAAATATTTATTAAATTATAGACATTTTTCAGACAGTTTTTAATTGCTCATTTCAGCATTTCGAACCAGATATGAATGATGCTGCTGGGATATCATTTGCACCTGATGGCAATTGCATGTGCATCTGGGAATCATTATTTGAAGTATATCAGATTTTCATTTATTTTTTCAGTTTATTTTTCAAATTTAATTTTTACAGTATAAAATTGCATTGTACTCGCTTAGTGGCCACTGCATTGCAACATATGCAGCTGACGATTGGAATTTAGGAATCAAAACCGTATCATGGTGTTTATCAAGTCAGTTTTTAGCCATTGGAAATTACGACAATAAAGTAATATTACATTCCATTAGCTCTTACAACCTATTGTACCGAAAATTCATATCATATAGATACATGTATTAAATCATATCATCTGGAAGCCCATTGCAGAATTTGAACCATCGGAAACCATTGAAAATACATCAGTTGTAGGTTGTTTACGAACTGGGATTAGCAACTCTGAGACTACTTTTGATATTTCAGATAATTTACAAAGAAGTTGAAAAAATATCGGGGTCCGGAACAAGGTGCACGGTCGAGTCACGCGCTTCATCTAAATGTAAGCAACATTTTTTGATGATAATTAAAAGCTTGAATAATTTATTTGTTTTTAGATGGCATTATCCTTGATCGCCCATTATCAATTCCCGCTATAAAAGCAGAAGGTAGTAAATCAAATTTACGGTTTGGTGTTAGTCAGGCGGTATTCAGTGCCGACAATCGATATCTCATGACTCGTATGGGTAAATACCTTCAAAATTAAATTATATACAATTGAAATAAATATTATTATTTAATTAGATAATATGCCTACATCATTATGGATTTGGAGTGTCAAGGAAATGGAATTGGTAACGATACTCATCCAAATTCGACCAATTAAATGTAAAACTTTCATTAAATTAAAGAATTACATTTTTGTAACGACTTTTTTTGTTTTAATATTAGTTGTATGTTGGGATCCTGCAAAATCCCGTTTAGTTTTGTGTACAGGATCGAATAAACTGTACATGTGGAGTCCAGACGGCAGTACAGCGGTTGAAGTGCCAAATCAAGGTAATAAAACTGACATGTTTAGTGTTTTAAGATTTAGTTATAAACAAATTGAATTACTTTGCAGTGACTTTTGAAATTTGCTCATTAAGTTGGCATCCTACAGGAGATTGTGTATTACTAAAGGGAAAGGATCAAATGTGCCTTTGTTTCATTCAAAGTTAATGTAAGAAAATGCAAAATATAAAATACAACATTGCTTAGATTTTTATTTTAGTGACAATTTTCATGTTAAGCATAAGAAAATATATATATAAGAAAATAAGTTTATATATTAGTTATTAAACAGAACTGGCCATAAATTTTAAATATTGTTTAAATATTGTAAACTGTTTAGCAATTCCATTTTTTTTTTTTTTTTTAAAAAAAAAGAAGAAAATAAACGATTTCAAACTCCTTTTGACCGAAATTAAGTTAAAATAAAAAATGGCACTTTTTAAATGTCTTCCCTTATATATTAACTTTTAAAAATTTCACAGTTGATACAACACGTAAACAAAGCCCCGATATAAAAACAATTCTACAACATCCAGACAACTTGAAAAATTGCATAAACTTTTTAGAACCAAATAAACATTTAAGAAAATTGTAATCACACATTCAAAAATATTTTTCATAACTTTTATGGCGCAATGTGTTTATTATTTTATATTTACAAACGAAAAAATGCACGACGTGTCACACCAGCCAAACATTTAACATATTGTAGTAACATTATATCAACAGAATTTTGAAATGTAAATGTAAGTGATGTGTATATCATAATATCAGTATTTGGATTTCCAACTGTAACAATAGCACCTTAATAACTAATGCCATGTTTTAATCCTGACAAATCTAATACAGATTCTTAGCATTTTAAATGCTTAGAAACTCACTCTTCCCCGTGCTTTGAAAAAACCCAAATCAGTGAAATTGTGCACTGCTGAAACCAAACCTAAATAATTTTCAATTACGATCGGCTCTTCTTTTATAACGCAATGTTGTGCTTCGGATAAAGACTGAATACATTCCAAAAAACTTTTTTTGAAATCTTCTATATCGTAAACTTTAACACCCGCGCCTTCTAATAAAAGAATAAAAAAATTAATGACATCGTTTCCAACAAGAATATTTTTTTCATAAAACCTTCATTATAGTGAAGCCGATGTGCAGAAAACGTAATGAAGGGAATTTGCCGACTCCACGGATTCCAGCTCTTGCTCAACTCAATTGGTTGTCCTTTATTCCACATGGCTCGCACACCCATAGCATTTTTAGGTCTAAAATAAAGTAGCAAAATAAGAATTATCCTTCATCATATTCATTGATACACACATGCAATCATGCTGTCATAGCCTTTATAAGAGGAAAATTTGCATTTACAGAACTACGTGCTACATTCTGTCTATTCAGGTTTTGTGGGTCAATAAATTAAACTACGGTATCCACGAAAGCGAAGTCAGAGATGTTAGACACTTACACACTCTTACACACCTGCTTTCTAAACCATTAGTTTGCGAAGCAGTTGGGGTAGAACTGTGGCGAAAGCGTGTTGTTACAAAGTCTTTAATTTGCCCGACTGCCCCATTGAATTTCCTGAGTCACAGTGACGTAAACAAATTGTTTTGTTTGAAGTGCAAAAAAGAAAGAAGTTAAAGTAATCATTATCTTACGGCATCAATGATTTTTCAGGGTAAATAATTTGTCCGAAGCTGACTTGGTCCAGTTCTTGCAAATGGATTCGACGATAATCCAAAAGTTTTAGCGTTATAAAATCGTATTTGATGATGATTATGCTTTTATCCAGAAGGAAAATCAATCGTTCTTTTTCGTTGTCCCAGTGATCAATTCTAAAAATAAACATCGATTTTATTTTCTCTAAATTAACGTAATTGATCAACTTACTCAGTTAATAACCACGCGTCTCGAAAACGTCCATCAATGTTTTCTAAAACAATTGGTTGACAACTTCTAACTGCATTATCAAAAGCCCCCGACTGAAAACAACAACAATAAAATATAAGTTGTCGACATTCACACTTATCTATTCATATCTATTTAATTTATGCATATTCTACGATTACTCTAACCGCAAAATAATTTTTTCCAGTTTCATCATTATCGACAGTTTGAGAAGATGATCTTCGATATTTGGTTGAAGCCATTTGGTTTTCGTTTCTTAAATTCGCATTAGTATCGGATTCTGAATTAAATAAAAAAATATCCAAATAAGAACATACAAAGTATGTACACCGCGATCAATAAATATAACATATATAATTAGAATAGTCGAATTCAGTAATAACCTTCCAGTTCATAATATAAATATCAGAAAGTGATACCTACTAAGACCGTTACCGTGAAAAACTCGTTCGTAGGAAATTAAAAACTAACTACAGATCCTTGTGATGCGTATAGGGTCTATTAATAGGGTGAGTCCATCACAACGTCAGTTTTTATCACCCCAGCAGTAAGCAAGTGATAGATCGCAGCGGTTATACTCGGAGTATATAGATAAACTAGACTAATATATTTATTATTTGGTAACAAACCAGGTGTTGAGGCAATAAGAGTAGTTGCAGGTGCTGACACTTGATTTTGATCGTACTCGGAGGTAATACTCAAGGTTGCTCCATTGAATTCGCTTTCGGACTGGTCTTCTAATGGATCGTCATTCCCAACCAAAGGTGTATTTGAAAGCCCTACGGAGCCACTCCCTCGTGCTGAATTCGCCATTTTTAATCTTCGCAGTTGATTGACATATGCGCAGGCGAGGTCCAAGCGGTGAATATATCATACAAAAATGGCGATAATTTTTTTTGCATATAAATTAGAAAACGAAAATGTAAAACCAAAATCACGATGACAATTGTGAAATAAATATATTAAGATTTTATTATTTTTTTTCGTATTTATTTTGATACAAAAATAAAAATCATATATTAAATATAATTTTGAAGACATACTAAACTGGACGGTGTGAGTAATTCCCGACAAAGAGGACATTCAGGCTAAAAAAATACATTTACCGTATTTAAATATAAAATACGTGAAACCAGAATAAATTTGTTTTTACTTTGTTTAATACCCATTCGACTATACAATGCCAGCAAAATAAATGACCGCACGGTGTAGTTGTTGAATTAATTCTTTTTTCTAAACACAGAGAACATCGTTGACTAGGATCCGAATAATCATCAGACTCACTACTGAAAAGATAAAAAAATAAAAATTAGATTAAAAAAATAATTAAATAAAAAATTTATCGGATAAAATCTAAATTTTTACATTTCATTTTCTACTTCAAATGATTTTGATGGCTTCCTTTGAGCTTGATATGCAAAAACAATCCATAATATCAATTCAGTTAAAGATAAAATTCCTAAAACATAAAAATATGGCCGACTTGATGTATTCTTTAACCAACTTCTTAATAAAACCTATACAGATTGATGAACATGTTCAATATAAAAAAAACCAATAAAACCCAAAATTTAAAACTATTACATAACGTATCCCAGTGAAACGTTTCGCTAAGTGATAAAAAACACCTCTTAAATAAAACAAAGTAAGATGACAGCGATGAATGAATGACACAAAATGTCTTAATTTGGGCAACAAATCACGCAACAAATTCTTCACTTCGGGTTTCAAAGAGTTGTAGGCTGGAGTAGTTGATAAATTATTTTCAATTGATTTTATACACTTATTTAAAATCCATGGAGTACAAACTTGAAAAACTACCATAGATAAACGTCTCTAGAAACAAATACAAAACAGAATGAAAACCTAAATGCCTCGAGCTTCAACCGATATACCAATTTTGTCGGTAACTGCCTTTCAGTTTGATCAACTTGAATTATATTCACATATTCTTCACCTAAGGTTTGATAATCTTTAAAAAAATTAATCAAGGAGATAAGTATGGTTCGCGACATAAATAGTAAGTACTGTACTGCTTGAATTTTACCTAATAGTGTTGTAGCACACATATACAATAAATCTGCAAGTAACTCTATTTCTTGTTTCCATTTTAGCCAAATTCGAGCTCCTAAAAAATTTTAATAAAAACAGTAAATTCACAATTTGAAATCAACTTTTCCTATTGCATACCTAATACAGATTGTGCAACACCAGATATATCAAAGCGCAGTTTTCCTAAAATATAATCATCCTTTTGAGATGATCGTAAAAGCTCTGCCTTTCCAGCATTTTCAAAATTCATTTACAACAAACTTAGAATTTGGACGTCCAAGCGTATAAAACACTGCACAAGTTTGAGCTAGAGGGGGCGATCTACGGTAGCTTAGAACTGCCAGTGAAATTAAAATTTAGAGTGGGCGATTGCACACGGCCAATTAAATAAGCTTAGCAAAAGGGCCAAGAATTAGCCTCTATAAATTAATCAGAAACACACAAACCTTTCTGGTGTTGTTGAATAAACAATTCCCTCGTTTTAGTTGTATTGTGAAAAATTGTGAATTCCTAAATATAATGTTGATTTATTTAAATAAATTTTTCTATGTAGGTACTGCGCCGAATAGTTTTGACCAAAGTCCGGTTTAAGAGGTCTTCACCGGGGATTCAACTACGCTCCACATGAGAGATAAGAACTCACAAAAAAACGACCAAAACAAATTTGTTGCCAGGGGGCTCTACATCTACATTGTCTGCCACATAGGCCCTAATTTTTACTCTACAAAAATTATTCGTTTCGTAGTTCGTACGTACATTATTAGACGCGATGCCAGCACTTCCGTGTTTGGCAGTCCAATAGCTTCAGAGAAACCGAAGGTGACACAGGACAAATACGGTGGAATTTGAGCTCAAAATTCTTCCTCATGTTGAGTTTTTGGGGTTGAACAGGAAAGTACCCACTATAAGCTTGGCTTACCTTACACACACTCCATCCCAGAGACTTGCATGAAATAAATTACGCTAATCGATGTTTATCATCCAAATTTGACATTTTCTAAAATAGGCGTTATCGTTACTTTTCTAACCCATGTGATAAGACTAAGCTGGTTTAAAAGTCCCCCACCCCCCCTCTTAAACTTTTCATTTAAAACAAAAATAATAGAATCAAATCATCTTTTATTGTTCTTGAAAACACACAAAAAATTTACTTCAAGTACAAATTCAGAAAAGCCAATCGCTCAAAGACGAGATGCATTCGAAAACTTTTTTTTTAGGTAGATATGTCCAGGTTGACAGTTATTGTATTATTGTATTAAAAGATGTTACTATAATAGTTATTTTTAATTGGCAGAGCTGTTAACACACCACCCAAAACAAACTTAAGCTAGATTGGCGAGAGCTAATTAATTAACAAAACCTTATTTGACAATTCACAAATGCTGTTTATAAAGCAAACCGTTTAAAAAAGTATTTCGTGTCATGTTTTCGAATCCACCTATACTATCTTTTAGCAAAGAATAATTAACAAATTTTGCCTAAATTTTAACTTCATTTTGATAATCCAAACGTCAATTGGTCTACTTCATTTACTTGGAGTCACGTGCTTGCATGTACTTAATCAAGTCAACGACTCTGTGGCTATAACCATACTCATTGTCGTACCTAAAATTATCATAACAAAAATCACTTCCGATACAACGTAAAACTTTCCTTATTAATTCTTACCAACAAATCAACTTGACAAAAGTCTTATTCAAAGAAATTCCAGCCAACGCATCAAAAATAGAGCTGTGAGTGTCACCAATAAAATCACTAGACACGACCTGGTCTTCAGTGTACCCTAAAATTCCCTTCCAATGATCACTTTCAGCAGCTGATTTCATAGCAGCTTTAATTTCATCATAAGTTGCCTACATAAAAAAACAAAATTAATCTAAAAAAATGCAATTAAACTTAACCGCACTAACCTCTTTCTTAATGCGAGCAGTCAAATCGACAACAGACACGTCGGGAGTTGGTACACGGAAAGCCATACCAGTCAGTTTTCCATTTAAATCCGGAATAACTTTACCAACCGCCTTTGCAGCACCAGTTGATGCTGGGATGATGTTTTGGTGGGCACCACGGCCGTCACGCCACAACTAAAAATTCAAAACAGTCATAAATCTACGAAAAATTATTTCATTTATAACATGTGTAAACCTTTCCGCTAGGGCCATCGACTGTCTTCTGAGTGGCAGTGACGGCGTGAACAGTAGTCATTAGCGCTTCCACGATTTCGAAGTTATCGTGAACCACTTTAGCTAACGGAGCAAGGCAGTTGGTTGTGCACGAAGCATTGCTAACGACTGTCATCGAAGGGTCGTACGATTCGTGATTCACTCCCATCACAAACATTGGCGCATCAGCCGATGGCGCAGAAATTATAATTTTCTTTGCGCCACCATCGAAGTGAGCCTAAGAAAAAAATTTAATACCAAATTGAAAATATTAACTACTGCAATCAATGAAATAAACCTGAGCTTTCTCGATTGTGGTAAAAACGCCAGTTGATTCCACAACGTATTCAGCACCAGCTTTGGACCACGGAATATTGTTTGGTTTCATTCTGTAACCAATTTCAGTTAATTTTTGAAATATTTTTTAAACATTTTCCACATTTACTCCATAAAGACGTGAATCTTGTGGCCATTCACAACGAGCATTCCACCTTCTTCGTGCACATCGCCCTTAAAACGACCGTGAGTCGAGTCGTATTTAAACATGTAAACCTGTATTGTATTGAAATAAAATAAATTAAAATTGAATAACAGTTGCAGATTCAATTTTTACCATGTAATTGATATCAATGAAGGGGTCGTTGATAGCTACAACTTCACATCCTTTGTCGATGCACGCTCTTAGCACCAAGCGACCAATTCGGCCAAATCTAAAAACATTTAGAATTAATTTCGGGTCGGACATTTAAACGTAAAATATAAAAATTCTAAGATTACTCACCCGTTAATGCCAATCTTAGACATGATTTACTTCGAACTGACACAAAAAGACGAAACAAGTTATACCTGCAAGAAAAATTTAAGATTCAGTTTCAATGTCAGCTTGAAGGTGACCCGAGTTAACTCGTAGGTCTACGGTACGGTACTTTTATCATTATTTTTATAGCTTTGCAGTTCAAACTCCAATTTTATGATAATTTGTGACAAATTTGCGTAGAGGAATATTACTGTAGGTCAGGAATGCTAGTTAAAACAGTTATTTTTTTTTCTCGAAGGAAAAAACAAATTAACTTTAAATTAAATTAATTAATTAGTAGAAAGCCTTGAAAACTGGTTACCAAGGACCATTAGCTTCTTCTGTTTACAGTTTACCACTTTTATTTTCAAAACTCAGTCATCCAAAAAGGTGTTATCAAGAAGTTATTAAATTCTTAATCAGGCAATGTATTTCAACGACTAGGTATTTTTTCACGAAAATCATTTCTAAATGTTTCAAGAACCGCAATTACTCCTTTTTTCCCTTCAAAATAATGAATAAACTGTGAGCGTATTTAAACAACATTCTCTACTGCAATATAAACTGCTCGATTTTGAATCGACCTTCTCTTGTCCTTGAAACTAATGAAACCCTCAATTTTTCCGTCTTTTTTTGTACCGTAAATTACTACACTACTGAACCCGATATAATTACAAAATTCGTATCTTAAGTGATATTAATACACTATGTAGTAAATTAAAATTAAACACAATATAAATTGAAGATTTTGCTGATTGAAAGTGAGGAACGCCGGAGCTTACCTAGCAAGGTCAAAAGAGACACGGCGAAAGCAAATATGCGCAGACGGGGTAAATTTGAAGAGACAAATTCAATCACGTGACTTTGCCTGGAAGAGTGAAGTAATAAAGAGCAGACGTGGAAATTGAAACCAGCTGATGATGACGGAGAACCGTACCCGCTAAATTCAAAATTCAATTGAAATTATTTTCCATTTAAAAGATAAATAATAAAATTGATTTTATTTTAGTTTCTCTTTTATGTTTTTATGTTTGTTTTTTTTAGCAAGTTATTATAATAACAAATTGATTAATGGTTTGTAAACATGTTTATAATAAACGCAAAACAAATAATTTTAGTTACACAGTCTCTCGCGAGAGTGTGCTAAGAGGAAAACTAGATTTCGTCTTCTTCAACCGAGTCTTCTACAACACTTCGCAATGTCGGCTGATCGCGTTTCAATCCCAAATGGGATTAAATTCCTCTTTGGGGGAACAGCTGGGTAAGTTTATTTACATACAGAAACATGCAACGTATAGTTTGTAAATAATTTCTCGGATTTATAATTATAATTTATAACTTAATTTTTCTATAAAAGGTGCACAAGTTCATTCAAGGATAAAGTTCAATCTGAAATTTGAAAAAAGTTGAAAAAAGATAAAATTTTCAAAAAAATTGATAATTTATTAAAATAAAACATATAATTAATAAAAATGAGTGTTATGTAACTTGTAAACCTCGTCAAACTTGTTGTAAAGTATTTTTGGAGGTATATTTACCTACACTTCAAATATAAAATTTTACAACTCATTTTTAAACTTTAATTATATGATTTCAGAATGACAGCAACATTATTTGTGCAACCACTGGATCTAATTAAAAATAGGATGCAATTGAGTGGTATTACTTTCCTTATTTGTAATGTTCTTCCTGTTTAATCACATAATACTTTTGAAGGTGTTGGAGGAGCTGTAAAAGAGCACAAGACCAGTTTTCATCTAATTGCATCAGTTATTAAAAACGAGGGCATTACGGGCATTTATGCAGGGTAAAATCCTACACCTAAATTATTCATTATCCCCAAAATTAAGCTTATTTAATTTCACCAATAGTCATGTTTTTTCTGCAGTTTATCTGCTGGTCTTCTTCGTCAAGCAAGTTACACGACAACGAGACTCGGCATTTACACATGGCTGTTTGAATTAAGTTCAGGGTAAATGTGGAGTAATAATGAATATAATCGAAGTCCCGTGCACCTGACCAACAAAGCGATTCCTCAGGGTTTACTAATTTATTAATTTATTAATTTAACATTATTCATTAGTTCTGACGGAAAGCCGCCTGGATTTTTCATGAAAGCTGGATTAGGCATGGTGGCTGGAGCAATAGGAGCGTTTGTAGGAACTCCAGCTGAAGTTGCTTTAATTAGAATGACAGCTGATGGCCGGTAATTAATCTACTTAAAAATGTATATCTAACACGCACTTCATTATACTGATAAATTTAAATTTTTTTAGACTACCCATAGCTGAACGACGAAGTTACACTAATGTTTTCAATGCATTATTTCGAATAACGAGAGAAGAGGGAATATTAACGCTGTGGAGAGTATGTTTTTTCCTTACTTTGTGATTGGTAATTTAATTAAAGGAAAAAAACCAATTGGTTCATTTATTTTCCCAGACAATTTTTAAAATTCCAAGTAAAGAATAACAAAAATATAAAGACAAAAGGAACTTGCAAAGAATTCTGTCCAAAATCAATTCTAAGTGAGCTGCCAATTAAAAACAGAATAAAGCGAGTTTTTTTATTTTGGTTTTAGGGTACGATTCCCACAATGGGAAGAGCTATGGTTGTGAATGCCGCCCAACTGGCCTCTTATTCTCAAGCTAAACAATTTTTGCTTTCAACCCGTAAGTTTCGCATTTATATTTGTTTCATCTATTTTAATTTTTTTTTTACAGCATACTTTAATGATAACATTTGGTGTCATTTTTGGGCTAGCATGATCAGTGGATTGGTAACAACTGCCGCTTCTATGCCAGTTGATATTGCAAAAACTCGGTATTCAGATTTCATTGTATTTTGTACTTTTTTATTCATTGTATTGTAATTTTAGGATCCAAAACATGAAGATAGTAAATGGAGTTCCCGAGTACACTGGTGCAATAGTAAGTGATTTTGATTGGTCCATTATGAATTTGAAGTAATGTATGATATTTCAATAGGATGTGCTGACAAAAGTAGTTAAAAATGAAGGCATTTTTGCTCTATGGAAGGGTTTTACACCGTATTACGCGAGATTAGGACCGCATACTGTCTTAACGTTTATATTTTTGGAACGTCTTAATGCATTTTATATCAAGACAGTTCATGGCGACAAAGCAAAAGGTGCCGGATTATGAATGTTTCAATAAAAAAGTTACTTAAAAAATGCCTGACATAGGTTGAGTAGTGTTTAAGTTATGGAATTAGAATGAGTTTAAAGAAATGAAAATCAGATTTGTTGTGATGGGTGCAAAACATGAGATAAATATCATAGAGCAGTATTATGCGTGATGTGCATCAGTCGTGTAATTTTATATGTAAAAGATTAGAATATTTGATGTGCAGTCTAAACATAAAAAAAAATTATGTAATGTGGGTTATTGAAAAAAATGAGTAAATTGTTAATTGCAAACGAGTCTTATTTTAATATCTTCTTACTTATACATTTTAAAACTTGCATAACATTGGAGCCACAAGAGAATCAGCTTTTTCTTTGCCTTCCAACTTTGTTACGATAGCTAAACCAAATTCAAAACAAGTTCCAGGACCACGACTTGTTATCAACTGGTCATCTTCGACTACGCGATCTTCACTGTACTTGTAATGAGCTGAAATAATTGCTAGTCATTATGAAATATTATATCTTCTTAAAAATTTGTCTTACATCCCTCTTCCATGGCATTTTTTGTACTTGGGTGCGAGGTCAGAGTTTTCCCGTGTCCAATTCCATGTGCTTTAAGGGCTGTTGGAGCTACAGGTGAATGATAACAAGCCTTCAACTGCTGTTGAAATAATAAAATTATTTTATACCGGCACAAACAGCTGCTATTAATCTCCCAGCTTTTTCTTGATCTTTTAAAATGTCTCCAACTTTTTGATTCTAAACATTAAAATATATAGATTTAGTACTCAAAACCCCTCTTTGGTAATCTTGAAATTTACAGCTGCTAAGTTTTGAGCCCCTTTGAGTCCTCCAGGTAGGATAACTACATCGTATGTTGCTGCATTACTAATTGCATCGGTTAAACTCTTGTCCGGCAAAATCACTACATCTCTGCTGCATTTTACTGGATCTGATCCTGCTACACCAGCTATTGTCACGTTAATCTAATCAAGAAATAAAAAATAATAATATTCAGTTTTCTAGTTTTTTATTTTTTTTAATTTTGTTTTGTTGGAGTACAGTAACTTACGCCGCCTCGACGAAGAACGTCAGCGGTTATAACAGTTTCCATCTCCTCGGCACCTTCTGCTAATAATAGTAACGCTCGTTTTGTCATTATACTACTGTATCGAAAAGAAATTAATGGAAATGAAAATTGAAAACTTTTTAAATGCCTCAAAGTCAAAAAAGTCATACAACACCACCAACCGGAAAACAACTTAAAAATACCAAAAATTACCGATAGAGTACTATGTAAATGTAAACCAATGCTGTTTCCGGTTGTCTAAATTTTGACATTGGTTTTGGCTTGTCTGCTTAAAATTATACAAGAATGTAAGTTATGTCACAAAGTTAAAGGAAAGAAATGACCACAAAATTTCTGAAACCTTGAAATAATCTGTAAGATGATTTTTTTTAGAAAATTATTTCTTTAAATTTTTTAGTTTTTCAATACTTTCAGAATTAAAAAAATATTAATAGGTTTAGATTTATTGGAAGAATGGCAGAACGGGGCAGAAAAATGAATTCGAAAGGCAAAGCTAATAAATTAGCAAGTAAGTGGAGAAGTTAATGTGTACATTCAGTACCATTTTAAGTGAAATTAGGATCTGACAAAATTATTGCAGGATCAACTCATGATAAAAGCACAGACGGCCGCCTCACAAAACATCCAGCTGGTTTAAAAGGAAAAGAAATTGGTTTGTGGTATGCCAGAAAAAATCGAAGTAAAAAAACAGTAGAAAAACCAGTGAGAACACTTGACACGCTATTTAACCATTGCGAACTAATTTTTTTTTTTGTAACGCACAGATTCAAAGAAATGTTGTTGGAATGTCAGACGAAATGGAATGGAAATTATCGGCGATGTTAGAAAACATAAAAAGCTACTCTTTTACTAATCCAGAGAGAGCTTCTATACAAAGTACATCAAAATACAGTGCAGGGTCATCTCACTCAAGTAAGTATTTTGATGTGAATTTTTTTATTTTATAAATATTTTATATTAAACATTTATCTCAGACTCAAGAGAAACTTTTCTTCCATCTTTATCGACATTTGAAACTCGATATTTGCGGCACATCTCAGACATGGGCAGAGAGAGTACTTCATTTCAGACTGTACCATGGACTCCTGAACATCCCGATCCAATACAAAATTTAGAATTGGACAAAAAATTATTTGAAGAGTTTGTTTTAAAAAAGGAATCAAAGCTGTACAACGGAATGCAAGAATTGCGACGAAAGTTACCATCGAATAAGAGTAGAGATGTAATTAAGTTTTATTTATTGTTTTTGAAATTTATAACATATCGAAATATATTTTTTATTTTAAGGAAATTATTACAGCTATTGAATCAAATCCGGTTGTTGTTATAAGTGGTGAAACTGGGTGTGGGAAAACGACTCAAGTACCACAATTTATTTTGGATCATTACATTAGTAATAAGAAAGGTTCTTTGTGCTCAATAATTTGCTCGCAACCACGAAGAATAAGTGCTATAACGGTAATCGTTTGTAATTTTTGTATATCCGTTTATTTTAATTGTTTTTTTTTAGGTTGCTGAAAGAGTTGCTCAAGAAAGAGCTGAAATTTGCGGAGATGAAAGTGTGGGGTATCAAATCAGATTAGAAAAGTAATGAAAAGTAGTAATTGTGCGTTTGTTCTGTAAGGGAAAACAATTACTTTGTACTTGCAGTAAAATTCCTCGCAATCAAGGATCGATTTTGTTTTGCACTACGGGAATAATTCTTAAATGGCTCGAATCGGACGAATATTTACATCGAGCATCTCACATTATAATAGACGAAGTTCATGAACGTGATCTTCTTACGGACTTTTTAATGATCATTATCAAAAAGACTTTACAGAAACGACCAAATTTGCATGTTATTTTGATGAGTGCATCGCTAAATGCTAACCGATTTTCAAAATATTTTGGTTTGTTTTAATTTTGTTGTTTTTGTTTTATATTAAAAATAATTAAAATTTGTTATATACAATTGAAGGAGACTGTCCCGTTTTAAATATACCAGGATTTACTTTTCCAGTGCAACAAATATTTCTGGAAGATGCATTGGAAATGATGAAGTATTTGGATCATCTAATAATAATGAAGAAATTTTAATTCTAAATTTTTTTTAGCTATCGTAAACATCCTGATCATGCTAAAAAGAAAGGCAACTGGAGGAATAAGCAAGCAGATGTGGAGCAGAGGCAAAATATGGATGTTTTTCTCAGGAATTTATCACCAGAGTATATAAATGCAATAAATATTATTATTTTGTTTCTAATTAAACTTTTATATTTTTAGGAAATATTCACGACATGTAATAGATTATCTTCATCATTATGATGAGTCACAAATAGACTTGACTGTTGTTGCTAGTTTACTGCAATATCTATGCACTCATAAAGAAGCAAGTCAATTTTTTAAAAAAATATAATAATTATTTTTTATATTATTTCAAATGTTGTTATTACAGAATGGAGCTATTTTAGTATTTTTACCCGGTTGGGATTCAATTAGCAAATTGAACAATATTCTAATGACTCTCTACTATTTTCGATCAAGTAAATTCAGTAAAAATTTGTGTTTAATTACTAAATAATAAAACTGCTTTTGTAGATTCTAGCAAGCATTTAATAATACCCCTTCATTCTCTTATGCCAACTATTAATCAGCGAGATGTTTTTAACCGACCCCCTGCAGGTGTTAGAAAAATAATTTTAGCTACAAATATAGCAGAGACCAGGTTTAGTTTACCTAAAAAAAAATTATATTTAATTTATTTTAATTTAATTTATTTAAAAAATTTAGTATTACAATTGATGATGTGGTGTACGTTGTTGATTGCGGCAAAATCAAGTTAAAGAGGTTTGATGTTGAGCACAACGTTGCAACATTGCAACCAGAATGGGTTAGTCAAGCGAATGCAAAGCAAAGGCGTGGTAGAGCGGGCAGGTATTTTTATATTATTCGAAATAATTCTACTCTTATAATATCGTATAATTTAGAGTACAGCCTGGTGTGTGTTTCCATTTGTATACGAGCATGCGTCACGATTTACTAGAAACTTATCAGCTACCAGAAATATTAAGAACTAGATTAGAAGAATTGTGTCTACAAGTTAAAGTAAAATTTTAAATAGTAAAATGTAACTGCAAGAATCGTATTAAAACAATCTTTTTCTTCCAGTTACTTAAATTAGGAGAAATAGTTCCATTTCTTCAAGAAGCGATGGATCCACCGAGTATTGACGCTGTTAAATTATCTTTGAGCTTTTTGCAAGATTTGGTATTTATTTATTTACTTTTATTTTATTTTATTGTGTTTTTAAAAATTATATATTTAAATTTTTATTTTAGAATGCATTGGACAGTGTGGAAAATCTTACACCACTTGGGTTTCATTTGGCACATTTACCTGTTGATCCTCAAACAGGCAAAATGATTTTATTCGGTGCCATTTTCAGTTGTTTGGATCCTATTACAACGATAGCTGCAAGCTTAAGTTTTAAAGATGCTTTTGTAGTTCCGCTGGGGAAAGAAAAAGAAGCGGATGAACAAAGAAAAAAGTTAGCGCAGAATACTAAGAGTGACCACTTGATGCTGGTTAATGCATACAAGGGCTGGGAAACATCAAAATATCATAGAAATGAGCGAAAATACTGCTGGGAGAACTTTCTTTCCATTAATACACTTCACGTGCGTATTGGATAAAAATAATTCACTGCACAATTTAAATATCCGAATTTATTATTTAGATGTTGACAAATATGAAGAAGCAATTTTTAATGTATTTAAAGGATTTGCATTTGGTTAACACCACAGATGTCAAGCACCGGGACTTAAATTTGAATTCCAGTAAGCAATTTTGAGAATACCGGTATGGGTATTTCGACACTTCAGATACTTTTAAAAAATATAATTATAATGACGTTATATTTCAGAGAATGAAAAACTCTTGCGAGCTATAATTTGCGCGGGACTTTATCCAAACGTTGCCAGTATTAAAACACCAAAAAGAAAATTAAAGGCGAATAACTCAAGACGTCATGAGACGGTTAAAGTTACGACAAAACACGAAAAAACTGCATATTTACATCCTAAATCAGTTAATGATTCCGAAAGGTATTTTGAAAGTCCGTGGATTGTGTACCATCAACGGATGAAGAGTACTTGTGTAAGTTCTATTTCTTATTTATTTTTTTAATAATATTTCTTACAATTTGTATTTTTGTATTTAAGGTTTACATTCACGATTCCTCGATGGTTTCACCATACCCTCTGCTCTTGTTCGGAGGAAAATTAAGATGTGGTGCGATCGATCGAAAATATGGAGTGACTATTGACGGTTGGATTAAATTCTGGTGTCCTGAAGAAAGGGCAGATTTGATCATGGTAGGAAATCCAATTAAAATATTTAAATTTATTTTAACATGTAAAAACTTGTTTTTTAGCGGTTAAGAAATGAACTAGATAAATTATTAGAACACAAAATTCTTCATCCAGCACCGACAATGTGGGATTTGAATAATAAGGAAGGAAATCTCTTGCACACTATTATTGACCTCATTAATGGTGAGCAAATTCTAATGATGGCTGGTGATGAATTGAGAACCGTTCGTTCACAAGACGATGCACGTGCTAGTTTTGATGGCTACGATGATGACAATGTGGATGATGATGAAGATGAGTCTGATGATGATATACCTTAATGTTTATTAGAATGTTTTTTTTATATAAAATATTTAAGAATTAAATTAAGTTAAGATAATTTGTTTTGTTTCGTTACAATTACTTACTAAAATAGGGAATCACAATTCCAATTTTTCAATGATAAAATTGCATATAAAATTGCATAGAATTAAAAAGGAAGTCGTTTTTGTTTCGGCCAATAAAAAAGTTATCAGGGGACATGACAAATAGTGGGCATCGAGTATGATTATCCAGTGGATAAAATTTAAAATTTTTTTTTTACTTTTTAAATTTGCGAAATGAAAGCGTTGACGGAAGGCTTTTCTGCAATACTGTATAAAACCTGCCTTTGAGTAAACTCTTAATTGACTTTAATAATTCATTTTTCCTGCCAACTGTTCGTTTAACTGTAGACGGGTCAAGGCCTATGGTGAGTAGTCATGGCAACCTGTTGGCTGCTGCAATTTTTCTCGCTCCTCGGTTTGTTGGATTTTAATACAGATAATATTATTACCAGAACTAAATGTGATCTATTTCAATTAATTTTAGTCTGCATGCTGATGTTTTCGTTATTTGAAACATCGAATGATTGTTTAAAACGTAAAAAACTTGATCTTGTACCAATTGTACTCGGCTATGGAAGTTGCTTAAAGTTTGCAATGAATCTAGCGCATGTGGATGTAACCGATGTGAATATTACAAGCAAAGATTTAACAGCAGCTGATAGTGATATTTGCAAGTAAGATTTTCCATTAATTTAAAAATAAAATTTTAAAAAAATTAACTTTTTAATTTTTACTATTTTATTTTAGGAATGATAATATAGTACCATGCTTTTTGTCTTATGAAGATGCTATCCAAAATTGTTTAACACAGTATCCCCAGCAACACGTAAATACTATAATGAGATCGTCAACCGCTGCCTTGAAGTATGTATGTGAAGATAATGGACAGAAAGTGAAAGGTGTTAAAATACTCGTATTAATTACGTACATAATTTATAAACAAAAAAAAATAATGAATGGATTTTTTATTTTTAGAGTCAATAAAGGACAAGAGTATTCAATGTTTTAGTAAATCAAAAGATGCTTTACGTGAGTGTAGTGTGTCAAAAGACTTAGAATGGCATTGGTTTACACTATCATATCTTGGTGATGATTGTCGGTAATATACTTAATGCAAAGATTTACTGCGATATTGACTAATTTTTTAAAAAATTTATAGTTCAAGAGCGGTGTTGGTTACTTGCATGCTAAACAAATTAGATAACTGTGAAGACAAAACGGCTAAATTTTTCTTTTTAGGCGTGATACGAGCTATGTTTTCTGAAACATCATGCAGTGACATTATATCTTCAGAATTTCCTTACTTGTCTTCGTCTTTTCTTATTTTTCCGTGTCAATTACTTGTATTTTTATTTGTAATTTTTTTAAATCTTCTTTAATTAATAATAAATGATATTCATTTCATATTTAATGTAATGTGTTTACAATTAAGTTGTTTTGTCGTTCTTTTGCTTTGATACGAATGTCTTACAGTGAAGCACAAGGAGGTCATTTATTTGAAAAGAAACGTTTTGAGTATTGGTATTTTATGAATTAAAAATGTACAAAAAAAATTTTTGAATTTTAATCATAAACTTAAAATGATATTTGCAGAAGTAAAAAACCTAAAAAATATTTGAAAGACATTATTACTTCGAATGCGTTGAGCTAAAATAAATTGCAGCGACATCTAATGCTGAAATTAATACGGTTCATTTGCGTGCCAGCGAAATTTATTTAACATTTAACAATAACAAACATCGAGTCAAGAGTGCATACATAACGAACAACAAGCAACAGTCCAGTTAATTAATCTCACAAACAATAATTAATTAATAATTTCGCATTAACTTAACTATGCTGACACTGAATGTTGACCGAGCTCGGATTATTTCGTGTATGGCACTCTATATTTTATCATTGCAATTTCTTCACTCGAATTCTCGTTTTTCCACTCATTGGAAACTCAATGGAGAACAGAAAATAGTGAAAATATTAGATGATGAACCCGAAACGAAGAGCGATTCAACAGACTATGTTTTCCAAATTTTAAATTCAGCAATTCACTACAATGACTACTGGGTCGTCGAAAACACAAACACGACAAAAAGCAACAAAAATGATTTCATGAGGTATGTAGCTGCATTTAATTTTATTGGAATACAAAAGTCAGCATACAGTCAGAGGAAGTTATTTCCTATCGATGATAGTGAAAAACAAACCAACCAACAAACCCAAAACTGGTTACTACGGATACCAAGCCAAAACACATGTAAATATTGATTATTCGATAAGAACAAGATAATACAGAGTTTGCGGCAGGTACTTTTCCCTTATAATTATAACTTTTTTTATGGTTATAAATAGTGTTACACAAAAGAAAAAATGTCCAGTTTTTAGTACTCGCTTTTCTAAACTGCACTAAAAATTGGACTTTTTTTCTTTTGTTTAACACTATTTATAACCATAAAAAAAGTTATAATTATAAGGGAAAAGTACCTGCCGCAAACTCTGTATTGTCACTTGTCAGGTTAGATTTAACCTGGAGTCAATATGCAGACAAACATTTTATAAATACGCGGATTTTAAAAAAAAGTAGTAACTGAATATTTTGTATGAAAATAAACACCTGTTACACGTGCTTATAAAAGATTATTTCAATTTCAGAAAATTAATATTTCATCATTGCCTGAACTCAAGAGTTGGCTGAACTCCAGAGTTGGCTTTGCTGCACTTTACTATAAAAATAAGGAAAGAAAAAATTTAAAAAATTTAATTACTGTTTAATGGCGGACGAGAACAATTTTAATTAAAAGAATAAAGTTATTTTCAATTAGAGTGAGAAAAATGTTTATAGTTTGGTCGATAATACAATACTTTTACTTTTTAATTCCAAAAATATGTACCGTATATTATTTTACCAAAATATACAAATTAAATGTTTTATGTGCAGGAATCATGGAAATGATGATACAATCATCTTCGACTTGACCAAACCTTTAAGCTGCGGACCAGACGTTAATTTTACAACATATGATCATTTAACAGCGATGACTATAAGACATAAGGTTAAGATTATTGATGAACATGAACTGTCATTCAAAATAAGAGATTCGAATAAAGTGGAACTCATAGAATTAGAAACACAACTCAAATTCGATCTTCAAACTGTAAGGACGTTATTATTATTTTTAAACTGATAATAATATCCGTTTTAATGAATTCTAGAGACCAAACGAAGCTCCTGTTTATAACGCAGCAGGAAGTTATT
>AFFK01020432.1:0-18720 GCA_000239455.1 Strigamia maritima | reverse complement strand
GCACGAGGCCCATCAGGGGATTGCCAAATGTCGGGCATTGGCAAAACAATTAGTTTGGTGGCCAGGATTGTCTAGTCAGCTGGAAACAATGATAAAAAAATGCCCGGAGTGCATCGAAGAGACGATTCAACGACACGAACCATTAATACCCTCAGAATTTCCAAAATATCCTTGGCAAAAAGTTGGAATGGACTTATTTAAATTAGACTCAAATTGGTATTTATTAGTTACGGATTATTATTCGCGATTTCCATTCGTTTTCACGTTAAAAAGCCTGCACGAGAAAACAATAATTACACATTTGGACAGTTTGTTTTCGGTTCAAGAGATCCCCGAGATCGTGTTTAGTGATAATGGTACCCACTTCGCACCGGGAGAAAATTCGGAATTTAAAAAATTCGCACACGAAGTGGGATTCAAGCACGTCACGAGTAGTCCCAGATTTCCCCAAAGCAACGGGTTCATTGAATCGATCGTAAAAATAATTAAACGGAGTTTAAAAAAATCAAGAAACGCTTATCAGGCATTACAGCAATTCAGGGCGACACTACGGGATTTTTGGCAACATCGGGCCAGCTTCACGCTAAACGAGGGACTATTGTTGAAAGCAACACGGATAATTATACCAAGCAAAATGAGAGGCGAGATTTAGCAAAATTGCACGAGGCCCACAGGGGATTGGCAAATGTCGGGCATTGGCAAAACAATTAGTTTGGTGGCCAGGATTGTCTAGTCAGCTGGAAACAATGATAAAAAAATGCCCGGAGTGCATCGAAGAGACGATTCAACGACACGAACCATTAATACCTTCAGAATTTCCAAAATATCCTTGGCAAAAAGTTGGAATGGACTTATTTAAATTAGACTCGAATTGGTATTTATTAGTTACGGATTATTATTCGCGGTTTTCATTCGTCTTCACGCTAAAAGCCTGCACGAGAAAACAATAATTACACATTTGGACAGTTTGTTTTCGGTTCACGGGACCCCCGAGATCGTGTATAGTGATAATGGTACCCACTTCGCACCGGGAGAAAATTCGGAATTTAAAAAATTCGCACACGAAGTGGGATTCAAGCACGTCACGAGTAGTCCCAGATTCCCCAAAGCAACGGGTTCATTGAATCAATCGTAAAATAATTAAACGGAGTTTAAAAAAAATACGAGAAACGCGTATCAGACATTACAGCAATTCAGGACGACACCGTTGGCAAACGGATTCTCACCAGCAGAACTGTTATTCGGCAGACGTATCCGAACCAAAATTCCCCAAATTAGTTCATCATTAAACGCCAAAACACCGGATCAAACAAAACTTCAGACAAGCGAAGAGCATCGACGATCTCAGCGAAAACGAAATTATGATTCACATCACGGAGTACGAGAATTATCGGAGTTAAAAGAGGGAGACGAGGTTTGGATCATAGACATCAGGAAAAAGGGAAAGATCGTGAGACAAGACGAAACACCTCGCTCATATATAATTAAAACCGATACGGGTTCAATCCGAAGAAATCGATACCACTTAGTAAAATACGGAAAAACTGAAGAGGAAGAGTTTGAAGGGGACTTCGAAATAGAGGAACAAACAGGAGACGAGGTCATTAGGGGAACAGAGCAAATTACGACAACCGAAATCGAGCAAGGAATAGAAGAGCAACCACGGGACGAGGCTTCGTCGGAAGCAACCTACACTACGAGAAGAGAAAGACAGATTAGACCCCCAAATAGACTAGATTTGTGAGCAAAAACACTCACTTCAATACTTGAAGGGGGAGATGTGCTGATAGATCAGCTTAAACTAAAACGTATACGTACGCGTACACGCGACGTACCTACTAGGGCTGTATATAAACCCATTTCTTATCTTACAATAAACACTTCTTTGATCACTTACTTATCGATAACAACACAGGTTAAGTACCATGACTCAATCTATATCTGAGTTAAGTACCAGGCTATCAGTGTGAAATCCATTCATCTGCCCTTCGACTTATCCTCTTTTTCCTATAAACAGTTTACCATTTTAATTTATCGAAGTGATTGAAAATATTACTTCGGAACCGTCGTTTACAGAGTTCTGTCGTTGAAAATTATATGGAATCCGTGAAGCAGAAACTGGGCAAAGAAGATGTAATGACAGGAAAATAATTGCCGGCCGAATCAAAGCATATTCTATTGAGATGATCGAGCGAATCGAAATTCTGTAACGAGTGTTTAAACTTTCAAGCAACGCCAATTGTTGTTTCCTGTACAGTAATGGTTAGTTCACATTGAACGTAACGTAACATAACGTAACTTATGAAAATTTAACGGAAAGTAACGTATGGTTTTGTTCACACAGTTTAAATGTAAACCGACCACATGCAATTTCTCATCCCATCTAGTTTTTCATGCGAGAAGCAGCTGTCTCCTCATTGGTTGCCGTAATTTCTTAAGTTACGTTACTTCTTACTTCTTACTTTAAAATCAATTTTGAAGTAGGAACTTAAAGTTTACGTTAGTGATTAAACCTCCAGTGCATTGCATTACGTTACGAAGGGTCGGGATCAGAGACGCGAGATCCATAATCGCGAGATTCATCTCACGGTTATGAATATCGCAATTATGACTATTTCCGAATATGCAAAACCGCGAGATCGAAATTTCTCGCGGTTCTGCATATTCGCGGCTATGCATAAATTTAAAAGTCGCTTTTAAATTTATGTTTTGTTTTAGTTAGTCATTAGTGCGAATTATGCACAGTGGCAGAACGCACCAGAAAACCTGTTTGCGCCTGCGGCGCCTGATTTTTAAACAACCTTATCAAGACAGGTTACAAGTTTAAAAATGTCATTTATTATCAAAAACAACATTTTATGGCAATCGGCGAATCGATGCCGTGAATGAAGTGGCGACCACGGCATCAATTACAGCAAAAAACCCGCCAATTCATTTACGGCAATCAGTGATTCCGGCCTGACAAAAACAACAAATCCAAATTCGGAATGAAAAACAAAATTAAACAAACAATTAAAACTATTAAAAATGATTAAAACCTGATGATTTACCGCAATCGGCCATGACAAAAACAACAATTTAAACATTAAATTGTCGTTTATATTGTTTAATTTTATTTGTTTTGAAAATGAATAAAAAAATTATCTCGCGATTCTGCACACTCGCGGTTTTGAAAAAAAAAATTTCTCGCGCTTGTGAATAAAAAAAAAAATTCTCGCGGTTATGCAGACTCGCGGTTATGCATATTTTTGGTCTTGCGGTTCTGCACATTTTTTAATCTCGCGGTTGTGATGTCTCGCGGTTCTGAGGTGCCCCGTTACGAACACCAATCTAATCTAAACTAATCATTAACGCTGCAATGTCGTCACGCAGTGAAGCTGACTTCCAAAAAAAAAAGCAGCCCGAAGTCAGTTTTGGTACAGCGAGCAAAAAAAATAACCGGACAGCTTAGTTATGACTGTTATAAATTCTTGAACGTCCTGGACCATCGTGAACGAACAAGTAATGGATTTAGTAACAAAACAGAATTTATTTTTAACATTGTGTAAAACTGTTATAACTTATTTACAACAAATTGAATTTGCAATGTTCTGCTTTTTTTTTTAGGTTTATAAAAAATCAATCATTTGTTTCAAAGCAAAATTAGCATCTGAAGTGTTAAATGAATTCAAACATTCAACCGATTTATGTGCATAATTTTGACATAATTCTTTGGTTTGGTTAATTCCCGTTCCACTTAGCACGACCTCTCGCACCTAAAAAAAATTCAAATTCAACAAAGCAAAGTAATAATAATAATACCGTATTCCCTCGGAAAGAACGGCATGCCGGATAATGGCGAATCCGACCAGGGTGCGAAAAATTTGAGTCAAAAAAGTCCAAAATTCACACGTTCGCATATACATACCATATACGTTGATATAAATACGCCCATTTGTAAGCTTGTTATTTGATTTCACTGATTTTGATCACTATTTGATCACACTGACACACTTGTAACTATCAATGCCATAAAAATGGAATGTTACTCGTTCCTTAATATGTAATATGTACGTTTTGGCGCTGATTTGATTTTTACGGCACGATTCGATTTTTACAGTTTGCTGTAAAATTGACCAGGTGTCCGGTTTTGGAAATCTAGTCAAACTCGGTTTTTCCGGCATGCCGTTCTTTCTGAGGGAATATGGTAATACTAATAATTCAAGTTTAAGGTTTTACAAATTTATAGTCAACATTGTCTAGATTTTGTTTATATTTTCCGATATAATTCAGCAATTCTGGGTCATCTTTTAGATGTGTCAAAACGGGAAGAGAAGTAAGATCAAACGGCATTCCTGGAGGATGTTTCTGTACATCCGTAAAAGGCTGTAACTCCGAATGAACCTAAAAAAAAGAGTTATTGCATTATAAATGTGGTTAGCAAAATTACACTGGTGTAACTATGTGCATATCATTTTCCCCTAAAAATTATTATTTAGAATTATCATTTTCCTCAAAAAATCCTTGGAATTCAGTAATTGTCTCAAATAGGTAATTCTATAAGCATGTTGTACCACAGTAGGCGCGTTTAAATTAATTTAGATATAACTTATTCACTTAAAGTGACGTTAAAGTTGAATAAGTTAAGATTTATCTAAACGAATTATAATGCGGCTACGGCACCTTTTTTGGCTGTGCACCCCTGTAGGCTTTGGCTTGGTGTGCAGCTCTTTTATCAAAAGAAAATAAACTACTATTACTAGTACTATGCTGTTTGTAACCAAAATGATAATGTAGACACACTTAAAACGTCAGAACATCAAATTATTCTCTATCGGAATACTCAAAAAAATGTTGGAATGGCTTTAATTTAATTTAAATAATACCTGCCAAGCCAGTGCAATATTTTTCCCAAATTTAAAAGCCTCATTCTGCAGAATTTCAACATGATTTTCCAATATCAGTGCAGCTTTGCAGCTTTGTGCCAAAAGCGACGCTGTCAACAAATAATTCTTTTCTTCCCAATCAGCCACAGTCATCCCCGTAAGTGACACTGCATTTCCATGAATATCGTGATCATTTGTGAATTCAGCTTGTGTAAAATCTCTCATTGCCTTTGTTATTAACTCGGCAACCTATGATTAATTCCATCATAGACTTAATTAAATTATCGGAAGTTCTGGTAGAACTTACATCAGGATGACGTAACGTCGCTAGGGATTTCGAGGCACTGGCAAACAAATAATCCCCGCATAAAACAGCAATTTTATTACCAAATTCCATATCTTGGAAAGTGTTTTGATCAGGAAAAAGCAAACTCGACACGTTCACAACTCCTCTGTGGATCTGGTGAGCCATGTGAATCATTTCCGTGATTTCAGCTAAAGCCCTTTGCCTAAATAAAGTTAATAATTACAACCAAGAAACACTCGTGGGCGTAAATGCAATTTTTCACCTCAATTTTTTTTATATTTAAAAATGCAAAATTTCGCTTAAAAATTCAATATATCGCTTAAAAATGCAATTTTTCGTTTTAAAATGCAATTTTTTTCGTTTAAAAATGCAATTTTTCGTTTAAAAATGCAATTTTTCGCTTAAAAATGCAATTTTTCGCTTAAAAATGCAATTTTTCGCTTAAAAATGCAATTTTTCGCTTAAAAATGCAATTTTTCGCTTAAAAATGCAATTTTTCGCTTAAAAATGCAATTTTTCGCTTAAAAACACAATTGTTCGCTTAAAAATGCAATTTTTACCAAAAAATGTCATTTTGTTTTATAAAAATATGCAACTTAGCACCAAATCTTTGATATTAAAATTCCTGGTTACGACACTGAACAAACTTAATTTAAGTGAATTACTATTTAATTACACCTGTAAGAAATTCCATCTGTTATTGGGTCATTTTTATTCTCTTCACGTTTTGGTCCGGCTCCGGCGGTTTTGGAAATGAGTAAAACGACCAAACCGCGGGTATGTATCTGACTTTTTTCGTTGTAAATCAGCCGTCTATTACACAGTAATGAATAATTAATAATTACACGTTGATTGATTTAAAATTGAATTTATTACTTAGCTGTTTTCAATAGTGGATGGCCAGTTCCGACTAATTTTCGAACATGAGCAGCTAAATTTGATATTTCATCGCTGAGTAAACAGCGCAAACTTAAATAAGATGTTGGATATCCAACAACACGTTCCGCGTCGGAAATAACACGGTTCCAATCGAGTTGGTTTGATGATTTCCCTGTAGAGAGGCTCCGTGTAAAGTGCCCAACAGAAGAGATGAGTTTTCTGCAAAGGACAAAATTAAGCGAATTCATGTTTCTATTAAACAATTACCATTTTGCTATTATTGAAACTAACAATCATGAATTGAAAAACTACCGTATACCGTAAATAAAATTTTTATTTGTTAAATCAGGATAAAATAATTTCAGATTGGGATTTTCTGCTGTATCTGTTGCAAGACATTATCATTTTTCGAACACGTTGTGTCAACGGAGATTCCATGCTTCAAATTCTACACAAATTCTACCAGGCATTGAAGACAAAAACGTCTTTTTTCAGCTCCAATTTTGATAAAAAATTGTTTTTGTCTTCACTAATATCTTTCAACATTAAATCGAAACAGGACAACAACTTGGTACAATCCAGATGGACCTAAATTTATGTTTCATGAGACATTCTTAGAATTCTGCCTGACAACGCATTTATCCATAAATCAGCAAAACAACTCCTATATCGCTCATCATCGCAATTTTTTGAAATTTATTCCGCCGACAACTTGAGCAAACTTCGAAGTTTCCCAAAACTTACAGTTGCTTTCATTCAATTGAGAAATCAAAAAACAAAATGATTCGAGCAAGTTCAAACATACGCGTTTTATTTTTATCATCAACGTCCCCATTCGTCATGGGCCCTTTTGGGCCACCAATTGAAAAATATCAAATAATTTCAAAGGGGGTAAGCAGCATTGAGAGAACAGCATAATAATCATGCCTGTCGACCAAAACAAACTGGATAGTAAATTACAGAAAAGTCCCCAATCAAAGGAAAATAATATACATTATTACAAATTACCAGCTCGAACACCCCATGAGCCCTCAAATAAGTTCCTCATTTTAGATATCCAATTATAATCTGTACAATTCTTACCAATCTTTCCTTTGACACACTTCTATTTCTCCATGCAATAACACGGGGATGTGAGTAATTTGTTTTGTCTTTTAGTTGTAACGTGATTGTAATAATCCCAAGTATTTAACATAAATCTGAAATTTTAGCCAAAAATTTACTGTTCCGGATGTTGCACAGCAAATCCCACAAGAGCTGCAAACTTGTGTTTTTACAGGATGTTAGGAGACCACAATCATAAACATGTCCTCCAAATTTAAAAAAATAAAAATAAAAAATTGGAGTCAAGTGTAAAAGTGATGTCCTAAGTTATTATGTTCCAGTATTACTAAAATCAGACAAATTGGGTAAACTAAAGTTGAATCAGAGTTCAATCACATAAATCATCAACAATTTTGACCGACAAAAACTTCAACATGTGAAATAAACAATGTGCTATTCTTTTTCTATAGCATGTTTTGTAGCATCATTCAAATTTACCTACTGATGACTGGATTAAATTCTGAAAAACATTTCTATTTTTTAATTTTTGAAAAATTATGAAAAATTAAAATGTTTTTAATAAATGGAAAATTTATAAATAAAATTAAATTTTCCATTTATTAATTGGCTTATTTAAATTAACCCGATATTTTAGCTATCCGCCATTCACAGATGCAAGACATCAAGTCTCAGAAGCTGCTGCGCATTACTCCATCAGCTGGCCGAGGAGTGACCGGAAACAGCTGTATCAAATCCACCCAACAGCTGCAGGAGTAAGTTAGCTACATATCAACACGACCCAGCAGTTGCAATTGATTCAGTTGTGCCTGCTCAAGATGAACCGATAATTTCTTTTGTCCAATACACATGAATCGGTCCCAGCTTTTCCTGATTCAATGGCCTGGATTGGTCATAAAGAGAGCAACAGTCAACCCATCAATCGAACATTTTTCTTTGTTTAAAAATGAATGTTTGAAAGGTTTTCATAAACACATAATACTTGACCACCGGTTGGTTTTGGTGAACCAAAGACCACTTGAGTATATTTTAACAACTAACAAAGCGTTATTATTCTGTCACAGTCAGAATTTTATAAAGATTGAAGTTCTTTGGGGCGGAGTAAGCCAAACTCACCTTGCTCCTACACAGTGGGGGTCGAAGGGTTTGACAGGGGAGAAGAAAGAAAAATTTTTTAAAGTCTGATTTCCAGAATCGATTTTAGCATTTAGCTTAATTGGAACAACGATTCTTTGAAAATTAAAATAGGAATGTATACCACCTGGATGATGCATCAGTGGCGCTTAATAGTTTTTGTGTAAAATGTGTAAAATATTTTATTTTTATCGCTTTATAAGCTTACATAATTTTTGATATAAAATTTGCTTAAATTTTATTAAATTTTTTTAAAAATATATTTTATAATTTTTTGTTATATTTTGTGATTTCCTCAAGAAATCAAGAGATTTTGAATATTTCAGTGACGTCATGACGTGGCTAGTTAATCAACCGATTGCACAGCAGGTGTCTGACCATAACTATAAGTCTGTATTATCACTTTTTAACACAACCAATGTCAATGCCATCCAAACAACAACCAAATACAATTTGATGAGTATGAAAAAAAAACATTTTTAATCAAGTATCGGTAAGTAAATATTCTTATCCACAAATACAAATAATCCATTTGAAAATGTTTACATCCCAAATCTCACCTACTTCCACCTCCCATCCTATCTTCAATACCCAAACCCCCAAACGCCCCAAAATCAAAATGAAAATATAAAAATCCCAATGCCCTACTGTACATTTTCCTAGCAAATAAATCAAAGGACATTTTACATTGTTGAACCCCCTTTGGGATCAATTACCCCAAACAGTCGCAGTGGACAATGTCCCATTCAAATTTTCTTCGAAACCTCAATTTGGTTTGGGAAGTTGGGGTGCGTATATAATTGGCATTGACACGAACTAGGCGTGACAGATGACACATGGACAAATATTTGATGGTTAAGAGCAGACAAACATTGTTATAAAATATGAAATACCGGTAAGCTAAAAATCAATTTTCTTAGAGTCAGCCATTATTTTTAAAAAAAAATAAATATAAAATGATGCTTACATTTTTATGAATAGAAGGGGAGAGGTGTTTGGGCAAGTGAGGGGAAAATCAACCCACAGACACATTCCTTACCCTGGCTTTTAAAAATTCCCTCCCATCTAAAAGAGTGGAAAAAAACAAGTGGGGACTTCTTTATCTCATCCACTTCCTGTTTGAGGAGAAGTTAACCTTGAAGTTATGATTATGGAAGGCAAATAGTCTATACCGTAGTAATATTTGTATTGCAGTTTAGTTCATTCATTTATTATCGCTTAGATTTGGCAGGTCAAAGATCATGTGATTAGATACAACCACTTTTTTTTTTCAATATATTTTTTCCTGTTTTGATTTTCACATGTAATATATTTTATAATAAAAATTCTTCAAACATGACAATAACTTACCTATGAATTAAATAAAATACAAATTAGTTCTTTAATTTTGTTCCATTACTATTATCAATATCCCAATCATTTACAGTGCTTTCGATAATCGAAAATCTCATCAGCAGACCCTGAACAATCAAACGGAGACTGCTAACTGGAACGAACTGAAAAATTAAAGAACTACCATAATTTTTATTTTATTTTATTTTATTTTATTTAATTCAAAGTAATGGCGCGTTTCTTGTTGTCTATGAATGAAAGTAAGGAGTTTACATTCATAACAGAAAAGATAAAATGGGGTAAAACCTTGGGTAAAACCAATGGAATTGTAGGAATTTCTAATCCATTATCCCTAAACTAACTAAACCAGGATGCTTCAAAAAAATCCCGCCAAAAACTCACAAAATATAGTTCCCACATTTATTTAATTTAGAGTTTAAAAACAACCATGACAAAGCATAAAACTCTAAAAAGATAGTTTATTCATTGAAATTCGATCCTAGTATTGAATGTCTTATTCTAACATTAATCATTATCCGAAATAGTAAAATATAATTCACACTTAGCGCGGAGGTATACCAAATACTGACGTCATCTGCCCATTTACCTCGGTTGTGTTGTCTGCTTATTGACACTGTGAAGTCAGGTCCTTAATGCTTCATTTTCCTTCGAATTGTGAAAAACGGGACTTGTAAGTTGCAACGAAATATAAACACAGTAAGTACATTTCCGCTTTAAATTTCGATATCTTATCTATGTGAAGAAGATTTGATACAGCCAAATAGAGTGAAACACCGGCCATGCTACCGGCATGCCTCTCATTTAAATTGTGCGCGTCCCGCAAACCGGGCAAACCCTCTTTTCATCTATAAATTCAACTTTAACATTGATTTTATCACTTAAATATACTGTCATTTATATTTTCCAATCCTCTTCTACAAAATTTGGTCGTTTTAAAAGAAAAATTTCTTTAAAAAATAGTAAAAATCCAAATAGTACGTATTTTGTTACTACGGCACTTCGCCAATTTCTTATGCCGTGGTCGTGTGTCGCTGGAGCGAGTAGGGCGGAGCACCGTTGTTAGGCTTAACAGTTTCCCCGCGCTTATTAAATTTTCGCGCACTGTAATTAAATTTTTAACTTATAAATATATGTTTTTTTATATGCAGATTTGTTTATTTTTTCGTATCTTTACAATTTTAAAACTGGAGGAGTTGGTGGACAGTTGGGCCGACGACATCTCGGCCGAGACGATTTTCTCATCGACGTTTAATCCCGATGAGTTTAGCAAATATTTGGATTATGAGGATTATGTGGAGGAAGATATGCCCCCATCGTATTTTATCACGCCGCCATTATCACCAGAGGGACTGCACGAATCTGATTGGAAGTACTCGGCAGGCGCCGATGTCGCAGATTTGCTTCTCGAATCGGCCGAGTTCATGGATGGCTATGATGCGGGCAAAGCCGATTCGCTCGCAATGTCGGCTGAATTTATGGACGATTGTGAAGAATTGATGACCGACTCGCTCACGATGTCGGCCGACGAGTTAATGAGCGATTATGATCGTAGCGTAGTTATGGGGAAGAATATAACGACAAATTTAACTGATTTTCTGCTAAGTGTTGAAAAATTCGTTCAGAACGAAATGCGGAATAAAAATTGTTTGTGGAGTGGACAGTGTGAAGAGTGGGAGGGCAGTCACTGCCGACATCGGAGGCGAGATAATTCGAATTTGGCGCCGATTGTTCCGGGTTTTGATTTGTTTGTTGGGCTGGAGACTACGTCAACGCCATCTTTTGATGCGATTATCAGCGATTATTTGCCCGTTTTGATCGAACCTGAACCGGAAGTTGATGAGCAGAAAATTGTTGAAATTCATCATCCTCACAGTGATCATAATTATCATGTTTTGCAACCGGAAGTGCCGTTGCTAGAAAGAAAGGAGTATTTTGAAATTGATACGCCGAGCGATTCAGGTGAGAGCGAGAACTGGTGGCAAGCTTTTGAAGTGGTGATTTTGGAATGAGGAAGTTCTGGGCCGATTCTCTAAACAATGTTATTTTTATTTTAAAAACATCCATTACTTTGAATCTACATAAAATTAATAAATTTTTTCAATTTTCATCACTTATTATACAGATACGTCATTTTCCCCAAATTATTTAACTTTCGATGGTCGAAAGCACTGAACAAATTGGGGAAAATAACGTGTCTGTATAATAAGTGATGAAAATTGAAAAAAATTTATTTTATTCAGCAGAAAATTATTCAGCTATAAAATATCTGATGTCGTAAACCATTTAACGACATATTGGACCACTTGTTAATTATCGATATCGTTGTAACAGATTTCGATATTGTTATTTAACAATTGTTTAGTGAATCCAGGCTCTGGATTGTATACGTGTGGGCGGATGCGGTTTTTAGATATTCATCAACTGTTTTTTGAATTGTTTTATCTGGAAAATAGATCTTTAATCACAATTTCAATTTTGAGAATAATTTGGATTAAGAGATTAAGTTTAGAATGTGGTTCCACTTAACGTATTTTGTCGATTAAGGGCCATGGCGCTTATTCCAAATTGCAGCCGAGGGGTGCGGCCGTAATTCGAGGGCGGCACTTAAATCGTTTTGTCGTAAATTGCGTTGCCTACGCAACTTTGTAAAACTTTTGTAAAACGTGTGTTACATACGTTTTACAACTTAAAATGTTGCGTACATGCAACGCAATTTACGGTTTAAAACGATTTAATTAAACGTAAATACTTCAAATAACTGCCGCGGCCGTAATTCAAGTGCGGCGCTTATTTCGAACTACAGCCGAGGGGCGCGGCCGTAATTCGAGGGCGGCCCTTAATCGACAAAATATGGTGAATAATTTTTCTTATTAATAAAATAATTACAACATAAAAAATGGCGTTAGATTGATAGAAGGGTGACTGAATGTAGTAGTAAAATATAGTAGACATGGCCTTGTAACTATTGACCTATATACTGTATATCTAATTGCAGTCACGTGTTAGGTTTCCGGTTGGTGGGCGCGTCTCCGTTGATTGCTAAGAGTACTGATTCGAGCGATTCGAGAAAAAACAATGGAAAAATGATGAATTTATAGAAATATTGAAATTTGAGAGGAAAAATTAATGTGAAAGAAAAATTGAGAAAATTAAGTAAACTATTAGAAAAAATTGAAATTTGAAGGAAAAAAATTGAAATTTGAAGGAAAAAATTAAAATTTGAAGGAAAAAATTAAAATTTGAAGGAAAAAATTGAAATTTGAAGGAAAAAATTGAAATTTGAAGGAAAAAATTGAAATTTGAAGGAAAAATTGAAATTTGAAGGAAAAATTGAAATTTGAAGGAAAAATTGAAATTTGAAGGAAAAATTGAAATTTGAAGGAAAAAATTGAAATTTGAAGGAAAAAATTGAAATTTGAAGGAAAAAATTGAAATTTGAAGGAAAAAATTGAAATTTGAAGGAAAAATTAAAGTATATTGGGAGTATCTAACGACAATTTCCGAAACATTGAAATTTCAATTAAAATATAAATATTAATTGGAAAAAAAAAACTGAAGAAAATATATTTTTTTCAGAATCCGAAATAGACGTCGTATCCATCAAGCACAGTCCAGTTCGCCCCATAAAACGCCAAAAAACAACATCGTCCAAAAATTTCATTTCCCACTTCCACTTCCCACCAACCGACATCGTCCTAAACCGCAAACGAACTGGGAAATCCCTATTCTTTACAGAACAATCCACAAAACGGCTCAAAACAAGTCCCAAGTCCTTCTCCAACACCAAAACAAATATCCTCAAACCCAACAATTCCTCCGAACCACTCAAACTGACCATCAAACGCATGCTTCCCGCAAAAACGACGAAAAACTGGTCCAAGAATGGCCGCTACTGTGTCAAAGGCAGTAGATCGGCATTCGCGCCTGGAATAACGGAAGACGAGAAGAACAAACGACTCGATCACAACAAAATGGAACGGCAGCGGCGGAAGGTGTCGCTCGATTACAGTTATGCGCTATGTGATGTCATCCCGTTCTTTAATTCGCAGCGACAAAAGCCGAAGATGTCGAAAGTTTTGGTTTTGAATGAAGCTGTAAAATACATTAAAGAGTTGGAACGGCAGGAGGAAGAGTTGATTCAATGTAAAGCGGCGTTACTGAAGCGACATCATGAACTGGCGGCTAGTTTCATAAACAAGACGAAATGCAAAGTGCAGCGGAAGACACAGAGTTTTAGGAAGAGGCAAACGAAGCGAAAATTCCAGTCAGGTTATGATTAAAATGTCACATGCGGACTGGAATTTTTCGTCCGTTTACAAATGAACTTGACTTTTTCCCTTTCACAAGTGGAAGTGGACTGGAAGTTTGTATGATTACACTCAATGAATGTATACGAGATGTGGAATTTGTAAATTAAGAGAAGGAACCAGCAAATCTCTTGAGTATATCAACGTGATTTATGGACATTTTATGAGATTTAACGGATTTTTAATCATGTTTATGTCGGTTTCTTCGATTTTAATCGAGATTAGGTTTCAAAAATCGTTTTCGGTACCAATTGTCGATTAGGATGAATTTTTGTTTTTTTTTGTTTGAGAATGTGATCTGACTTATTTGAATTATATACGTAGTTTGTTGTTATAACTTCAAAATTATTTTTACTTTTTGACTTAAAAGTGTGTAAATTTGTGTTTTCTCCTCTTTTTGGTACCAAAAACTCGCCCGAAATATTCATTTGAAAGCTCTTGTCACGCTGATGTGAGCTTGAAAATGCAATTTTTTTTAAAAAAAATTCAAAATTTTATCAAAAAAAAAATGACAAAAAAATGTTTTAACGTTCTGAAAACATCACAATTTGCTGCAATTTTATGTGGTATTTTGGACAAAATACTAAATAAACGAAGTTTTATAAACGTTTTAGAGGTAACCTATATATTTACTCCAACATAGAAAAAAACAACAGATATTCATATTTTCACTTGATAGTTTAGAATAAATTTTATTATTTCTAAAACCATAACTGGTCATCTAGTGCTTTCGACCATATGCTTACTTTGTGCTTTTTTTAAATTCATATATCACCATACACTCCGATAAATTCAAACTTGCACAATATAACACGAAATAGAGCAACGAACAAATGAAATTTGCAAAAGTTAAGTGCGATGCTGATTCGTTGACAGAACATGAATTTCACATTTTCTAATCAATCTCAAAAACGTTTGCTAGCTGTTTCTATTTTTCAACCAATTAAAAAGACGTCTAATTTTTCCACTTCCATATGTTTTCAATGAATATCATCCTAGACTATATAATCCAAATTCTGTCAATCAAAATTCACACCTCAAAAATTGTGCATATCGTTTAATACGTGGTACCATACTATAACACGTCGGCTTATGAATCGATGTTATTTTCGCGTTTGAAGGACGCATAGCCGTAAGAGTGGGAGAGCCCTTGGTTGAGTGTGGCCCTGAAAAGGCATTTCGAACAACGGTGGGGTTCTGGATGCGCCACACCCTATATGTTACACAATAAATTTCAGGAAAGCTGAGGTTAAACTAAAAAAGGAACCGACATAAGAAACTCAATGATCTATAGCCAAGGGGGCTAGATGTTAGAGCAAGACAAGTAGGAGACAAGATGGCTGCCACACTACAAGTCTGGTTGACCTTGACTTGACACTATGTTCTCAGGTGTGTTAAAGGAATTAAAGAGAGCTAGCAATACTATTTCCTAACCTGGACAGGGAACAATTCAACCAGGACCATAAAAATGCATAAAGGATAACAGAATAGGCTTACAAGGAATGCATGAAACTCAGATGGATGACATTCACTAAGGGTGAAAGCGTTGACAAAACAACACCCTAATGGTGGCTGATTAGAGCCTGATGTGTTAGGATCGAGGTCCAAAGTTGTTGTGTCTGCTCCTGAGCTAGAATGCTCCTGAAGAAACATCAGAATGCTGTGATTGGTTGCCAGAAAGAGAGGAAACCAATCAGAGCATGACAGCACAACCAGGAACTAATTGGTATGCATAACTCAGAAAGTGGAGCAACAGACCTAACTGATTAACCAACATCAGAGGAGGGGGAAGGATGGAGAACATAGGTAAAAAACCAAGTCACTCATCTGTGACCTTGGCCAGGAATAAACACAGGATCACAAAGTCACTACAAATTACAACAGGTATAGGATTTAACACACATTTATTACAAACAATAGGAAAGTGATTGGGAAAATGCATCAATGGTAATTTGGCCCGTGACAATACGTATTGTGCATATTGCATTCAAAATGACATCATTGACATCTTTGTACGAACAATACCATAAAAGTAATGCAGCTTTCGGAGAAAACTACGCTTTGGCAATTGATTTGTACACAAAAGCCATTGAGATGGACTCCATACGACAGGAATATTTTAGAAATCGAGCAAATTCCAAATTTAAAATTGAAAAATATGAAGAAGCTAAATGTGATGTCATCAAGGCTTTAGAATTATCTGCAAAAAAATCAAAATTATGGCTTCAGAAAGGAGTTTCGTGTTATAATGCAAGCGATTATGAAGAAGCGCTAAAAGCGTTTTCAGAAGGTAAAACATTAGATTATGAGAGCGCAGATTATTTCGATGTGTGGCTGGATCGGTGCGCGGTCAAAATACAAGAAATTAAGGACAAAGAGGTTGAAATTCTTCTTTCTAAGCAGATCAAAGTTAGACACGAATGGTATCAAACTGAAATGAATATTGTTGTTAGTATTTTGGTTAAAAATGCGAAGCGTGATGAAGTTTGTGTTGAGATTACCGATAAAACTTTGCGATGCAAAATACAAAAAAACGACAAACGGATAGAATACAAATTGGGCATTCATTTGGCGCATGCAATTAATTCTCAATGCAGCACGTGGAAAATTCTGCCATCAAAGATTGAGATTTAATTGAAAAAATTTGCAGCTGGATCGTGGAAAACATTACATGAACCTCAAGCAAATATTAAAAAAAAAATTGGGGGGGCGCCAAGAAGGGGTTGCTTGATTCTGATATCTGTATCTGTTTGTTGTTGGCGGGTCGCGCTCGTCATGCAAATCTTAGTCTGAGGCTTGGCTTGGGACATTGTTTTGCACACTTAAACTCAATTTTGGCGCCCCCTAACACCCAGCGCTCGGGGACAACTATCCCCCCCTGCCCCCACCTAGTTACGCCACTGGATTGAAGAACAAGACGAAGGAAGTGATGAACTGTTTGAACGTATATTTGCTGGAGGTTCGAATGAAATGAAGAAAGCGATGAAGAAATCTTTTGTTGAATCTGGAGGAACCGTTTTGTCCACTAATTGGGATGAAGTTCGAAAAGAAAAGGTTAAGAGCTTGAAATGTAGTGGAAGCAATGGGATGGGAAATTGACTAAACAGTCAGTCTGATTACGTTCACTGAAACATCATAGGAAAGTTTTATAGTTGCGTAATTTTTTTTTATTTTACATTTCTATGTTTTATTATTAAAATAAAGTTGTTTTTTTAAACGTTAAAATTTTTTTCTTATTCAGTTTGCCGCAGTGAAGCGTCAAGCAAAAATTTTGGAATTTTTGTTTTCTACAGTACATACAATCATCACAAAAGCAGCGCAACTGCCGAGGCCGCCAAGTAAACCGGACAGATCAACAATGCACCGGCTAAGTAAAAACACATCTCCCCAAAACCACCCACTTTACTTTACGTGGCCGTTTGGTGCTTGTTGGACACGGTTGCGGTCAGTGCGCCTGTGGTGTGTTTGGTGTATTTTTTTGTTTGTTGTTGTGTTTGTATGTTGCGCATCCGTTGCTTGCATGGATTTTTGGGGTTATGTGGTGTGTGGTTTGTTTTCTTGGATTTTTGGTGTTGGTTTTTGCTTTTAGGTGTTGGGAGTGTGGGTTTTTGCTTTTTGGTGTTGGTTTTTGCTTTTAGGTGTTGGGAGTGTGGGTTTTTGCTTTTTGGTGTTGGTTTTTGCTTTTAGGTGTTGGTTTTTGCTTTTAGGTGTTGGTTTTTGCTTTTAGGTGTTGGGAGTGTGGGTTTTTGCTATTTGGTGTTTGGTGGGGTTGGTGTTGTGTCTGTGGGTTTGTGGTGTATGTGTGTGGTTGGTTTTCTTGTGTTTTTGCTTATGTGGATGTGTTTGAGTTGTTGATGAGGGTTCTGTGTGTGGGTTGTCATTGGGGGTTCAGTGTGTGGGTTGTTGTTGGGGTTTCAGTGTGTTGGTTGCTGCGCACCAGTGTGTTGTTTGTTTTGTTTTGGTTTCCAGGGCGTTTGCTGCTGTTGTTGTGTCTTGGTCTTGTTGTGGTTTGGGTTTGGTGTGTTTGCGTTGTTGTTGTGATCATCTGGATTTGGTTTGGTTTGTGCTTTTTGCTTGAGTGTCAGTGATGGCGTTTGGAAAGGCCAAAGTAAAGTTATGTTGGGAGATGTGCTTTTACTTGGCCAGTGCGTTGTAGATCTGTCCGCTTTGACGGCTGGTTTACGGTGGAATGGTTTGTTGGGTGAAATGAAGACGTGAGGCAGTCCATGAGTTGCCACACACCCATGAGCCCCGTGGCACTTAGCAGATTCCAAATCCATTCAGTTGTCACAGAGAACATTCATTCAACTTCCTAACCCTAGCTCATGCCAGTATACTAGTCAATTAGCCAAGTTTACTTGACTGATAACTAACGCTATCTATTGATACACACATGATTAAGAACATTCAACTTATATTAAGACATGTATTTAATTTAATTTTTTGCTGGTAATTCTCTAAAATTATTTCAAGTTGGCAGTGCAAGGTCGCCAAACCATATCAAACTATATATTTTCTATTAGTGCTCAATTCGTGCTATTTCGTGCCATAAAAATTAGAATTAGTGCTGCAACAGAAAAAAAGTTATTCGCGATCGAATGTTTGCACTGCCAACTTGACGCTGCAGTGCAAGGTCAGCAAACCATATCAAACTATATATTTTCTGATAGGCCTGAATTCGTGCTATTTCGTGCCGTAAAAATTAGAATTCGTGCTGTAACAGGTAAAAAGTTATTAGCGATTGAATGTTGCATCGTCAAACATTCATCCGCCTATTACTTTTTTGTCGCGGCACGAATTCAAATTTTTACGG
>AFFK01020431.1:0-13519 GCA_000239455.1 Strigamia maritima | reverse complement strand
ACTCCGGCAGAAAATTTTTCTGCTGCAGAAAATTTTGAGTGTAGAAAGCAGTAGTGTTTAGAAATTGCCTTTTCTTAGCTGGCATCCATTTTTAAATTCTACTTTTCTGCCCACTTTTCAGTCCACATACTTTTCTGCACTCAAAATTTTCTGCTGCAGAAAATTTTGAGTGTAGAAAGCAGCAGTGTTTACAAATTGCCTTCCTTAGCTGGCATCCATTTTTAAATTCTACTTTTCTGCACTTTTTTGCCCACTTTTCAGTCCACAGGTGGGAACCAACAACAGAAAAACATACTTTTCTGCACAGCAGAAAATTTTCTGTCGGAATTTCTGCCAAGTGGGAACTAAGCAAAAAGGGCTTATGCTAGGTTCCCACTTGGCAGAAACTCGGACAGAAAATTTTCTCCCGCAGAAAATTTTTGAGTGCAGAAAAGTATGTTTTTCTGTCGTTGGTTCCCACCTGTGGACTGAAAAGTGGGCATAAAAATGCAGAAAAGTAGAATTTAAAAATGGATGCCGTGAACACTGCTGCTTTCTACACCCAAATTTTTCTGCAGCAGAAAATTTTCTGTCAGAATTTCTGCCAAGTGGGAACCAAACTTTATTGCATTTTTAAAACTGTTTGTATAATGGTAGTATTCCGGTTTGCCTAAACCCAATTTGCCGAATAGGACATTTAGAGCCAATTTTTCGACACATTTTTCCCTATTAAACTGACACCAATTGGCCGACAAATTTTCACTTTTTCAATTTTTTGCACCAGTTTGCCGACAGATAGTTTGAGCGCATATTAAACCAGTTAAGGTTAGGTTAGCCCGCCGCAAGCGTTAGGACTAATCTAAACTAGATTAGTTTTTGGACCAAGCAGACGTTTGCAAAAGTGCGATCGATAGTCTGGTGTTAAAAATCAATTTTAGACAAGAATGCCGATTTGGTACTCAGCGCCCACGTTGGAGGCAAAATGGAATTAGGTGAACTGCGGCTAAATCTTCATACTTTTATATCATTTTGTCGTAAACGGTTTATTAACGACATCTCGTGCTGTTTATTTGGTTTATTTCAACGCAATCTCGGACTATTTAATGAATTTTTTTCTTTTTTTAATTTTGGAAGTTTTAATTTCTGGTTTCTCATCTCATCACCATTCTTTGAGTTGTCTTCTTCCTTTTTGGTGAATTTTTGGTGAATTCGGGCCGCATCACGTCTCTTTGGCTGTGTTGTCATGCAAATTTGGCTAAAGGCAGTCAGGAATTCTTGGCACTTGGAGTAAATTGCATTGGAAATGCACTCCTGCCTCTAAGAAAAGAGGCAAAAGGGAGAAAACTTCATGAAAAATCTCAAGGAAGGAAATTGACTTGGAATTCAAACGATGAACTCGCCATGTTTGCTGTGACATGGAAGAAAACACACTAAGACACTACAAATTCCTTTTTTTTTCTTTTTTCTTTTAACTTTTCAACTTTACTACCATGTTTGATGTGATGTGATGTTGTGAGGTAAATTTCAAAATGGCTATTTTTAATTGTCAATGCAATCTTCAAATCTTCATTTCATTATTTTTTTTTTAAACAAATGGTTTCAAGGAACAAAGTAGAAAGAAAGGTTGGCATTGAAGCAAACTTTACCTCATGTTTAGTGTATATAAATAAATAAATAATTTTTTTTCTGTTAAATTTACAACTTTAATTGCACTCTTTATGCTTGGATGAATCCTTTGTGCTTATCCTTGTTTGAAAAGCATTGAATATAAAATCACATTCAATTGAATTATTCAATTAATGTTTAATAGAATTGTGATTAAAGGTTTGGAGATTTATGTGTGATATGAACACAAAGAGTACAGCAGTACACTGGTTCAAGAGAGAGGGGTATATCTCATATCATGCGTCTTGAATTTACCAGACCATTAATTCGGATTCCAGGGAGAAACTAAATGAAAACAAACTCCAAAAGGATAGAAGATAAAAAGAAAGAAAAGCTAAAAAAGAAAAGAATCCAAATTAAAACCCTACATCAGCTGTCTGCAATTAGTTGTTCGATGTACTTACACTTATTGTCTGGCTTAATGGTGCCAATTTTATCTTTAAAATAATTAAATAAGTAAAAAAAAACACAATAGATGGCTTTCAATTAAAACCGATTTTCCCATTTTCAAAAACTGGACGTCGACACAAATCGGTTTTTCCGAAAACCGATTTCGTGTATGCCAATTTTATAAAGCCTGTGGATTTCATTAAAAACCGTAGAAATCAAGCAAATCATGAATTATTGCTCATGAAATCAGAAATCAAAGTTTCAGTGAAATCCTATAAAGCTTTGGTAACTGAATGCGCCCAAAGTGGACGTGGGTCTTCATCTATATCGTCGCAAAAACAGGCGCGAACTAAGCCAGTTGTACGTGTACATTTAAACACGTTTAGTCATTGGCAGGTCAATTGGCGGCCAAAGGATTGCATGTGTGCTTGTGCTGCCGTTACATCGAACTTGTCTATTGCCTAATAACGCATCGACCGAGTTAAGCCTGTCCCTCGATGTGCCAATTTATTGCACTAACGTTATTGAGGTTTCTCTAGACGTCAACAACTTTGATCTTGGCACCAAAGCCAAACGTGGTTTCATCAATTTTCTACGCGAAGAGAAGCAGGATGAAAGAATTCTTTTTCTTTTCTTTTTTCATAATTGATTTTTTGTTTTGAATGGGAAATGAAATGAGAGAGATAAGTAGCATTTGGCATTTATGATATTAATTTCCTCATAGAGGGGGGTTGTGGAACGGTGAAAAGTTTAATGACGACGTCGACGCCAATGTCAGGGCGTGTCGAGTTGAGTAATAAGGAAAAAAGTGGTGCCAGGACGCCACAGTCCATTCATGAAGCTCTTATCTTGTCAGTCAAGGCAAAGGGGCGACTCTGCATTGGTGGATGGAAGAATGCCGCTCATTAATTGCCAGCTGCAATAAATGATGGGTGTAATGACAAGGAATTGGCACCCACAGAACAACACTGCCACTCTTTTTCCACCCTTTGCCCTGCCTCAGCTCAGATTTACATATACGACTTAATATAGAAAATTGATCCGTTAAATTCCACAATTAGACAGTTTGCGATTTCTCCTACGAGATTTCTTTTCAGGGTTGGGCGAAAAAGCGCTGCTGCTACTGTGGCGGCGCTGAAATTTTCCTACTTTCTACCGCTAAGTCGGAAAGTAGCGCCAATTGTATTTATGTCCTAAATGGCAAAAAGTAGTGCAAGTCGAACTACTTTTTCGCTATTTCCATACCTAGGCAAAACGTCACACAAACGTCATTCAAATGGCATTTTTTTACGATATACTGTCGCCAGAGTAAATGGACCGTCCCATTACTCTGACGTTGCAAATAGCGGAAAAGTGGTGAACACATTCGCTACATACGCTTCATTTTCAGCAAGCAGCGTCGCGTCGCTACAAATTTTTCAAAGTCGTGGTAGCGCAATGGCGGTTCACTATTTGATAAATTTGTAGCGCAACACTAAGCGGCGCTATTTTCTTCAGTAGCGCGTCCAACCCTGTTTATTTCATTACGAGTATGGCGAGAAACGAGATATAGTTAAAAATCTTGTCATTTTGTCGTAATGGTTTGAGAAGATTTTTGAAAAATTTCGTTGCGCTTTGTCGTTAATTTTTTGGCTCGTACGAGAAATCGCTGTTGCGAATCGCGGGACGAAAATCGCGACGCGATGCGAATAGCTGCATGTCTGCGCCCAGCATTATGCTTTGCCGTGATCATCAAAACGTTGTCGTAAGCCAAATGCAAAATATAATAAAGATTTTGGATCAAAATAATTTACCGGCCCCCTTCCGTATATGTCTTCCCCCTATACAAATGGACGAAGATTTCGTCCAAAATTTTTGAACTTCTACGGGAGTGTATATGGTATTTAAGACGTAAAATCGAATCTATCGAGTCTTCGCTGAACGTATTTTCTTGAGCGGCCATTTTGGGACGGGACCACATAATTCTCGACGCCAAACAAGGCAGATGATGGCAACCGGCAGATGCCTCGAGAGTGCGAAAGAAAAAAAAAAATGAAAGCGTTGGCCCCTTCGGTCAAATAACTGGTTGTCGGTTTGAAACTTGTTTGAATATCGGTGCCCGCGCTCGCTCAGTGAAGGAACTTGTGGCCTGAGGGGCCCCGAGATATCGCCCTCCCATCACACTTGTCTGGGGCTTATAGGTCAAATTAATTCTTATTGCTGTTGCCATGGCTGCAGGTATTTTTATTTTTTCCTTCCTCCGGTTGGGCCTCTTTGCATGATCGTGTCTTCTTATCTCGCTCTTTTTATCGCTGGTGCTTCGAGCAGGTTTTTATTAGATAAGGATTAACGGGCCGAGTGAAGAGTTTGAAAAATGTGTTTTGTGTGTGCAAATTAATTAATAGGGGACTTTTTCTCGGTGAGTAAAGTAGTTTTGGATGTTTTTCTCATTGATGGTGTCCATGTTTTGACGCCAAATTCATTTGATGATTCCGGTCGACTGCGAACAGCGAGTTAGTTAGATAAGAGTCATGTTACTGCTGATATCGTTTAATTTATTTCTTGTAAAAGTTAAAGCCAAGAATGCTGCATTAATTTATGGTCCTGCACTTTAAAAAGAAAAAAGGAAAAAAAAAAGAAATAATTTTTATTTCAATCCGGTGAATCACATTTTAGCAAGTTCCATGTAAGTTCCACCTAATTAGACGTTGCCATGTAGATATTGGGGACATAAAAGTCAGTTGGAGCTCTTCATTATCCACCCACACCAGACCCAGCGAGGGGAAGGAAGTCTGAATGTTTTGTTGAATAACACCTTTGAGTGTCAATTTATGTAGCAGAAGATGGATGCCACAAATGAGACTTGGTGGCCATCTGTAGCCCCTTAAAAATCCATCTTCACAACCTATAAAAAGAAGGCTCTTTGCTTTCCTAGTTGCAGACCAAAACCCCAGTGAATCAGTGATACGTGACATTTAGGGATGTTAAAACTTAATGTTCCCCCAAATGCAATGATGGTGCATCAATGTTGCTGCGTTAAATGATGTTTTATAGGGGGGTGGATTTACAAGGCGTAAAAAAAAAAAAAAACCATGAATCAAGAAAATGTCTAAACAACATTCAGGAAATATTTTTAAAATTATTAGAAATGTTGATTCGATATAAGAATGTCATTTTTTATCAACATTTTTTCAACATTCAAACAACAAAATGATGATTTAACATTAAACGAATGTTGCATTCAACACCCGATGATTCTGCTGTTTGATTGTTGTATCGAAGCAACAACGACATTGCATATCAACAAGTAACAACCATATTCAACTGTTTGATTGTTGTTTCAGAACGTTGATTTAACGTCTAACAGTTGTTGTCTATGAACACAACATTCAAACATTTGATCGACGTTCAAAAATGTTGATTCAACGTTGGCTTGTTTCATGGGAACGTATACTTTGTGGATATTTGAGAATACAAATATTTAAATATCATCCCAAAGACAGTAAGCTGGCCGTCCAGATCAAAAAAACATCACCAAGTAAGCAGTAAGACAAAACCCAATGCTGTCAGCTTTTTAAAAAACCTCTAGGCCGTACGGTTGCCAAAATCACTAATCCTAATGCCACTGTTAAAGATAGTCAAGCCAAGTGTCTTATTTGGCGAGTGCTTTCGCCCTCTATAATTTCTTAGTTGGTGTTCTGCTCATGCGCATTTGAGAGTTGTCTGCGACAATAGATTTTTCTGCCTGAAACAATAATGCCCGTTATGATAACACTACCACGCCACACATTTCAATGGTTGAATCATTGCAATGAAGTGTGGGTTGTAGCAATTGGTAACAATGCACAACAATTGTGGATGCATTGTCGGGTTTGCCAAACTTCATTGCACTGACTCGATCATTGCAATTTATTTTGTGCGGTAGTGTTATCCAAACGGGGGCCTTGTTTTACAGACTGAAAAACCTATTATCGCAAATGTCCGAAGCCCTTAGCAGTGTTTGTAACACAAGGTAGATGGCGCGACGGGGTTTTTAACACCGCCAAACCTCATTCCAATGTCTCGATCATGTATTTAATGGGATTTAACGGGATTTAACGAGATTCCACGGGATTTAACGAGATTCCACGGGATTTAACGAGATTCCACGGGATTTAACGAGATTCCACGGGATTTAACGAGATTCCACGGGATTTAACAAGATTCCCGAGCAAAGCCGGCCTGTAACTGCTAGTTTTTCCATATTTAAAAGTAGGGGTGAAAGTTGGAAAAGCCGTCAAACTTAGTGAAGATTTAGTGGTTTTAATTTCAGTTGCAAAAAAAGATTGAATGCTTGGAAATGTGGAATGCATTACGTAATTGGAGGTAGTAGAGGAAGGCAGAAATGGTTTTTCCTTCCATCAAGCAATTAATCAAGGCGGGGGTGTTAGGTGAATGAGTTTGATGGATTTTCTTTTCTACTTTTCTTCTTAATTCTTTCCCATTGCGGAGGTGCAAATATGACAGAAGTCGTTGTTGACTTTGCCTCCACTTTTATCTCGTTAGAACCTTTTACTCTCAATTTGTCTCTTTCTCGCGCGACTATATGCGACGTAATTGAAAGCTCATCTTGTTCGAGTGCCAAGAAGTAAGTGCCAAATAGATTGCTTCCTCAAGGATGGCATTTGCCTCATTTTTCATACGTTTTCCTCCAATTTCGATGCCACGGGGATCGGGGAGTCCGTGTATCACTTCTAATCCGCTGCTTCGTGTTTTCTATGTTTAATGAATGGATGAATCCATTAGTACACTCAGCAATTCCGACTCAAAATTTTCAGGCAGTCTGAATTTTCCATGTGACAATTATCAACGGAATTTTAAATAATGGATGATTCTACAAGCAAAATTCTTACTGGGAATAATATGGTGCACGTGGTTTGTTGGATGATGTCATTACAAATGGCGACTGTCTGAAATATTTTTTTGCAAATGGCCACTGTTGAAAATATTGCTTTGCAAATGCCGTCGATGAGGGTGATCGCCTAAGCCACATGAATTACGGGTAGTTGGAAAGATTTTATGCACGGAAACGATAGGTGGTTTTCCGTTCACGTTGTGCGCGGAAAGAATGATTTTTTTTCAGCTACGGAATATTTCCTCACGAGGAAAATTTTTTGTGTGTACCACAAAAACAGGAATTTTCAGACTTTGTTTTCGTGCGCCATTCCGCGTACGATTACAATTTCAACCTAAAGCCTAGTACACACTAGGCTTTAGGTTGAATTTGTAATTGTCGTTAAAGAAGCCGAGTTAAACTTGAAATTATTAGTGGGGAAAAAAGAAGTATTGCATTCAATTGCAACTGAGATTGGTTAAATCCTAACTAATTTGATTCCATAGCAGTTGTAGTTTCTTAAATTAACAAGAGTATAACATTTTTACAGCTGCAAATGTAGCAGATTAGTGTGATGGCGTTGCTGATTTAGCCTTAATTGTATTACCATAGAATGAAGCTCTCTAGCTAATTAAACAAAACACAACACACGGATAAGGATAATAGAAGAATTTTATTATAGTACACTTCAAAATCCAGCGTAACGAATCTTTCATTCTGACAAAATCTGAAGCTAGACCACAAGCAAAAGTTCTGCACAGATTGATTAAATTATAGTATTATACCATGCAAAGAGCGAAACTTTACAATTAAATTTCTCTAATGGTTAGTTCACATTGGTGTTTACGTCACTCCGTAACGTAATGCAAGATGGCTGCGCAATGCTTTGTGGGTTTAAAATCACAGACGTAAACTTACTTCAAGATTGATTTTGAAGTAGGAAGTAACGTATGAGAAGAGTCTACAAACTGTGAATAAAGTTACCTTCCTTATTCTGGTAACACCGAATGTTGCTGCAACATTGCAACATTGTGAAAATAACATTTGCAATGTTGCTGCACTGTTCTGAATGTCACCTCTTTTAATCTTTTAACAACGTTGCCACGGCTCCCAGGTAACATCAACAAATGTTGCTGCAACATTACAGCAGTATTTTAAGTAACATTGACATATGTTAAAAATAGATGTTTGTTTCAATGTTCATTGCCAACATTGGCACAACACTGCTGTAGTAGTGACGTCAAACTTGATTTCGACATTGGAAAATGTCAACATTCATTTCACATTAACAACGTTGCAGAAATGTTGCGGAAATACCGTAAACATTGCAAACATTTAGGTGACATTCGGAACATTCCAGCAACATTTAGGTGATATTTGGATAAAATTTTCAAAAGTTACGTTACATTACGTTCAATGTGAACTAACTATAACTAGAATAGTACGATATATCGTCTATAGGGTCTGCGACAATATGCTGAGCAAGTCTTACGGTTTTGAGTGTTTGACGTTCATTTTATTGTCGCGATAACCCTAGATAAGCTGTCATCGAAGCGTGTCTTTAGGGCCCATGCTCGTCTCATGCTTGTCTGATGGATTAGTCTTCTTTTGCGTGTCAGGCCTTCATTACTCGCTTCCGCTGCCTTCTCTCAAGGGTCCAATTGAAGACATTTGCCAGTGAATCCTTTGATTTTTTCAGATGAGATGAGGGGGCTCCATCTGGCGATGGGGCCGCTTACACAATGATGTGTCAACAGTGATTGATAATGCACCGTTGCCTTTTCTTAGGCAGCCCATCAATCTTGGCCCAGTAACCGCGCTGCGATGACAAGCCGTGAAAAAGGCGATAAAATTGAGGGTTAACTCTCCGTCTTATACCGTCTTCGTAGCCCGGGATCCATCTTTTTCTACTCCCATTATCTCGCATGACCCCTGCTCGGGAATGATGGTTATTAATGTAATTTTCTATGTCGCCACTTTATTTTTTTTTGGTTCGTTTGAGGATTTTTTTTTTTTTTTGGTCGCGAAGTCTTTTTTTGTGTTCTTTTAGACTTAAAGCTGTGGGATGGGAAATCAATAAAATTGTGTTTGTTCAGGAAGGATGAAATGAATGGGGGAAAAATGGCAGATGTTTTGAAGTTTAATAAAATTTTAAGTATATTTTTTTCTTTTTTCTTTCTGTGTTTATCTTTTAATTTTAATTTTTTTTATTTTATTTATTTTTTCAATAGGTTTTGTTGGATCGTTCAAATGATGCGTATGAATACGAAGAAATGGTCATTGACAGAGGCAATGCCATTATGGCTGACATGCAAATGGATATTAGCGGAGACTATCTATACGTTATGTCTTCTACGCAAGTAAGTTTGTTTTATGACATATTTCTATGTGAATATGACGTTTTTCATATTATTTACGTCAAATATAATTTTTTTTTAAAGTTTTAACCTGATTATGTTATATTTATGTCATTTCACTTAGAAATATTGTTTCCATATTGTGGTGTATATTTATAGTATTATATTACTATATTACAGTTTGCGATATCTCGTACGAGACTGAAAACGAGATTTAAAAAAACGAAATTTTTGGAAAATTTTGTTTTTTTAAATCTCGTTAATAAAATGTCGTATCGTGTGTTTGCGATTTGTCACGAAACGTGTTACATACGACGCACAAATCGGCGGCAACATTTTTTGGCAGAACTAGGCACCTTATCACGAATTAAGCCTAAGTATTGGGCTTGTGGTTTGTGCAAGGTGTTTGACTAATAAAAAAACTAATCCGAGCTATTGAAATCAACACAAATTTGGCAACATTGCAGCCGAAGCGGAGGGAAAATGGCGGCAGAATTTCACGACAATTGCTGTATTGCATGCAGCGCGCATGCGCAAATCAAGTCGTACACGCGACAATTTGAGACGAGATTTTTGAAAAATCTCGACCGAGACCTTTCAAACGAGAATACATGTAACGAGATTTTTAACAATATCTAATTCGTTATTTTGGCATTCTCGTAATGAAAAAAATCTCGTACGAGAAATCGCAAACTGTCTATTCTATTATATGACATTTCGTAAATACAATTGGCATGCGCAAACCACCTAATATAAACTTTATTGCCACATAAAGTTGTATTCCAAATTTAAGTCGCATGGGCTTATAATTCACTAAGTCAAATGTCAATTGGTATAATTTTGGTGCTTTTTCCATCATTAACGATGGAAAAAAAATTACATATTGATAAGTAGACTAGTGGGATTTGGGGCGAATGAAATAAATGTAATTACTAAAAAACAAAAAAAAAAATCGTCCTTAAGGAAATTTAAGTAATCGAAAAAAAAGTTTATATTTCCCCCATGTAACTACGACGTCCATGAATGTTTAATGATGAGTTAATTAGATTTTATTTCTAATTTTTTCACCCACCGACGGTCAAAAAGAGGGGAAAAAATGTCGCTTTGGTTCGCAGAGAAAAAATGATGAAATTGCACTGGGATTAAATGTCAGGATTGTTAATTAATTACTAAAATCTAATTAATTGCGAGAAGATCCTTTGGTTTTCAAGCAGCGAAATTGGACGTTGGTATCGATGCATTTGAAAGATGGATCTTTGTGGGTGGCTTAATTGGCATCGAGACTCCAGCTGCTCGGATTTGTGTTCCAATTAATGCGATGACGAATGACGTCAGGGGGGATTTGTTAAGTGATCAATTTACAAGAAATTGGAGGAAAATGCTCGCTAAGGATTTTCTAATTTTTTCTAATTTTTTCTAATTTTTTTTTTTTTTTTGTTAAATTTTAATGTGAAATGAGAGGTTAAAGGAAGTAAAAGTCATTTGTCAAGATATGTTTCTCGCACATATGGTCTATATCCTCTTGACAAGTTCTTTTGGCTAATTAATGTCAGAAGTTTGGCTTTTCTTAACACACTTTTGCCCTCACTCGTGTGTAAGGGGAGGATATGTTGTGGATAAACAAGCTGTCAATTAGTTATGAAATTTGAGGATAAAGTCTATTTATATATTTGAAATATGTGTTTAGAAAATAATAATTAATGTTGTGTAAATAAGGGGTTTTTTTTTGTTTTTTTTAATTAAAAAGTATGAAATTTGATATTTTTGAACAGTTGAGTGACGGATTGGTACACAAAAAAATTAAAATGTTAAAAATTTGTTAAAAAAATTGACAAAATGTCAGAAATTTATCAAAAAATTGACGAAATATCAAAAATTTATCAAAAATTGACAAAATATCAAATAAATTGACAAAATATCAAATAAATTGACAAAATATCAAATAAATTAACAAAATATCAAATAAATTAACAAAATATCAAATAAATTGACAAAATATCAAATAAATTGACGAAATATATCGAAAAAAATTGACAAAATATCAAATAAATTGACAAAATATCAGAAATATATCAAAAAAATTGACAAAATATCAGAAATATATCAAAAAAATTGACAAAATATCAGAAATATATCAAAAAAATTGACAAAATATCAGAAATATATCAAAAAAATTGACAAAATATCAGAAATACATCAAAAAAATTGACAAAATATTTTTAAAAAATTAACAAAATATTTTTTAAAAAAATTGACAAAAAAATTCCAAATATTCAAATTTCCTATGTTCAAATTCCAGATCCACAAAGTGAAAGTTGAAAACTGTACGCGCTACAACAACTGTTCATCGTGTATCGGTGTCCGCGACCCATACTGCGGCTGGTGTTCCCTAGAAAGGAGGTAAGAAAACCCTTTTTTTTAAATTCATTCTCTTGTCCGAATGACCATTTGTGGTGCACAAAGTATGATCAGAAAGCAGGAAGAAAGAAAGGATGAAATGGGGACTTGGTTATCACGTATCAGGACTGATGTGATCAGGTTCCGGGACATGCATTGCGAAGAGGAAGAATGAAAGAATGACGGTGAATGATATCCTCGAGAGAGATTGGTTGGGAATAAACGCGGAAGGGGGAGATGGAAGGCGATGTGAAAGATAGTGTTGTTTAATTTGCGAGATAGGGTTTAATGCTGAGTCAACACTCGTTAGGAATTTGTCACCCTTTTGTTAATTGGGTGTAAGCACTTTATTTGCATTGTCGAGTCGGCTTCTTCTTATTAATTCCTCGTTTGTTCTCTTTGCGTCGCGAGAAAGGTCGACGGTTGCAGCGAGTCAAGTCTGCGGTTAAGCAGTTTGCGACTCGGCTGTGAATCGACGAATTTGTGCCTTGTCTGGAGTGGATGTCGAGTGGAGTGGAGTGGAGTGGAGTGGAGTGGATGGAGGGAGGATATATTGGCATTTTCTAATTTGATTACAAGGTTTTATTTGGCTTTTAGTTTTAGTTTAGCGTGATAAAATGATTGGGGATTTAAGTTTTTCAATAAAATGATTGAAATTTTAATTTTTTAATTCAAAATTTAAGTTTTTAAAGTTTTTTTAATGGAAATTCATAAAAATTCAAATTTTTAATGGAAATTCATAAAAATTCAATTTTTAATGGAAATTCAAGTTTTTTAAGAAAATTTAAGTTTTTTAATGAAAATTCAAGTTTTTTAAGAAAATTCAAGTTTTTTAAGAAAATTCAAGTTTTTAATGAAAATTCAAGTTTTTTAAGAAAATTCAAGTTTTTAAGAAAATTCAAGTTTTTAAGAAAATTCAAGTTTTTCAATTAAAAATTCAAGTTTTCAATTAAAAATTCAAGTTTTCAATTAAAAATTCAAGTTTTCAATTAAAAATTCAAGTTTTCAATTAAAAATTCAAGTTTTCAATTAAAAATTCAAGTTTTCAATTAAAAATTCAAGTTTTTCAATTAAAAATTCAAGTTTTTCAATTAAAAATTCAAGTTTTTCAATTAAAAATTCAAGTTTTTCAATTAAAAATTCAAGTTTTTCAATTAAAAATTCAAGTTTTTCAATTAAAAATTCAAGTTTTTCATGTAAATAATTGAGATTTTTTAATATTTTCACACAAATTTTAACAAAACTTAAAAATTTAAAAAAATTCAAAAATTAAACCTCCACTTTTAATTAAAAATTAATAATATACACATTTCATTTCATAGCCATTTCATTAAAATAATAATCATAATTCAAAGTGGTTAATAAAACTTAATGTTCAAACAGTTGTCGGCCCACGAATTGATTTTTCACACCTTATTTGGAACTTGGAAGACTTGATCACATTAAGAGGATTTCTTTTTGTTTATTTACTTTTTTCTCAAACTCTCTCTTGTTTCATTTAATAGATGTTAGAACTTTAAGTGTAATAGGGTGCTGGGTGCCCTCTTAGAATCAACTTTACTTTGTGTTTGTGTTTTTTTTTTTTTTTTTGTTCTTATTGGATTTTTCTTTCCTTTCTGGATAATAATTTTAGATTGCCTGCAATTATCTGAAGCAGATGGTATTAATTCTTTTTTATTTTCATCTTTTTTTCCCTCGAACTTGTATTAGGAAATTTTCAATTTGATCAAAGGAGTAATGAGCCATTTCAACACTAGGTTAAAAAAAAAAATGTAATATCAAATAATTCAATAGGAAATTGTAATTGTTGAGTCAAATAACGAGTTAAAGAGAGAGAAATTTTATTTTATTTTTTAATAAAAATTATTTTTTTTTTTTT
>AFFK01020430.1:0-21327 GCA_000239455.1 Strigamia maritima | reverse complement strand
CCCATAACCCGGCGTCCCATAGCCCGGCGTCCCATAGCCCGGCGTCCCATACCCTGGCGTCCCATACCCCGGCGTCCCATAACCTGGCGTCCCATAACCTGGCGTCCCATATAATTCTCAACAAACTAGTAGATGAAAGAGGTTGGATTACCATTGATGAAAAACATTGGGAACCTCAGGAGCTTGTTGATCTGGTTGCATTATGCATGGATGACAATGTTTTCAGATGGGATGGTTTGTGGTTCAGACAAGCCAGCGGAGTCTTTATGGGCAACAGTTTGAGCCCACTATTGGCAGAAATAGTAGCAAGAAAAAGGAAGACCAGGTGCTTAAAAATATGTCAAAAAACCCAAATTATTTGGAAGATTTGTTGATGACATGGCCTTGGTAGGAAACAAACAAATAATTGATGAGTTTGGTACTAACTGGAATCAAGAAGGAACTCTAAAGATCAAATTAGAACGTTCAGGAAGTGAAGTTAAGTATTTAGATACAACTGCCAAAATTGTTAAAAGTAGACTTGGTAAAAATAAGATTGCTTTAAAACATCTATTTTTAATGCATATCCTAATTAAGATTTTAAAATTTAGTGTAATGACATTATGGATATACTTCTAGATAAGATAAGATAGATAAGATAAGATTGCTACAAAATGGTTACTTAACCAATTTGGTGCTGGAAGGGTTGTACATTGGTCATCTTCACAAAATTATAATGTTAAAAAAGGAATCTTTTGGGGAGGTTTAGATCGCATCAAATTTGCTAATAGTGGTGCAAATACTATTGATGAAGGTGTAGAGGAATGGACTAAATATTTTATTAACAGTGGTTATCCACTTAAGGTTTTACATCGTTGGGGTTACCAATGGATTGATAGAAGAAAAAATCCAGTGTTAAAAGATACAAGTAAGAAATATTTAGGAAGTATATCTAATAACAATAGTGCAGATGAATTTGTATCAGTTTTTCAAATTTAAAGGTAAAGTTTCAGTGCATAACAGAAATAGTTTAAAAAACAGACTAAAGATTAATTCCCATACTAATGAGCCAGGAATAGGAGTGTATAAAATACCATGTAAAAATTATAACAAAGCATACATTGGAGAGACAGGTAGAGCTTTAGCAATTAGAATAATAGAACATAAAAAAGACAGTAGAGAAAAAGAATGAAAAAAGTGCTATTTATATTCACATCAAAGACAATTGTGGTACTCATAAAATGGATTGAGAAGGAGCACATATGATAGTTAATGAAAAGAACTGGAATAGATGCAGATCTTTAGAAGGACATTTCATTATGCAGATGATGATTAATGGTTGCTTCATGAATGGTAATGTTGGAATCAAAGACTTAGCTTGGATGAGTGTAGCCATTGCCAAGGATAATGAAAAAGACAATATAATGTCTACTATAAATGCTACTATAGAAGAAGAGAATCAAAGAATTCAAAATGAAACAGATAAGTGCCATATTATTCTGGCAAAAAAATAGGACCAGAGATGAAAACCAGTTGATTTTGAAAGAAGAAGAAGAAGAAAGGTCTAATAATATTGGAGAAAGAAGCACATCATTGGAAAAGAAATAGATAACAAACTAAATTTAGGACACATCTCAACTAGAAGGAAAAATATCAGATGAATGGTTCATACTGGAATTATCTAGAATGATGTAAAAACATGTATCAACATGTTTGGTATTGTTGTGTTTGAGGAACGCTTTTGAGACGTTTCACCCAACAATGTGTAGAATATATAAAGGAAGAAATGTAGTATTATCATCATAAACCACTGAAGAAGACTGGTGAACAGTCGAAAGGCCTATGGTAGATAGAATAATGAAAGATTAAACTAGAAGTATATCCATAATGTCATTATACTAAATTTTAAATCTTAATTAGGATATGCATTAAAAATAGATGTTTTAAATTATTATATTCTATTATTTTCTATTCTATTATTATATTCTATTATTTCTTCTAGTTGAGATTTGTCCTTAATTTAATTTTTTATCTATTTTTTTTCTAATGGTATGTCATGTCGGTTCGCTTGGAAGTCGATTATTGCGGTACCTTGCGATAATGCAAGAAGGATGTTTCAGTATCGCAAATCGATGCTCGGTGCCTGAAAATGAGTCGGAATAAATGACATTCGATTGATATTAGGCCTAATATGATGTTGCTTTGTTTTCTATCCAGAAAAGGGCCTGTCCTTTTCACTAAATTTGCGGTTGCGCTATATGTGCTTATATGCCGTGATTTGCATGTATAAAAACAATAGAACTCACACTTAATATTGTCCAATAACTGCAAATGGTTGGCTAGAATTTATTGCTGCCATCTTGGCTTAAAACAGGAAACAGAACAGAAATTACAGTTTCAGTCAAAAACTATAAATAACCTTAAAAAACTTCAATTTTTAATGTGTGCCAGTACTTTGAGATAAATGAATATTTGGTTGAAATGACAATTATACAGACATGTCAGAATTAATAGTAGGTCTTTCGTTGCATTGCTGCAACTTCATCAGCTATAATTTATTAAACAAACATCTTCCTTTAAATATAAAAATAAAGAGGCCTACTATTAATTCTGACATGTCTGTATAATTGTCATTCACAACGAAATATTCATTTATGAATAACCTGTATGACACAATCTATCTGTTGTGTCATAAAAAAGACAAATTAGGATACTAAATGACAGGGAATTTTTCTCTTACATCTAGATCAAATGAGTGACAATTCCTTGCATCAGAATAAATACATTTCAGTTTAAATCCACTACAAAATAAACTTTTTGAGTAATTGCTTACAATAAATATAAATATAATTTATAATTTTCCAAAATATATTATTTCCTAATATGTCTAAACAACTACTATTTTCCATTATTAGACATATTATCACTAATATTTACATGGGTATTCAAAACATAAATACGACAAACAATTTCTCACTGTTTAAATATTAAACTCAATTGTTATTTCTCAAATGTATGAATTTTGTGATCGTGTACATTTATGGCATGATTTATGACAATCAAATAGAATTAACTACTTGTTATTCTCAAACACACTCCTTTAACACTAATACTAACACCAATTTAAATTGAAACTTAATCCGGTATTTAAGTGGTTTACTTTGCCTGCAGAAAGATTAAAAAGAAAAGGATGTGCGACAGGCAGGCATTTGATTGGACTTGAAAAGGATTTACCAGGGAAATGAGACTTTAAGCGGTGGAGTTATGGTGCGATATTGGAATATAAAATAAAAGAAGTTGAGTGTTAGTGACTGTGGTCAACAATGACGAAATTACAAGAATGATAAATGAACTCAAGCCGTTAATGAAGGATTTTTTGAGCAAGGGTTTGAACATTACTTTGGTTGGGGACTTAAATGCTCGAATAGGTGTGGAATACATCTCCTTAGGGGATAAAAAAAGAAATAAACAATCACAGGATGTGACAATTAACGTTGAAGGTCGGCTTCTCTTGACATTTTGTGCCAAATATGGATTGAAAATATTAAATAAACTGACTAGAATGACTGAAAAAATGACTGAAATGACTGACTAGTGGTGATTGGGAAAGAAAAATTACTTCGATTAATCCACGAGGTGCGGTTGTTGTGGATTATCTTACTACAACTGACTCCCAACTTATTGATCGGATGAAAATACAGGAAAGAACTAAATCGGACCACCTTCCTATGGAAGTTTGGATAAACTGGGAGTTCTTCCCGAAGGAGCATATAGAAACAAGGCCACTAGAGAGACTGAATGTTACGTCACCACTTCTTTACTTCATTCACTACTTAATGTCATTTTTTAAATGACAGTCATCACTGTAACCCGCTAGTGGGGAAACTTAGAACTTTCGCATATTACCTCAGCCTCAGGTGATGTATATAAATAAGAAAACAACACGAGAACACATTGAAATAAAGTTGAAAATCAATGGCTTTAATGTTCTCATAAAATACGTACTTGGTGAAAAACAAACAGCCCACACTCCATTAGGGCCAGGACGTGAACCCAGATCCTCCAATTGCCGGTTGGGTGCTTTACTATTAAGCTACCTGCAACTCCAACAGAATCTCAGACTTAATGTTATGTATTCATTACAGGGAATAAACTGGAAATTAACACTAAAAAATCGCAGATTATGGTTTTTTGCAACGGCGGCCGTCTTGTAACGCATGAATGTTGGACTTATCTCGAACAGAAGCTCATGGTACTGAATGGCTATAAATACTTGGGTTTACAACTAGGAATTCGTCTACAGACCATATTAAGACTCGTGCATCAAAAGCTCAAAGTGTGATAAATGCAGTATAGAGTCTGATAAAACGGATTGGAATGGAGAACATGACGGAGAAATTGAAAATTTATTTATCTCTGGTACAGTCTATACTGTTATACAGAGTGGAGATTTGGGGACTCATTGAGAGAGATGTTGCTAAAAAAGTACACTGTAGATTTTTTTAAATGGTCCTAGTCTGTTGTAGCTGTTCAGATTACATATGGCAGACCAAATTAGCAGTGCATGAACTGAAAATCACAACAATGAAACGTGATATTGTTGCAATTGAAAGAATGGAATAACATCAAGGGTGTGTCTGCGGGTTTTAATTTTAGAGGAAGTTCAAAAAAGCAAGTAGAGAGAAGTGACTTGGACTTGGCTCTTGCCAAAGCTGGTAATAATACGCTTACTAGACAGCTATGGAAGAGAGAAGTGGGTGAGCAATTTGAGTACTTTGAATGGAATCTTGAGAGCACATATAGAGCAAGACATACAAAAGAGATGGAAGAAAATTGATGTTTCGTCTTACATTATCACGTTGTCAACGTTTGAAGTCTGTATACGGCTGTGAAGATTACATTTTGGATGAGACATCAGCGACACACAGCGCAGCTTTGGACATGATTACGCTGTGGTACTTTCGAACGGACGGCGAGCAGATGGATGCCAACTGAGCAGAGGAATTGCAGACTGTGTAAAGGCCACGCAGAGACGCTTCTACATATTATTAGGTGTCACAAGATGATAGATTATAAGATGTTTACAAGATGGGACTGGGATAATGAGAGGTGCAACTTTGCCGTCTCTTTGTTGGACCGATTGATAAGACTATATAAAAACATTTGAAAGATGGGAAGCTTTGGAGGACTTCTGAGGAATGGAATACTGTCCTGATTCTTGAGGCCTTGTGGTGGCAAAGGCCTAAAATTGTCCGCGCAGTGGAATGGACCAAAGTAATACTTCCAAAAGTTGAAAAATGGATTTTTAAGCCGGGCCACCGACTGTTGCCGGACAAATACGAATTTCCCATCGAAAATCCGTATTTGTTCGGCGGCAGTCGGTGGCCCGGCTGCAGCCAAAATGTTCGCCGATTCCCGTGCTCCAAAAAGTCGGCACGAAATGCTTGTCTGACGGTTTTGTCGTATAGCCTATCTTGTCAGGCGTCCTTTACTTAGTCCCTGACAGTAATTCCAGATTTTTAACCCAACTAGTTTGTCCTGGGCGCTTGAAAGACCGCATAAAGTGGATAAAATGCCTTGGCTGCTGCAACTGCTTGTTGCTTGAAATACCACTTGGTATTATGTGTATTTATAATGAAATGAACTCACACATATGGTTTAATAGTCCTAAAATCCACACCAAGAGGTGAAGTACTTTATTTGCAGCCATCTTGGACAGGAAGCACAAAAATACAGCATGGAACCCAGATGTCATAGCCAAGAGCTCAGACTGGAGCAAAACTATGACATGTGGGCTAAAAATAGCTCACAAGACTAGAGATCACAAACTGGTCATAGTTTGTGATCTTATTATATAAAATAAGACTCAGGATGACTGTGTACATCTAGATTGATCACAGACATCCTGGAAACCAATAAAATCATACAATTTCAATACTGATCACCTTAATCATTTATTAGTGCTTGTTTATCACAAGCACTAATAAATGATTACCTTAGGCTGTGAAATAAATATAAATAATTACAACAACTTATCACATGTCCTGTGGACAACTTTACACAAATGATACAGCCTAAACAAATTGCACAAATTATAAAAACTCTTTTTACAACCTGTGGAGACACTAAACGGTGATCTTAACTCAAACCCATGAGTAAAAATACCCATGAGCAGGATTTGGTCAACTCGACCACTCTAGGTGCTCATGACACATACATTGAACATGTTGAGTTACAGTATGCCAATACTGATATAATGTGTTACTTTATTGATTTTTTTTCCATATGAGCAATGTCGATTTTTGTACTGTATTTTGTTTCACTCCTTTAAAAGTGCATGGACACGTATGAAATAAATAACAGTAAAGTTGGAAATCAATGGCTTAATGTTCTCATAACTACAGCACTTGGTGAAAAACAAACAGCCCAGACTCCATTGAAGCCCGGACCGGGACATGAACCCAGATCCCCCAATTGCCGGTTGGGTGCTTTACCATTAAGCTACCTGGGACTCCAACAGAATCAGAGACTGAATGTTACTTCACCACTCTACTTCCTTCACCATTTGATGTCATTTATTAGACGACAGACATCACTTCGTTGCCATGGACAATAAATCACAATGGCAAGTAACCCCTAGCGGGGAAACTTAGAACTACCGCATGTTACCTCAGCCTCAGGTGATGTATCATTACATCACCTGAGGCTGAGGTAACATGCGGTAGTTCTAAGTTTCCCCGCTAGGGGTTACTTGCCATTGTGATTTATTGTCCATGGCAACGAAGTGATGTCTGTCGTCTAATAAATGACATCAAATGGTGAAGGAAGTACAGTGGTGAAGTAACATTCAGTCTCTGATTCTGTTGGAGTCCCAGGTAGCTTAATGGTAAAGCACCCAACCGGCAATTGGGGGATCTGGGTTCAAGTCCCGGTCCGGGCTTCAATGGAGTCTGGGCTGTTTGTTTTTCACCAAGTGCTGTAGTTATGAGAACATTAAGCCATTGATTTCCAACTTTATTTTCAATGTGTTCTCGTGTTGTTTTCTAATAAATAACAGTAAAAGATTAAAGTTTAAATAGTTTCTAAGCTAAGGAAATAAATAATATGACAACATTATAAAAAATTACCGTAGCTGTATTCAAAAACTTGTGTTTAGTGTTTGTTTTTTAATTTTATCATTAGACAGTTTGTGATGTCACAAGCGAGATTTTTTTATTTACGAACATTGAATTAATATGAGATTTTAGAAATTAAATTTTAGAAATTAAATAAATATTTAATTTAATCTTTGTATTATCAATTAACGAGATTTATTTTTTTTAAATTGTTTGTATATAAGTTGATTGGAAAATCAATGGCTTTAATGTTCTCATCACATCTGTACCTAGAGCTACCTGGAAGTGATGGCTGTCGTTTAATAAATGACATCAAGTGGTGAATGAAATGGAAAAGTAGTGAATATACAGGGTGTCCCAACTAACGATGTTAAGTCAAATTTTCTCTCAACCTGTCCATCTTAGAAAAAAATCTCATGACGTAGTCAAATAGTAAAATGGGTATGGCAAAGTTAATGGCGACATAAAATTTGACCTTTGACCTCTAGAAAGGATCCATTGCTTTCTTAACTTTTTAATTGTTTGAGTTAGCGCCAAATACTCAATTAAAAAGTTGTAGAGAATGGTCTAATTAGTCTAAAAACATAATTTAATAAAAACATTTTCTTACAAAAATTCTTAGAAAATTCAGGCAAAAAACTTACAGAAAAAAAATTGGTTTAATCCAAAATAACATCTTTTTGCTTTAAGACATCACGTATAGTATAGAAAGAAGTTGTTTTGAAGTAACCCAAACTATTTTTCAGTCACTTGAATTTTAGTAAATTTTTTTTGTATGTTTTCAGCCTAAAATTGTGCACATGGTTTTTAAAATTTTCTTATAATTTTCACTGCATTAAAATAAATAAAACAAAGTAATAAATTTAGTTCAAATCAACTTTTTTCTTTATATGTGATGTCTTAAAGCAAAAATATATTATTTTGGAGAATCTAACTTGTGAAAACTATCGTCTAGAGCGTACGCGCGGATTGGTTGAATTCGAATTTCTGGTCGAATTTCATTGGTTGGCGCGCCTATTGTTTTGATTATTGAGCACCATGCAAAATATCCGAAAATAAATTTGTTTTATCCACTTTTGCAACAAGTAGCCGTCAGAGCGAGCCACTCCACTCCAATTCCCAAATGGCAATGACGCGATTTTTCACTGGATTCTACGAGATTCCGCAAGATTTCATGAGATTCCGCGAGATTCTGCGAGATTTCGCGAGATTTTACGAGATTTTGCGAGATTTTACGAGATTTCGCGAGATTTTACGAGATTTCATGAGATTTCGTGAGATTTTACGAGATTTTGCAAGATTTTACGGGATTTTACAGGATTTACATTTGCTTGAGTATTTCGTTAAAATTCCGTGAATCTCGTGGAATCCCGTGAAATCTTGTGAAATTTCGTAAAATTCTATGAAATCCCGTGAAATCTCGCAAAATCTTGTGGAATTCCATGAAATTCCGTGGAATCTCGCAAAATCTCGTGGAATCCCATGAAATCTCGTGGAATCCCATAAAATCCCGTGGAATCTCGCAAAATCTCGTGAAGTCCTTTCAGAAATATAGATATAGATTTGTTGTTGTAGTTTTTCTCGTTAGATTCTCTTCCCGAATATCACTCGCGCTAGTGATTGTCGAAACAGCTTGCAACCATTCATTTTTTTACTCATTGGTAAAACCACTCGTGCATCTAAAAATTGCGACCAGAATAAACCACTCGTGCCCTGCGGGCACTCGTGATTTATACAGGTCGCAATTTTTGATGCACTCGTGATTTCTACCGAGTAAAAAAATTCATTATTAAAAGCTTATTTCGACAATCACACTAGCGCTTGTGGTATTACACCTAATTAGATCAATTTTTTTTCTGCAAGTTTTCTGACTGAATTATCTCATAATTTTTTATAGGAAAATGTTCTTATTAAATTATATTTTAGACCATGCTCTACAACTTTCTAATTGAGTATTCGCTATTTTCAGTGATTATAGAGGGCGCTGCAAAAAAAAATGGCTGCCGAAGTAGGATATCTGCCACACATTTATATTGTTGTGCATCTTGGATTATGATGCTTATTCAGTGGAATAACTCCATTCTTTTTTCAAAAAAATTAAAAATAACAGCTGATAATTTAATATTTTTAAGTATAGAAATGTTTTTAGTGAAGAAAAACTACATTTTTATCATTTTTGTATATTTGACGGAGATTCAATAAATTCGTGCCGTGAACCATCTCCCGCATGAAAAAAACCAAATCTCAGTCAAAAAAAAAAAAAAAAAATACAAATTATCAATTTTTCAATAGAAAAACACAAAAAAATTAACAAAAATAACGACAACACATTTATTTCTCACCTTCAGCCTAACTTAATCTCATTTTGCAACTCATGTTATCCTACTTACGATAGTTCAATAACTGCTCACTAGGGTGGTGCCACTCAAACTGAAAATAGCGAATTTGGTGCTAACTCGAACGGTTCAAAAGTTAGGAAAGCTGTTGCAATCCAATTGCGACATTTTTTGTGGCCGGATCTGTTGGCTTGGTACAAAACATGGAGCCCTACACTTCCTTGCCAAAAAAATGGAACAGGTACTTATTTTAAAGTCAGAAAAATGGAAATTTCTTAAAAGCTGTAATACTGACAGACAAATGGTTTTAATCAGGTTTTTGCAATTTTGACAATATCTCGAGAACTGTTGAAGATAAAATTAAAAATTAAACTTATCTAGGATGTTCAATTTCTTGGCAATTTTTCTAAATTGGATGTATGGGTCTGCGAGGCCCTCAAAAAAAATCATAATGGAGCTATGTAATGGTTGTCAACAATCAAAATTTTCAAAAAATCATTATGACCAGAATTCTTGATGAATTAAGCCATACATCCTGGATGTGTTAGAGGTATGTATGCAGTTAAACATCTTGGAGTATCATTGGATTTGGAATAAAATTCTGGTCATAATGATTTTTTGAAAATTTTGATTGTTGACAACCATTACATAGCTCCATTATGACTTTTTTTGAGGGCTTCGCAGACCCATACATCCAACTTAGAAAAATTGCCCAAGAAATTGAACATCCTAGATAAGTTTAATTTTTAATTTTATCTTCAACAGTTCTCGAGATATTGTCTCCTGATTTTGGTGATTTTTAATTTTTATCTCAATAACTACTTAATCAATCTTACACGAAATGATAGCTCTACCATTCCTATAAATCTTCTTAAAACCATTGGTCTGTCAGTATTACAGCTTTTAAGAAATTTCCATTTTTCTGACTTTAAAAAAAGTACCTGTTCCATTTTTTTGGCAAGGAGGTGTACATGATCTATGGAGTGCTCCAATTTCAATTTCCAGTCCACTTTATCTAGTTTTTAACTTTACCTGTTTTTAAGTCTTGAATTCAAGGTTTCTAAAAATTGCTTATAACTTATATTGTGGTTTATCAGTGCCTCATATGGCTCTCTTTAATTTTTTGTTTTTCTCAAGCCAGATTCAGATCCTCGCCGCAATAAGATTTTCAACGTCTAGCATGGGTGGCAGTAACGGTTTCTCTTCTTTACTCCCAAGAAGTCTCATAAAATGTCTTTTCCACTCCTCGGATGAAATGGCATTTCCCCTTCTCTTATTCCTTCCTGAATGTTTCTTGATTTCACACTAGAATTGGCTCGTGTCCCTTGACTTCTTGACTTTATTCCAAATCTCTCTTTCCCGTTGTTTTTTTCATCTTACGATAAAGAGCACAAAGGTGTTTCTTAGCTACGATGTACTCCATTCGATCTTCCATACGGCAGGATCTTCTAAATTTGACCACTTTGAGCCTAAGCTCCTTTCGATGAACACCACATTTCTTGTCAAACCAGTGTGAAATTTTTTTGCCAATTTTCTGCTTTTTTAGTCTGACCACCGCCGTTGTATCTAGCATCGCCGCTGCCAATGACTCCATGCCCACCACTGGGTCGCCCTCAAAGTTCTTATCCAAAGTTCTTATCAATCCTCCATTTTTTCCGCAAAGGCATGCGCAAATTCCTCATTCCAAAGCCATTTTCCTTCCTGTATCGAACTTCTACCAACTTTGATTTTCTGGTCCACAAAAAGATTCAAAATAATCGATAAATGATCAGAGTCAGTCCGTGTCTCAATGTGCATCTTAACAATTGCATCCATGTTGCTGGTTAACACATAATTAACCACTGAGTGCTCTCGAGCGCCCGCAAAGGTGATTTTGCCTTCACTATCGCCCTCCGATATCCCATTAGCAATATCCAATTTACATAACACCAGTTTATCAACTTCTCTCCCTCGGTATTCAAGATAATATCTTCTGAATTACGCATAAAATCATGCATATCCAAACAAATATTTGCTTGCCCAACACATGCGTTAAAGTCGCCAACAATAAAAAATTTCCATCTTCCTTCTCCGCCTCACCAATAATAGGTGTAAGAAATTCAGCGACACAGCCAATCCCCATCGAATTATATACTGAAATAATTGTACAGTGCTCACACCCCAGGGACAGTTCAACAATAATGCCTAATTCCCAAACTGAAGTCATTTTTAATTTCAAGTCCACTTTCCGACGGACACCCACAATGTGACCCTCCACAGCACGACCCATTCTCTTTTCCTTATATGCCACTTTAAAACACCACTCAAAGTCTCTATTTAGTGATAGCTTCAATTTTTCAATGTTCTTTTGTACAGTCCATGTCGCTGTTAAAGTGATAATATCATATTGCTCAATAAATTGCCAGAAACCAGGAGGTTTGTTGAAAACTCCCGCTACATTCCACACCAAAACTGAAGCGCCCAGCATACGCCTCGTTGCTAATCCTCTCTTCCTGGAATCGTTTTCCCTGGTGAAGTGCTCATATCGTCCTTGCTGTAAGTCTGTCTCACTCCACTGTGCTCCTCGTTTTTTGGTTTTAAGTCATACGCAAACTCCACCTCTTCTGACCTTGGGTTCCAAACAAACTTTGGCATCTATTATCAATTTACCATTTCGTACAAATGCTCTCTTCCCCTGACCTCTACACTTTTTTGCCTTATTCAATTTTTAGCTGGCGCCCTTCGCAAGTACAATCTTCATCGATGAAAATGTCCGAGCCTTTCAAACATCTTTGTTCTGATAGGATCTTTGCCCACTCCTTTTCTCTATCAAACATCACAAAAGTAGGGTGTTGTTGATACAGCGTCCCCTTTCAAGAAGTTCTGAAGTTCATGCAACAACTATTTTGTGCATTTTCTATCATTTTCAAACTGTATTATGCTCTGATAATTATATTATTGAATTTTAAGTGTTGGATCTGTATTTAATTGCATAATTTTCTCATTGTGAGTTGATCTTTCTCTAGAGGTTTCAGTTTCTCTGATGACATCATGTGTTTACTTTTTTAGCTAATAATGTCATTTGTTTTTAAATCTTGAATTCAAGGTTTCTAAAAATTGTTAAAGTGATAATATCATATTGCTCAATAAATTGCCAGAAACCAGGAGGTTTGTTAAAAACTCCCGCTACATTCCATGCCAAAACTGAAGCGCCCAGCATATGCCTCGTTGCTAATCCTCTCTTCCTGGAATCGTTTTCCCTGGTGAAGTGCTCATATCGTCCTTGCTGTAAGTCTGTCTCTCCACTGTGCTCCTCGTTTTTTGGTTTTAAGTCATACGCAAACTCCACCTCTTCTGACCTTGGGTTCCAAACATAAACTTTGGCATCTATTATCAATTTACCATTTCGTACAAATGCTCTCTTCCCCTGACCTCTACACTTTTTTGCCTTATTCAATAGCCGGTGTTTTAGCTGGCGCCCTTCGCAAGTACAATCTTCATCGATGAAAATGTCCGAGCCTTTCAAACATCTTTGTTCTGATAGGATCTTTGCCCACTCCTTTTCTCTATCAAACATCACAAAAGTAGGGTGTTGTTGATACAGCGTCCCCTTTCAAGAAGTTCTGAAGTTCATGCAACAACTATTTTGTGCATTTTCTATCATTTTCAAACTGTATTATGCTTTGATATTATTGAATTTTAAGTGTTGGATCTGTATTTAATTGCATAATTTTCTCATTGTGAGTTGATCTTTCTCTAGAGGTTTCAGTTTCTCTGATGACATCATGTGTTTACTTTTTTAGCTAATAATGTCATTTGTTTTTAAATCTTGAATTCAAGGTTTCTAAAAATTGCTTATATGCTGATATGATATATGATTTATTTTGTGGTTTATCAGTACCTGTTATAATATAATGATGATGTATAAGTCCTCTGTATTTATTTATAATGTTGCTTTGATAGGCTCCACCCAGTGATAGACTCTGGAACTGGCCATCATCAGATATTAATGGGTCACTTCAAGAGGTCAAACGTCAAATTTCGTCATTAACTTTGCTATACCCACTTTACTAATTGACTATGTCAACAGATTTTTTCTAAGAAGGACAGGTTGAGAGAAAATTTGACTTAACACCCTTAGTTGGGACACCCTGTGAAACATTCAGTCTGAGATTCTGTTGGAGTTGCAGGTAGCTTAATGGTAAAGCACCCAACCGGCAATTGGGAGATCTGGGTTCAAGTCTCGGCCCAGGCTCTAATGGAGTCTGGGCTGTTTGTTTTTCACCAAGTACGAATGTGATGAGAACATTAAAGCCACTAGGTGCGTTCAATTTCATTTAGAGATATTAACTGACGAGTTGACTTAAAGTCATCAAATTTGACGTTTTGGACGTCATAGCTCTGGCAAATGACTTGCTTAAAGCAATGAAGCATAATTAAGTTGAGTTCAATATTGCCTGAACAAATTTCTTAAGTGTGTAGTTGACTTAAAGTGACAGGATATGATGTATTTGACGTCATATTTATCTGAAACCTCCTACTTTAGACATCTTAACTTAGGATACGAGGATATCTTAAAATAAGAAACAACACGAGAACACATTGAATTAAATTTGGAAAATCAATAGCTTTAATGTTCTCGTAACATCCGTACTTGGTGAAAAATAAACAGCCCAGACTCCATTGGAGCCCGGACCGGGACTTGAACCCAGATCCCCCAATTGCCTGTTAAGTCCTTTACCGAGGGTATCTTAAGTAATTTTGCCGAATTGTTTCATTTAAACACCGTACTTCAATTTTGACCCAAAATAATGTACTTTTCCATTTTTTATTTTTTCCAAAAAAATTTACTACTATATAAACCATTACAATGGAATTGAACTAATACTCGACAACTGTCTAATGTAAGCTTTTTTCTTTTCTCTTATGGTTAATAAGTGTCTATTTTAGTGGTGCCAATATGGTAATCCTATCTATTCAATGTGTTGACAGATTGATCCTCTCTTTATTTGTTCCAAATGTTTTAGTCTGGTACACCTCATAGGGATCGAAAGAAGAAAGTTAGAAAAACTCCTCTTGGCAACAGTAAAGTGTTTAAAGATGCAAGTGAAACGTGTTTACAAGTCAAAAAACTTAATTAGATACACATAAAGCTACGGTACGTAGAAAAATTTATTGTAGTAAACAACCTATATTTACTTTGCAGCTACATCGCCACGCCCGATATCCCGCACTGCCGACCACGATCGCCATGTGAGCATGCGCCTTCATCGTAGTGCAGCTCCGATTATATCCAACTCTGATCTGACTGCCAGCCGAGCTGGAGGAGACAATTCGCGCCAGTCATCGGGACCTGGCCAAATGGGGCCACCTAATTCTACATCCACAGCTGTGTATCTGAGTAATACACGAAGGGGCAGCATTGCTAAGGATGGTGGTGCTTCATCATCATCTAGACATTTGAAAAAATAAAAGAAATTTTATTTTCACAAACGAGTAAAAATGAACATTTAATAACTTTTGCAGCATTAAAAACATACGTTAATGGAAGAAGAGAAATGTTGCTTGTGTACGCAAAAGGTGTGATCCTGATAACTCTGATTGCATTATCAGCCATTTTAAAGAAACTGTGCATGCAGATGTTCATATTAAATATTTTTATTTTTTTTAATTTAGTTCAAACCAGCTTTACATAAATCGTTTAATTTTGAAGGGAAAAAAATGATGTTTTCAATGAAAAAAAATTCAAAATTGCTGCTGTAAATAATGGTTGAAAATCAGAAATGTATTTTATTATTTTTATTTTTATTTAGGTTTGAATGTGACATGAGAAAAGGTGTGAAAAGAGTTTTCCAAATGATACTTTAAATTTTTTAAACACTTGAATCCTTTAGTTTTGAGTTAATTTTTATTTTATTGCTTGCACATAAATTTTGACTTTTGTTTTCTTATTATTTTTTGTTGTTATTTTAGTTGAAATTGACAGTTGCGTTTTTGATTTATTTAAATAAGGGCCATTGTGGAATTCTTTAGGTCTGTAGTTTCTAACTTATTCACCTGAATGAAAAATGTTTGCATGCCAAAACTTGTTTGGGGAAAAAAATGTAGTCAGTGATTGAATAAAAGAAAAGGCTTTGGATTATGTATGTGAAAAGTGATGATATTCATAGCTGCTTGGCTGAAGTTGCCACGGGAAAGTTTGTTACGACAGAAAAAGTTAAAAAGATTTAAGAACAATAGACAGTTTGTGAGTTCTCATATGAGACAAAAAAATTAACGACAATGTGTAATGAAATTTGCAAATATCTCGTCAAACCATTAAACAAACGGACGAGATTTTTAACAATATTTCGTTTTTTGCCATTCTTGTAATGAAATAAATTTCCTAAGAGAAATCGCAAACTGTACACTGTACTAACACGGGGAATGCATTAATAAGACGTTCACAAATGTCAACCAAACTTTATAGAATAGTTAAATAATACATGCTATCTTCAAATGGTTTTATTTTTCAAGTATTCCACTTGAAATAAAGTAAAAGTGAAGTTGGAACTCATTGAGTAAAAAAGCATCAATCAATCAATTAATCACTGTAAATTTGCTGGCTCATGAACACACTAAACACATGTTGCCAGGATGCAAATATTTTTTTCGACGGCATCATCGCTGATCCCTGCCCATGGCTGATCCTTTAAAAAAGCCTCAAACTCAAGTCATGCAAACTCGATGACGTCATTACTCCAAGATCTTGCTGACATCATCAATACCCGTTTGGCTGTTCGCCTTTACAAACGCATTACAGTATGGACGAAAATTAAATTGTGCTTGAAACTGGACCAAGACCAACCGATGGATGAAAAACAAATTGCAGTAAGCAGAAATAATATTTTATTTCTTGATTGGGATTTTTTTAAATTAACACGCAAAAATGGTTTGTTTTTTTTCGCGTTTTCGCGCATTAATGTTTATCAGGAATAAGTGGATAAAATAAATATAATTACGAGACGCAATAATTTTAAAAAAATAAACAATTTTCGTATTTTTAATTATTTCGGAATTTAATTTAGAGTTTGTCGTCGTGACATTTGCGCCACAAACAAACACAAATAAACGACAGTAATGAAAATCACGTTTGTGTTAGGGTTGTGTTTTGAGCTGATTTTTATTGATCCAACTGCTTGGAACATTGAATAAAAATTATATTTAGCTTATAACACGTTGGCTTATGAATCGATGTTATCTCTGTAAGCATAGGTAAACAGAAGCACGTGTGACTAATGTGTTTGATTCATAAGTTATGTATTTAACACAGGTGCGGATCATGTTCTTAAGTACTCGCACCTTAAAGTTAATATTTAGTTTAGTTTTTATGACAAGGTGTCATAATTGATTTGATCTACAACTTTGTAATTGCTTTATGATTAGTTTTGTATGAGCTGACTCATTAATGTATTTATTTAATTGTTTGAGTCAGCACTTTATAACTTATGCTTTTATAAGCTAGGTTCCAGTCTTTATTTAGTCATTAACTGGAAGCCTAGTCTTAATTCTTTGTGATAGGATCACATACTAGTCCAGTTTGTGATCCTAAGCTTGTCAAAGCTATTTATAGCCTTATGGGCATTTTATGTAATTGTTTTTATCTGGTTTTGAGATTAAATACTCTCCAACCTTCTTGTGTCAAGGAAAGATGGCTGTTTTTTTGCTCCATGCAACTTCAAGTGATTTCTAGTTTTTGCATCATAATATATGTGAGTTTTACTCACATATATGAAGATTCAGCAGTTTTAAGTGATAATAATCACAGCCAAGCAGTTGTCATCAATTTAGAAGAGAGTTTCAGCTTGAAACTGTTTAGAGGTTATTGCCAATGTCATTTGGTTTTTATCCTAAGACAAACCTAATTTTCAAGCAAATGACAAGGTTTTCCATGCTCAGTTCAGCAGAGAAGCGATAGCGCAACGTATTGCGTTATTAGAGCACGATCAATTTCGACGGGATCTCGCGTATAACTCCGGCAGCTCGCAGTCGCTCGCGCGCGGCCAAAAATCCCGACTTTTCCATCGAAATTCGAAAAATGGATTTTTGCTCATTTTTGACCGTTTGAAGCACAGTTCACTTCCACGACTGTGCGAAAGGACCAGGACGGACCACTATGACGTACAATCTCCGCATTTGAAGGATGCGGAGCCGTTAGAGTGGGAGAGCCCCTGATCGAGTGTGGCCCTGAAATGCATTTCGAACAACGGTGGAGTTCTAGATGCGCCACACCCTATGTGTTACACAATTTATTTCAGGATTGCCTTAGTTGTAAATAAAAAGTTGGCGATATAAAAACTCACTCAACAAAGGCCAGAGGAGCCAAGTCCTGGAGTAGGCCCAATAGTGGACAAGATGGCTGCCACATTATTTGGCTGGTTGACCTTGACTATGTTAAACATGCTAGAACTACTGCTAACATGTTAGGATCCATTGCAATCATGTTAAAGACTCTTGAAATGTAGTGGAAGCGTTTTATATGGCCAAAGAGTCTTAATGCATATACTAGATGACCCAGGCTTGACCTTGGAGAGGAGGGAGTTGGAGTGATGATCCAGGATAATAACAGGCACTTGTTGGAGCTGATTTCTGCTCAGGGCCGCTCTAATCAAGCTTATAATGCCCAATAATGTTGAAATAAATGACAAAGACTTACATAAAATAATATATTGTCTGATAAAATACTCAAGAGCCACTTGCTCATGAGAACAGCCATCTTGGCAGGTTGAGAGAGAAGCAAGCAGTGAGTAGTGAGTTGTGATGTCACAGACTCAGAGCTGCATGATGCCACTGCTTCTTGAATCATGAAGCAATGCCATCTGTTAACAAAACTTAAAGCTAACATTAGGAAACAGTAAATGAAATACAATTGATGCACTACAGATACAAATGTGCATGAACAATAATACAGAATTATACAATGCATTCTAAATAACAATAATAATAATGCAAAATTTATAGTAATAAATTATATGCATAATTAACAATATGTGTCAACCAATAAACCTGTTGTTGACCAACACAGCCCTACAGACTAGACATTACTATGTTCTCAGGTGTGTTAAAGGAAATAGATGGAGTCAGCTGATTCTCTTTCCTTACCTGGTCAGGGAACAATATCTACCAAAACCATAAAATGCATAAAGTATAACAGAATAGACTTACACAAAAAATGCATGAAAACTTAAGTTAATGACATTCACAAAGGTTGACAAACAACACCTCTGATGATAGCCTATTAAAGCCTGATGTGTTAGGGTCGAGGTCTGAAGTTGTGTTGCTCCTCAGTAAAAACTGCTTCTGAAAAAACATCAAAATGCTGTGATTGGTTGTCCAAAAAGGGAGAAACCAATCAGAGCATGACAGTACAACCAGGAACTAATTGGTATGCATAACTCAGAAAGTAGAGCAACTGACCTAACTGATTAACTAACACCTGAGGAGGGGGAAAGGTGAGGAACACATAGCTAAAAAACCAAGTCACTCTTTATGACCTTGGCCAGGAGTAAACAAAAGGATAAGAAAAGTACACAAAACAAATTACAAGATATGAATTAACACATTTATCACAAACAACATAGGAGAATATGCATTATGGTAATTTGGCCCGTGACACGCCCCCAAACCCAGACTTTTATTAGATTTAATCAAAAAACTAATGGACGGCAATTACAAACATCAAAATTGAAATCAACAATTAAGTTAACCATTATTAAAAATGTCATAAAAATGAAAATGATGCAATAAAACAAATTATCCAAAATCAACAGAGTCATCCAGGGTGTGCATATAAAAATTAAACGCGGACTTACGCGTAAAAATAAAACAAAAATAAAAAAAACTATAAGTCAAACAATTAAGTCATAAGCCATTAGTAGCATGGAACCACACCGGTTATGGTCACGTGATAACCTGGTAGCTCCAACCGATAAAGGTAAGTTCACCAGGCACACAGACTAGAAAAATGCACTCAAAAAACATAAGACCTAAAAAATAATGGTTAACTTAATTTGTTGATTTCAATTTTGGAAAAAAGATGAAAACTTCTCACCAGAAAAATCTCATGATAAATAAAAGCATAACTCACAAACCTGAAACCAATACAAAAATTATAAAAACCAAAATAATAAATGCACCTAAAAAACAAAAAAGTTAATATGACAGTTACTATTGTCGCGTGACTCGTGGGGTACAGAGCCAGGCGGCAACTTGGGTGACGTCCTTAAATCACACGCGGGATCGTTAAAGGTACATTCATAATTGTTCATTAGGACTAGTTCTACTTTTGCGGAATTATGCTGCATTCCAGATGAGACGCAAATCAGGACACGTGTATTCTTTAAAAGAACATAATTACTTTATTGGCCATACTAAAACAATTACAACAAGAGCTCGAGTCGGCCATTACAAATGAGCTGGCTCGAACTAACACTTCAATAAAATAACAAAATGATAATTAGTAAATTAATCAAGATAAGTTCTGGTTTGCCTAAGGCGTCGACATGATTGACTAACCCCCAATATTTGGAGTCTATTGTCACTTCATGCAATCATCAATACATCGCAACATTATGAGTTAGTACACTTACATTCATTCATAAAGGTGTGAACTCTACGCGAGCTCAAGAGAGACTTCCCTGCTCTCGCTCGATCCAACCTTCTTATAGGTGTCATCTGCAATCTCATTGGTAGTGCATACTAATGTTGATGATGTCATCGCTCTTCATTCCCTCTAGCGGCATTACTCGGTACTGCCAGTTAACTTTATTCTCTCTGGTGATGATTTCCGGTATTATACTCATAGTTATGGCTCTACGGTAGGTTTGTAAGGCCATTCGATTTAGTACATAGGTTTGTAGGTTAGTTTATACATTTAGCATTGTTATAGGTTCAATTCCTCCGCTACGGTAGATGGTCTGAGCCATACCGTAACACTATCCCGTAGTAGCACACACGCATCAAACAAACACCGCAAAGTCTGATAAATTCCACAAGACGTATGACAAAATTTGACGAAATTGGGTAAAATCGTTGACTCACAAAAACTCCTAGCACAATTAATCACAATCCCGGGTTTAGACACTATCCAAGCACATCGAATGCCAACTGTTTCTTCCCCACAAATACCACTTAATACTCACAGATGAAAACATCCATACATTATGCCAAGTCCTCCAGGTTGCAGATGTCTTCTCGCAGCTCCATGATGTACCAAACCATCTCCAGCTTTCAATGGTTAATCGCACTCATTCCGCATCTTTTCCTCCGATAATGCAAACACATCGATGCATGCCTAAATCAGACTTGCACCGAAAAATCCCCTTCCACAATAGACGATTTCTGTTGTGGAATATGTTTGGCCAGGACCCACGAGCACCGTAAAGGTGAAGAAATTGGTGGAAATCAAATTTTTTTAATTTTTGGAACTTAATTTTGGATGGAAAATCCGAGATTGCTCGGCGGGACCCGGTGGCCCGGCTGCGGCCAAAAGTACACGCGATTCCCGTCGACCCAAAAGTCTGTTAGGGTTTATGGTCAAACATAACATCCTGACATTCATTGTTTAGTTGTGTAGCACGCTTACTTTGTAGTATTTAGTTTTTCTTTGTTTAGTATGCGTGCCTATCCGACTATTATTATGATTTAATGTTTTCATTATTTTATCTTTGTTTACAGGCTATTATTAGTTTAGTGTATTGTATGCTAGGTCCTTGCTTTGTATTATTTATAAGTTTGGACTTGTTTGTATTTATTTTATACTTTTGTCTTTAGTTCTGTTTTGTAATTGTGTATGTCGTCTGCTATTGATAATTTTATGTTCTGTCTATAGAGGACGATACTAATCAGACCTGTCAATCACTCATGACAGGCTGACAAAG
>AFFK01020429.1:0-16646 GCA_000239455.1 Strigamia maritima | reverse complement strand
AAGCCGACATTCCGTAAGGAGTATGTCAAAAATGTTGCTAAATTCATGGAACAGGAATCTCTCGTTGAGTATACCGATGAGTCCTCTACTGAGTCAGAGGAAAATTTGGAATTAAAATTTCAGCTGTTTTATATACAGGATCAGACCACTGCACCTGCAGTACTTCCCGACAGACGAACAGGAAAATGCTTTTTCTGCAACAAGCCAGGACACCAGAAGAGAGAGTGTCATAAGTATCTTGCATGGTTGAAGCAGAAAGAGACGGGTGTGAATGTCCAGAAACGAGAAGCAGATAAAGCAGCGCCTACAGCTGGAACACCAGAAGTGAAGAAACCCAGGAATGAGTGGATCACTCAGGAATCCCTGACTGAGGCCATGAAAGACCTGAAAACCGAATTAGCCGTAAGTCATGCGAAAGAGATGAAGAGTGTGGCTGATCAAGTGACCAGCGCACTCAAACAGCAGTTCGACGTAATTGTGTCTAAGCTGCCGACCAGCACTAGTGATTCAAAAAACTCGTATCGAGGACTGATGTGACGTCCCAGTTCTCCACCGAACCGATGGATATTGACAAGGAATCGTGTTGTCCCATGGATACGACCCCATCTACGGTTACGTTGTCACATGACGAGGTACCTGTAACCATGAATCCGACTAGTAACAGCGGAGGAGTGGATGAGGCTATTCAGGAGATGACAGCGAGACTAAGTTATTTATCCTTCTATTCGGGAAGTTACAATGAAGGGAGTTTTGTTAAGAAGGCTCGCCGTGATGAGAAACGGGCTAAAAAACGACAGATTTCTTGCTCAAATGGGAAAGAATCTGTTGAATGTTTTCGGCTGATGTCAGCTGCAGACGATAGTCCAAGGATGCAGATCACTATAGGTAATCTTACCTATAATGCTCTGATGGATACCGGTGCCACACAGTGTTTTATCGGACAGCAAATGCTGGCGGCCATTGGGTGGTTTGCCGGAGTATATCCAAGAAGCTCCGAAAATAATGGTTGTGTGTGCTGTAGGGATAAATACACGAACCAGTCGGACAGGTGACTTTAAGTGTCGAGTGACACGATTTTAAGACACCTATGAATTTTTACATTTTAAGAGATGAGGTATGTAGTCTGAATATTGGGCATAATTTTATGCGCAGAGTTGGGCTAAACCTGCACACCGAGGAAGGATATTTTTCCTGCACTCGGGCACCAGGCGTTCACATACCTTACGTACCATATGAAGTGGGTTTCAGGGAACATTCCCTGAAACTACTACATGTGTTTAATAATACTGCAATACTCGCAAATCTCGATTGGGATGAGCGATTAGTGGCAGGAAGTGATTGCACAGCAGAACAGCGATTAATGTTGAAAGACATGTTGACAAGTGTCCGCAACGTCTTCAGTGAAAATCCAGGATGCTCGCTAACCCACACGCACAGTATTAAATTAAAAGAAGGAGCTAAGATTCCGAGACACCCGTTCCGGACGTTTAACCCTGCCAAAAAGGCCATAATGATCAAACTAGTTGAAGAACTAGAAGCATTAGGTCTAATAGAAAGAGCCACTGGAAATTATATTAGTTATCCCATAATCGTGTCAAAGCCAGACGGTACGTACCGTATGTGCATTGATTATCGATGGCTGAATGCCTTGACAGAAGTTGAAGCGATACAGATGCCGAATATTGATCACCTTATCCATAAGTGTGGAAAGGCGAAATTTTTCACATCTATTGACTTAGTCAAAGGTTATTATCAAGTAAAGATGAAAGAAGAAGATAAGCAGAAGACGGCGTTCTATACTCCGAAAGGCAGGTACCAGTTCGTTCGCATGCCATTTGGTCTGTGTAATGCTCCCAACACTTTCCAGATGATGATGAAGGAAGTGGTGGAAAGTGACTTGCAGGAGTACACATCGGTATACTTAGATGATGTGATTGTCTACTCTGACACATGGGAGGATCACATGGTCCATGTCCAAAATGTCTTAGAAGCAATCAAAAAGGCTAAGTTAACTGTCAACTTGAAGAAGTCCAAGTTTGGGCGTACTTCATTGAAGTTCTTGGGGTATCTGATCACGCCTGAGGGGCTAAGAGGAGATCCTCATAAAATATCTGCGATTAGTAAGTTCCCAACTCCTACGGACGCCAAGGCGATTCAAAGGTTTCACGGAATGGTAAACTTTTTTCGGAAATTCATACCAAACTTCGGGACAATTGCACTCCCACTGACGTCGGTGATGAGTGGAAAAGTTGACTTTGTTTGGGGTGAATCACAGCAGCAAGCTTTCGAACATTTGAAAGATTTGTTGTGTGCCGACAAAGTTCTGTTGATGCCAGATTTAGCGAAACCCTTCGTTATTTTGACGGATGTGTCACATCAAGGTTTAGGTGCAGTCCTCTACCAAGATGTAAACGTATGGGATGATAAGAAGCAGCCAATGGTCCCATCTCCGAAACCTGTGGCATTTGCCAGTAGAGTTTTGAGAGGGGCCGAGGTGAGGTATTCTACACCCGAACTAGAGTGCTTGGCTGTAGTTTGGGCGATAGAAAGGTTTAAACCCTATTTGGAATATTCTACTTTTATTTTAGAATCTGATGCACAGGCCCTCAAATAGTTAATGAGCACGCCTGAGCCATCTGGGCGCTTTGGTCGATGGGCCATTCGCATCCAGTCCGGTGCATTCAAAATAGTTTACCTTCACGGTAGATTAAATTGTGTCGCCGACGCGCTCTCGCGAGCTTCTCTGCCAGATGAGGAGACGCCTATTGATGACTACGTAGAATCCAAAGAAGTGACAAAGTACTGTCCCGAGTGGGACAGTAACAAGTCATGCCTGAAGCGCATAAAAGCCCATTCGAGCTATTTATGTAATTGTGATGTCCAGTTTCGTCATCCTGATGATCCAGTTGTTTCCGCAAGTGCGAAACCAATTGTATCTTCAGGAGAGGGGGAGGGGAGTATAGACTCAAATGATAAACCAGTTGCGACGTTATATAGCGCCTTAACTGATTTATTAGACGAGGTACCCCCTACTAGAAAAGAAATCATTGCTGCTCAGAAAAAAGATCCATTTTGTATGCTAATTAATGAGTTTTTATGTTCCTCAGATGAGCAAAGAGAAAAAGACTCTCGCTTTACCAAGGACTTCCTTGAGAAAGCAAAAGGTTTTTTTTACTCGATTCCAGCATGTGTGATTATGCAGAAGGAGGAGACGAATATTCGATAATCGTTAAATTCCATCCAACTTTCGAGGAGGAGTTAAATGATTCGGGTGCAGGATTTAAAGCTTTTATTCCTTCTTCACTAATTCAACGTATTATTTTTGCATGTCACGGACATCCACTGAGCGGACAAGCAGGAATCAGCAAAACGCTAGCAAGGGCGATGCAACTTTACGTCTGGCCTAAAATGAGAAAAGACGTCAGGAAATACGTTAGAGGTTGCTTACATTGCCAGCAGTACAAACCGCCCAATAAGAGACTGCGAGCAGCCCCGTATCAACCACAAAGTATGGCGTACCCATGGGAGACGATATGTATCGACCTCATGGGACCCAAACCAACGGCCTACGGACAAAAGAAGTGGATCCTGGTCATCATATATCAGTGTACGAAGTATATTGAATTGTTCCCACTGGCAACTGCCAGTAGTGCAATCATCGTACAGAAGATTAATGAAGTTGCTTGTCGATGGGGACACCCATCCAAGATTATCAGTGATAATGGAAAACAGTTTGTAGGTACTATTTTTCGAGAATTTTGCAAATCTCGAAATATAAAGATGAGTCCTACTAGTACATATAATCCGAGTGCCAACCCAACTGAGCGGGCAAATCGTGATTTGAAAACTATGTTGGCCATCTTTACCGACATTCATTCGCGTTGGCCGAGATTCCTAAACGAATTCGCTTTTGTATCTCGTACCAATATTTCGGAAGCATTAGGGTACTCACCCATGTATCTGAAAGCGGGTAGATTGACGCCGTTGCCCTTTGATCCTAGACTTCTGAAACATGCTATGCCATTTGACGTAAATAACCCAGAAAAATATGTCAAAGAGTTAATGGGTATTTTACATAGAGCTCATAGAGACATGTACCGAATGATACAGCGTAACTATGAGAAACATGATAGAATACATTGTGGAAAATTTATTATCTGTGAATTTCAATTAGACAATCTGGTCATGAAACGCACGCACATCCTATCCAATGCTGATAAAGTTGTCACTAGTGGGTTGGCTGAAAAGCGTGATGGTCCATGGCAGATTACGAAAGTTCACGGTGGTGGCTCTTACGAGCTCACCAAATTAGAAAATGGTGCAGTTGAGAAGTCGGTGAATATCAAGGATTTGACTCCTTATAACCCGTCGTATCCAGTCGAAATTTGGTCAAGTGATCAAACGTCGGCTTCGCACGATCCCCAACTTACACCAGAATGGATGACGAAGGAAGTGCCCAAATTAGTCTACGATGAATTCTTTGTGGCTAATCCTAACGTGAGGACATTACCAAACGAGGAAAATGGCCAAGTGACCATAACACCGCCTGGTGACAAGCCACGAGGTTGTCATCACCGGGTTCATCGAAGACGTGACGTGAGGAAAAGCGGAATTCCGCCACCTCCTCGCCCACCAAGTCGGAAACCCCGAACACGATTTCGTAAACCGAACAGAAAGTATATTGATGGGTTTGTGAATTAAAAATCAAGTGGTTTTTAACAATCAATCCACCAATGCGGATATTAATTTCGCAACAATGATTTTTTGAGACAACTTTCGTAATTAATTAAAATTGATTAATTACGAACACGGGGCGCCACTTGAGGTCACGTGTCGGCTCTCAACCAATCCCATAGCCCCATGTGCTCGGAACTTCATTCTGAACCTGACAGTCCAGCTATCAGTCAAGACCAAAAAGTTCGAAGTAAGCAATCGTGGCAGACAAAGACCCAACCGAAGTTTGTGAAGTGCACCTTGTGGTGCAACCTTACCACGTGAAAAGAGGATTTTGTAAGATTAGTAAATCTTCTGTTGAGGAAGGAAACGGTATAAACCGGATAAAAACCGTAAGTAAAACTTACTCCCGTTTTGTCAACGCGAGTACATTCATAATTTAAGACAGAAAATGTGTTATTTTTGAAATAACATTCAACACTATACAATTCAAGTGGATTGTGGCGTGTTTAGGCAAGTTTCGATGGAAATGCTAAGTTCGATGAATTCGCACAAGATGGCGTCCAAGTGAACGACCATCTTGTGTAAATTATTAAATTTGATTACAAATGGATGAACAAAATTGTTAGGCCTAATTCGAAACACCGGCATGGGGTGACGATAATTTTAAATTTCGTCACACAAATTTAATTCGCATATATTAACTATTATAACGGGTGTTTAATACACAAGTATTAGCCATAATTAATAGAATATAAACTGCTTTTCTCATGTTAAAACAAACTCATATCGAAACTTAGGTCAGCCATTTTGTTGAGATGTTATCGAAACATCATGTTTTATTTCATATACATATTACGAGTGTTTAATATATTAATTTCAAGTTTATTTACAGTTATGCATCAATTAGGAAATAACTGTATAATGTCGGTTCTTCAATGTGTTTATTTGCATCAACTTTACAGCACGTGCAGTGATCATCAATTTATGTATTAATATTTGCTCTTAGTAATTATTTTGTATTTATGTTCTAGAGTTATCGATCTGTACTTGCTTTAGTTTGATGGCACTACTGTCACTTATGTATTAGAGTGACAGTTGTCTGGTCATCATGACATCATATGACCTCACACCTGTCACTCACCTATGTGTTGCTCAACATGGCGTCTCGCATCATATGAGGCTGCTCATGTTTAGGTTTCAAGTATTCATGGCAATAAATCATCTCTGTTTTGTTTTCACCGCTTGCTGCTCATGTGAGTTCGTTTTTATGGCGATATAAGTGTTTATACACGGCCACAACACTTTTTGCTCACCTTTTTACATCCGCGCTCACAATATCGCATCCGTGCTCATCATATCGCATCCACGAGTGGATGTTAAGCCTAACTAGGCCCAAAACTGATGCATTATCGTGTCAACTCGCAACAAGCCGCTTCTTTTATTTTTGGATGACAACAATTGGTAGCAGAGGTCTGGGGGAGCGGTTATCAGCATTATTCAATTTTAATTGCTGATTTTTCATCACACGGATGAGTATTTTTGCCCGAGTCTCATTTTCGGGCAAAATAAGGTGAAAATTGCTTTTATTTTTGCTTATCTGAGCATTTATTGCTGTTTAATAATTTTTGCAGTTGAGCCAACATGTCTAAATCCTACAAGGACCTGGATACTGTGGATAAATTGGACCGCACCAACTGGGAAAGTTGGATAATTGATGTCTGATTGATGTTAGAGCAGCATGGCCTATGGGGCTTCTCAGATGACACGGATCCACAACCTGTTGAGGCCAAGGAATTAGCCAAATGGCGGGAGCGGAAGTCTGCAGCTCGAGCAAGAGCAATAGTTTGCCGCAGTGTATCCAAGGAATACAGACCTGTGGCTGTGCAAGGAAAAACCTGCAAGGATATGCTTGATCGTTTGAGAGCAGTTTTTCAACCAAAATCATGTGCTTGACGTGCCCAGCTCCGTGCAAATTTTATTATGCTCTGATATGCGGTTAAAGAGGATATGGCCTGTTTTATTGTGCGTGTAGAGCGTGCAGCAGCTGATTGTAAGGATGCTGGTCTCCAAATTTCCGATGAAGAGCAGACCTACCAGTTAATGTATTGGCTGGATGGCACGTGGGAGGCGACCAAACAGCAGCTTTACAGTTTGGGTGATACGGAATTCACTTTCAACAAGGTTTCAACTGTTTTGCAAGCTGAATACAATCGACGCCAAGCAGATCCGGAATTCAACAAAGACATAACAATGTTTAATGAACTTAAAGCGTTTATGTCGGGCCGAGGCAAATTTAAAAATCGAAAACCCAAGAATGGACAAGATTCGAGTTCACAACAAGCATCTGGATCGAATGACAGTGCAAATTCGTCAAGTTCATCGTTTCCAAATGTGCAATGTTTTAATTGCCAAGAGTATGGCCATTAAGCCAATAGGTGTAAAAGTGAAAAGGTTAAACGTAGTGATAAGTCACGAGGTAATGGTCGTGGTCGTAGTACGTCAAGAGGGCATGGCACGGTCAAACCTGGTAAAAATGTTGCTTATTATGTCCAATCTTTTAAGTGTATGATTAGTACTGTCGGCAAGGATACGCATTGGTATCTAGATTCAGCCTGTTCGGACCATGTGTGTAATGACAGGAATATATTTTCTAAATTGAAGGATGTTAAGCCAATTGAATTAGAAATGGGTGAGGGGACATCTTCTGTTGTAGGTGTTGGCCAGGTAATTATTCAAGCGCCTGTGCATGACCAAGTGAACAATGTCACTCTTAATAATGTTTATTATGCGTCCAATTTCGGGAAAAATTTAATTTCGGTTGCAAAAATTGATAATGCAAAACATCAATTACATATTCGAAATGGTCTTATAACAGTGTATGATTCTGATATTAATGATTCTTTATTATTTGCTAAGTTAGATGTTGATTTGTACCGTGTAGTTGGACAGGTCAGACAAAAAGAATAAATATTTCAAATCCTAATGCTAATCAGAGTGAACAACGTATAGTAAATGTCGCTAATAATATTAATTCAAATATTACAACTAATGTAAGCCAAAGCAAGGTAACGGAATCTGATATTTCGAGTGTTAAAATACAGGAAGTTGCTAGTGCTGAAGTTGAAAAGTGGCACAAACGTTTTGCACACCAGAATATTAAAAGTTTTAATTTTCTTTTAGCAGATGAAAATGTCCGAGGATTTGAAATGACTGGCCAGATCAACGGAATTGATTGTGAGTCCTGCAGCGTAGCGAAGTCAACTCGAGCATCATATAAGCCGGACAATAAATGTACGACGGGACAGCCTCTCGAATTGCTTCATACCGATGTCTGGGGGCCAAGCAGAGTACAGTCAATGGGCGGATCACGTTATTTGCTGACGATTGTCGACGATTTTTCACGTTACGCCTGGATTTATCCGATGAAATCGAAGGATCAAGTTTTTACTATATTTCAAGGATTTCATCCACGTGTTGAACGGATGTCAGGCTACAAAATCAAGTCGATACGCAGTGACAGAGGCGGAAAATACGTTTCCAACCAATTCAAGAATTATTTGGCCGAGTACGGAATCGAAGCCCAATTGACAAATGCGTATAGTCCGCAGATGAACGGCACGGCGGAACGTTTGAACAGGACAATATTGGATGGAGTTCGAGCAATGTTGGATGATACTAAGCTGCCGACCACGTTATGGGCAGAGCTAGCCGTAACAATTGGATATTTGAAGAACCGATTTCCGCACTCAAGAGTTGGAAACCAAATTCCATACGTGTTATGATGGAATAGAGGTCTATCATTCCGACATTTACGTATTCCAGGATCCATTTGCTACGTCCATCACACCAAACCAGGCAGAGACAAATTAGATCCGCGTGCCTGGAAAGGCGTACTTGTTGGATACGCGATCCGAACTCGAGGCTACCGTACCTGGAACATTGAAACTGATGAAGTCATCGAGTCAAAACATGTCGTAATAAAAGAAAATAAGCCATGGAAGTTGGATCACAATCAACTGGAGCAACAATCAAGTCCGAGATCAACATTTGACAATGACGTGCCAAGTCTTCGCGATTTAGAGTCGAGTGATGATGAGGTTGACCAAGCCGAGCCGCAGAAGACGGAGACGCAACCAACCACGTCAAAATCATCACCGAGAAGCGCGAAGAGAATTGAACCTGCAATTCCGGCGGTTTAGAGTCGTCCAATTCGGACAAGGAGGATTATCAGAGCCCCTGTTGTCACCAGGCCAGGCATAACCAACATGTATCGTGGATGGGAGCGCGAAGAGGTCGAAAGAATGGGAGGAGCAAGTGCTGGTTTTTCTGATGTTTATTATTATGCACCAGATGGCACGAGACTCAAGAGTGCACCTGAGGTTCAGCAGTATTGCAAACTACAGAGACCACCGTTGAGTTTTGCGAAGTCATTCTTTGATTTTTCAAGGATCCCACCAACTGTCGAAACAACGAGATCAGCTACGGACGATCAAGAGGATTCACCTGATGAAGTCAATGAAGTCACCTCAAAAGGACTTATGGCAGGAAGCAATTAATGAGGAATTATCAACTCTACAGGAGCGAGAAGTATATGAAGAAGTTAAAAAACCGGAAAAGGACCGTATTTTAGGAAGCAAATGGATTTTTCGCGCCAAGAAAAATGCAGATGGCGAAATAGTCCGTTACAGAGCGCGTCTTGTGGCTCAAGGCTTCAATCAACGTCCAGGAATCGACTATGAAGAAGACTATTCACCGGTGGTCAATTATACTTTGATCAGATTTTTCTTCTGCATTCTCGTCATCTTGCGGAAATGGGTTGATACGCACCTAGATGTAAAATGTGCGTACTTATACGGCATTTTGGACAAGTCTATCCATATGGCCATCCCAAAAGGAGTAACTGCGAACAACCAGAACAGCGTTTGGATTTTACGTAAAGCACTATACGGGCTCCATCAAAGCGGAAGACTCTGGTTTCAGACCTTGGACATGACACTGCAAGATATTGGATTCATGAAGATATTTGGATTCAATTGCGTCTACTGTCACGGTCTTAATGCACTATTACTCGTTTATGTGGATGATATGGTGCTATTCACAGTCAATAAGAAGTGGAAAGCCACCATTATCAAGAAACTGGCCGGTCATTTCAATCTAGTAGACTTAGGATACGTAACAAAACTTTTAGGGGTGAATTTCACACGTAACAATAATGAAATTTGTTTAGATCAGATTGGATTCATCCGTAAGCTTGCGAAGGTATTCGATATGTGTAAAAATAAAATTGTTAAGGTACCAGTTATTATTGGAACGACTTTGACTAAGTGTAAGCCAGAAAAAAGTATAAGTAACTTTCCGTACCGATCTTTAATCGGAAGTTTAATGTTCCTGGCTAGTCGAACTCGTCCTGACATACTGTATGCCGTGACATATTTATCTCAGTTTAATGTCATGCATTCTGCAAAACGTGTGAAGTGTTTGAAGCAGGTGCTTCAATATGTGATCAACACTGAGCATCTAGTTATAAATCTCTCAAAATGTATTAATGAAAGCCTTTATGTTCATGTAGATGCATCCTGGGCAACAGACCTTGACTCATGCAAGAGTTTTGGAGGTCACATTGTGTACCTTGGCGGAACACCTCTTTCCTGGGGTTGCAAAAAGCAAGGAAGCGTTGCCGGAAGCACTATGGAGGCTGAGTACATTGCCTCAGTGCACGCTGTACGAGAGATATACTGGATGTCCAGTATGTTTGAATATTACCCATGTAGCACAACTACGTTGCATCTATGTAGATGCAATAAAAAAATCGATATGTGTATATCGATGGAATATTGATGCAGCTTGCATCGATGCAGAATCGAGCTCGTAGCCAGCACCAAATGGGCACGTTTTAAATTCACATAGATATAGATTACTAGATTGCATCTATATTTTATCTATGCCTATGAGAGATAGACTTTTCATTTAAAAAAAATAAGAATGTATTTCAAATTCCTGACGCTATTTGATTCGCTTTTAATTTTTCTTCTTCTATATTAGGGATGTTAATATCAAATATCTGCTAATTATTACTTTTTATTTTATTTTATTTTAATTTAATTTTTAAATATTTTTAAATTTCCTGCCTTAGTTAATTTGAAAATTTTTTCCATCCTACTTGGATTTGAACCTACAACAACACAATCCAAAGTCCAACGCCTTAACCACTAACCTAACATGACTCATATTGTTGGACTGTTTAACTGACCTTTTAAAGGCAAACCGAATGTATTTTTAAATATTTTTAACAAATTTTTTTAACACAGTTGAATAGGAAGTATTGGGCGGGCATTTTAATGGTATCATTAAGAATGGCCTTTGATCTTTGATACTACAAGCCTTGTGCTTTAATTATGGTACCACTTACCCAATACTAAAATTATGACACAAAGTTAAAAATGATACCAACAGTTCTGGGTTTTAGTGTTATCTGGATCAATATGACGTCTCATTATTTTAGTACTAGGCATGTGGTACCATTTTTATAACTTTGGTACCATAACTTTAGTACAAGACATGTTGTATCATTTTTATAACTTTGGTACCATAACTTTAGTACAAGACATGTTGTACCATTTTTATAATTTTGGTACCATAATTTTAGTACTAGGCTTGTGGTACCAGTTTTATAACTTTGGTACCTAATTTTAGTCTTAGATATATGGTACCATTTTCAACTTTGGTACCATTATTAACTTTGGTACCAGTTTTATAACTTTGGTACCATTTTTAACTTTGGTACCATTTTTAACTTTGGTATCATTTTTAACTTTGGTACCATTTTTAACTTTGGTACCATTTTTAACTTTGGTACCATTTTTAACTTTGATACCATTTTTAACTTTGGTACCATTTTTAACTTTGGTACCATTTTTAACTTTGATACCATTTTTAACTTTGGTACCATTTTTACCTTTGGTACCATTTTTAACTTTGATACCATTTTTAACTTTAACTATAAAAACCATTAAAATTGGACCCTTGCAAAGGTCATGTTGGGTCAAATCTGACTGGTCAATCTCGAAGTGTTGGTAGTTAAAATTTGTGAAACTAATTTAAATGTTAAAGTGAACTTGCATGTTTTAAAGGAATAATCAGAAAACTTGAAGTCAATTTTCAATTAATTTTTTAATTTTAATGAATTTTTTTTACACTTCAGGGTCATTTTTGACCCAGCATGGCTATGATAAGGTTAATAAAAATGAGCTTGGCTCCAAAGTGAAAATTTTAAACTCATTTTTTTGTCACTAGAGATAAATTATTTTAAAATACAATTTTTAGATTGTATCTATGTGATATAGACATTGATCTTCTACATTTCTTTTATAGTCTAATATTTGGAAAGTATATAAATTTTCTATATCTATATGATATTGCAGCCTTATAGAATGTTTATATTGGTTTATCATAGTCATTCTATCTAGATAAGATTTCATATCTGTATTTGTGCTGCATGGGTACATACTGTTGAGTTATGTAAATGTATCCAAAGTATTTTCTGATTCCATGTCATCCATTCAATTTATGCAAAATGATTTAGAAAATACTAAGACCAAACATCTGAGAATCAAATATTGTATGGCACGTGATTGGTTTGTAAAAGGGTATTTTACTTTAGAGAAAATTCACACAATCCATAATACGGCAGATATTTTTACAAAATGGATTGCTGGTGAAAGGCTTCGTGCATTATGTGAATACATATTTGATTGTCAGATTAATGAGACTGAAACTGAATAGTGTTCACTCAGTATGTGATGTGCAGTGTGAGCAGTGTTTTTTGTTGCAGGGAGCTGCTGCATAGTCATGTATGAGCTTTAACTTGTTTTTCTCCTTTAGTTGAACAAGATGTTCCGCTTAAAGGGGCACTTGTTGAGATGTAATCGAAACATCATGTTTTATTTCATATATATATTACAAGTGTTTAATATATTAATTTCAAGTTTATTTACAGTTATCAATTAGGAAATAACTGTATAATGTCGGTTCTTCAATGTGTTTATTTGCATCAACTTTACAGCACGTGCAGTGATCATCAATTTATGTATTAATATTTGCTCTTAGTAATTATTTTGTATTTATGTTCTAGAGTTATCTGTACTTGCTTTAGTTTGATGGCGCTACTGTCACTTATGTATTAGAGTGACAGTTGTCTGGTCATCATGACATCATATGACCTCACACCTGTCACTCACCTATGTGTTGCTCAACATGGCGCCTGGCATCATATGAGGCTGCTCATGTTTAGGTTTCAAGTATTCATGGCAATAAATCATCTCTGTTTTGTTTTCACCGCTTGCTGCTCATGTGAGTTCGTTTTTATGGCGATATAAGTGTTTATACACGGCCACAACACTTTTTGCTCACCTTTTTATATCCGCGCTCACAATATCGCATCTGTGCTCATCATATCGCATCCGCGAGTGGATGTTAAGCCTAACTAGGCCCAACACTGATGCATTATCGTGTCAACTCGCAACAAGCCGCTTCTTTTATTTTTGGATGACAACACATTTTTGATTGTTCCACCATACGTCTCGCATATCGTGTCCGTGTTCAAATGGACCCGTTACGTATAAGTGTACGCCATGGCGTATAACACATTTTCGAGTCAGTGAAGACATTTCAGTTAATTAATCCATCCGAATTAGTCACTTGATCTGCCTTTATTGATAATACCCAATTTAGTCATCGTAATTTTAACTACACGTGTCTCCTAGATGGGTCCGCCAATTAAAAGATTGAGAACCGATTCCGAATCAAGTGACGTTAACCAAGGTGCAAGTACGTCAGCACAAACAGACATGGCCGAGAGACAAGCAAATCGAGATCAACAAGGACCGCCACGTAACGGAAATGGGCAACCGCCAAATGCGAATCGGCGACACGAACCCTATGTGTACGCCGGACCAGCAATGGGACCAACCGGCCCCAATTACTGATTTGCAGCACCTATGGTACCACCGCGACCGACTTATCCACAAGTACGACCGATGATGATGTCCATTCGCAGTCATCCGGATTTCCACGCCATTGCGATGGAGTACGCGTCGCATTTCCAACCTGCGCAGCAGCTCGACGCTTATTACAACGCAGGTTACGCGTATGATTATTCCCAGCCGCCGCAGGTTCTGCAACCAGTGGCACCGGTGCAGTATGCACCATCGAACATCGTGGACGTCCAGGCCGAACCAGTTGCGGCACCGGCGCCCATCATCCTGACAGTGAACGTCGCCAGACTGCCGGCGGCAGAACCCGAAGCCGAGATTGACTGAGGAGGACCACGAACATTCGACCAAGTTGCGTTGGTTGCCGCCGCAGTTGCGAGGGACCCAGCGCTGGCCACGACGAAAAAGTATTGTTGGTGGTTGACGCGAGCCGCCAGGAAAGGCTGGATGCGACTACCTCACGACCACTACGACAATCGAACACCAGCCGCCAAACGAGCAAGCGGACACTCGAGTTCGGACCATTCTTCGAGGAAGGCGACGGGATACACCAAACCATCCGGTGGAAGTTCATCAAATGACTCGAGCACGCGTAAGGTGACTTTCACGGCGTCCAAACCCTCCAACAGCCAATCGACTGGTAGGATTCTGACGTCAACTGTCACCAACTATATACCAGCGGGGATGAAACCAAGACGGCGCCACCTTTCGTATCAAGAACGCTGTTGGAGAGTACGAATTTCAGAATTATTTAATTTTATATAATTTATTTTTCTAAGTTATTTTGATGTAAATCCTATTAGTAATTTATTCAAATTTATGTAATACTTAAGAGTTTGGTCCATTGGGACATAGGTCTAAACATTCTATAGATTAGCCATATTTGTTTTTGTATAGTTTAGTTAAGTTTGTTTTGATTCTGTTTGTTTGTTTACTTTTGTTAAGCAAGGCATCATGCAGTTGTTTACCTTTTGTGTTTTTGTTTATCTTTTGAGTACCTTGCTTTGTGTAGAGTTCTCACCTGTATTAGTGTTTGATTTTGCCCCTAGGGGTACTTATATATAGTCAATCCAGGTGATTGCAAATGGCTGCCAACAGGTAGTTGGCTAGTCTGGAGTTTTTGTTTTGTAAGTTTTTCATTCATTTATCCATTAAATTAATTTTATGATTTTATTATTTAATGGCTTATTTATGAGTGTGGCTTATGAGAGCTTGGTAAGCTCAGCCAGTGTTGTTCCGTGTTCATCATTTCCGAGGTCAGAGGAGTACTAGTGAGTACGCGAAGTGTATCTCTGAGTCAGCGACCACCTGCAACCTGCTCAAGGCGAGCTATCATGCCGGTTGAGCGCTACGCATGATCCGCGAAGTATCAAGCAGTGAAAAATGACCACTCAACATGGTAGCAGAGGGAATGGAAAGATTCAACCTCTAAAAACGAGCAAGAAGTCAAGTACAGGACCTGGAAACTGTGTGAAACAGACTCGAAAAGAGAGAAAACATCATTACACGGATTAAATTGCCCAACATCGAGTTTTTGGGCCAAATTTGGTAAGAAATCATTTGTTTTGAACACAAATACTTGCCAAATTAAGATTGTGGATTTGTTTTTCGTGCATGCAAACGCGGAAACGGACAAATGATGACAATGGACGGGAATTACGGAACAATGAGGAAAATAGAACTTTTGAACCAGGATAACTACAGGAGCTGGTCACAAGACATGAAAATTCTGCTTAAACAAGAGAATGTCTGGGGATTAATTGATGATACACTGAAAAGACCAGATGAAAGGATCCAAACACTACACCAAGAGAAATTGAGAAATATAAGAAGAAAATTAATAATGCTTTAGGAAATATTTATCACCATGTTGCACAGGACAAGAAACAGTGCATTGTCGACTGTGAAACGCCTAAGGAATCATGGGACAAGCTCAAACAAATCTATGAGCCGAGTTCTCGAGCTAGAAAAGACTCGAATAAGAAGAGAATTTCTCAATTTAAAATTGGAAAATGTAGAAGAAATGGCAGTTTTCATCTCACGTGTTGATATTGCAGCCAAACAACTTGAGGATTTAAAAGAAAAAGTCAGCAATGAACACCGGGCATATCAGTATCTAGATTATCTGCCAGAAGAATATCAACAAGCAGTATTTTCAATTTACCATTGGACTGATGATGAATTTACCGTGCAAAACGTGTCTACTACACAACTTTTGGCAGAATACTCTCGATTAAGAAACCTGCATGGACCTCGAGATTGCACGAAAGATGAATCCAGAGCCCTAAAAATGGAATTGGGACGAAATTTGAGTTATAATCAACAGAGAAATGACTTTTATTGTTACAATTGTGGAATTTCAGGTCATACAGCTCGAAATTGTATCCACCCAAGGCAACAACGAAGAGACAAGTCATATAATCGATCAAATTACGAGATCCAACACGTTAGAGGCCAGGATGAGGATCGAGATCAACCAAGAGAGTGGAGACCACGTCAGAGGGATCAAAGAGATCAACGGAATCGAGAACCATTGCGAGAAAATAGCAGAAATGACAGAGATGAACGCAGGAGCCGAAATGATCAAGCCAGATCACCGTCAGTAGCCAGACCTAAGCGAAAAGGTGTCTACTATTGCTCGGATAAACCAACAACAAAGCAGCAGACGACACAAGTGATCACCTTGGCGACAATTAGCAAAGAAGATGAATGGGCACTTGACTGCGGTGCATCGCATCATGTAAGCTATAAACGGGAATGGTTCCACAACTATCAGGAAACGAAGCCTTTCAACCTGTATTTGGGTGAAGGAACATCAACAGTGATGGGAAAAGGAGATATTATTCTGCACACACTTGTAAATGGGGACTTGTGTAAATGCGAATTCAAGCAAGTATACTATGCGCCTAATTTTCAAGTGAATCTTATTTCAGTTTCAAAGATGGATAAACAAATGTCACATTTACATATATAATTCCA
>AFFK01020428.1:0-11111 GCA_000239455.1 Strigamia maritima | reverse complement strand
TTGGAATGTTCCAATGTGGATCTAGCAAACCCACTTACGTATTCTGAGGCCATAGCTTCTCCTGACAAGTCGGATTGGGAAGCAGCTATGGGTGACGAAATCGAAACTCTCAGAGAGAGGAATGTCTTTAAAGAAATAACTCGTACGTCCCAAATGAAGGTGTTAGACCATAAATGGGTCTTCGTTCGCAAGAGGAATTCCGAGGGCAAAGTCATACGCCATCGAGCGCGACTTGTTGCGAGGGGATTCTTGCAGAATTATGGGACAGAGTTTACCGAAGTGTATAATCCAGTTGTAAATTTTATTATCGTAAGATTGTTCTTTGTGATCTTAGTTTTATTTCTGAAATGGGTTGATACACACCTTGATGTGAAATGCGCTTATCTATATGGGGATCTGCCCGAAGACATCTACATGTCTATTCCTGATATTTTACATGCGGGAAAAAACAAAGTCTGGAAATTAACGAAGTCTTTGTATGGGTTGAATCAAGCGGGTAGACAATGGTACATAAAATTGAGTAAAGAAATTGTTAATTTGGGTTTTATTAAGTTCATTTCAACTCAATGTGTATACAGGTTTAATTGGGATGCCATTATTCTGTTTTATGTCGACGATATTATTATTTTTGCTAAGAATGAGAAAACCAAATCACATGTAATCAGTTTATTCATTCAAATGCATAGATTTGGGAAAAACAAAACGATTCTTAGGTATCGACATCCTTAGAGAAAAACAAGGGATGAAGTTCAGTCAAACCTCATATATTGAAGAGATTTTGAAACGATTAAATAATGTGGTGTTTAAGAAGGCTACAGAGCCATTTAAAGTGAGTTTTGATCTGAATGAATTAAATCTTGATGGTGACATTTTGGATGCAAGTCTGTATCCATACCGGACTATTGCTTATAGCCAGGTATACAAGACCTGTGTAGCGATTAACATTTTGGCACGGTACAATGCAAAACCAAAGCTTGTGCATTGGAATTGCATGATGCATCTCTGGAGTTATGTTGTTAGCACTAAAGACAAGTGTATACATTTTAATAATCAGTCAAATTTAAAGGTTAATTGCTATGTAGACGCCAGTTGGGCGACTACAATACCAGACAGGAAGTCAGTAAGTGGTTCAAAAAATTTCCGACAATAATTCTACCACATGTGGTATTACCTCTGAGAATACATAATTTTCCAAAGGGAACACGATGAAATCTTCTAATAAAATGAACATTCATCGTACTATTTAAAATCAATGTATGCACGTGCCAAAAGGGTTGTAAATATTATTTTACCACACCTCTTGAATCATGTAGAGGATTGTTTCTGGATTAAATTCCAATGATACATTTGGAAATACAAGTGCAATTCATCGAAATAAAATAAACAATCAGGTTTTATCGTATAGGCAGTGGATTATTTAAGAAAATAAACAATGACACTACTTTAGATAACATCTAAAAGTAAAGAATTCTAGTATATGTGAACACAAAAAAAATAATTTTTAAATTTAAATTTTTTTATTTATTAAAAATTTTGTGTAGTCACTTAAGGTGACTATTTTAATCGAATTTTTTACTAATTACTAAACTAATCAGAACACATACTACCTGAACAACTTCTGACACCCTACCACAGAAATAAACTTTTATTTTGAGATGGGGAGGTCACCTTTGTGAGAAGGAGGAGGATGGAGTGAATCCTTTCTCTTCTTCTCCCTAGGGGTGGAAGAGAGGCCTTTCTTCTTGAACCAAACAATTTTCTCCTTTGGTTTCGAGGAGGAACCCTTCTTATCCTTGGCCTTTGCTAGTTTGGATTCGATAAGTGGTTCCTTCCTGACTGTTTCAGGTTGGGGACCAGTTATCACTTCCTTAGCTGTAACTACTGCCACTGGTGCAGGAGTTTCAATGGAGGTTTGCAATGGAAGTTTTACTCATGGGGGTCGATTCTGGTTGAGTTTCTACTTTCATGAGTTCATCCTCGATCCGCACAATTTTTAGTTGGGGTAATACGATCTTCAGAGGGAGTTGGTTGTCATTTCTGGCTACCCACTCCTCCTGGTTTACTTCGAGGCGTTCAACAGTGGATGGACCACAAAACCTGGGGTCTTCCACTATTGCTCCTCCATTCGCATTGTGCCAGATCCTACATCTGGGACAGGAAGCCCAGATGCAACATCCTGGTTTTGGGATTAAGTTTTTTATGACTCACTCGTCAACTAACTCGTCCCAAGAAGATCCTCAAGGCCGGGTTCTAGTGCCTTTGCAGTTGGGACACTGTAACACGTGTCTCGAGTTCTTTAGGCCAGTGCATCATCCACTTCCCCCACAGAAGAGACAAGTAATGGTGGACTCTGTCTCCTGTACAGCTGTGGGATTCTCCACACTGGCACGAGCCTTGGCCATTCGAGCTTCTTTTTCTCATTTTAATTGGACTAGACGGTCGTTCTCAACTCTTCTCTCCTCCCTTTCCTTATCTTTTTGAACTTTGAGAGCCAATTTCTCGGCTTTCTCACGCCTAGTCAAACCTGGTTTGGATTGTCCTCAGTGTGTGTCCCTAAGAGGGTAAGGGGAAACGTCGTCGCGACGTTGTGCCCGACTAGCGTCTCTCGAAGAGGTTACATATTCGACCCGTCTTCGGGTTCCGTCGGTATGCATGACGAGATTTGAAGGTCCAGCTACAGGGATTGGGGCACTGTTAGGTACAGTCTCCAATCCAGGAGTGGGCCTATTTGCATTGAGGAGAGCATTGAATTGCTCATTGGTCAACGTGATGAAAGTGGGTGCTTCGTGCACTTTTTCGTCACTTTTATTGCTTGCTTGTCCATTTTTTTAAACCATCTATTTTTAATGCATATCCTAATTAAGATTTAAAATTTAGTGTAATGACATTATGGATATACTTCTAGTTTAATCTTTCATTATTCTATCTACCATAGGCCTTTCGACTGTTCACCAGTCTTCTTCAGTGGTTTATGATGATAATACTACATTTCTTCCTTTATATATTCTACACATTGTTGGGTGAAACGTCTCAAAAATGTTCCTCAAACAAAACAATACCAAACATGTTTATACATGTTTTTACATCATTCTAGATAATTCCAGTATGAACCATTCATCTGATATTTTTCCTTCTAGTTGAGATGTGTCCTAAATTTAGTTTGTTATCTATTTCTTTTTCCAATGATGTGCTTCTTTCTCCAATATTATTAGACCTTTCTTCTTCTTCTTTCAAAATCAACTGGTTTTCATCTCTGGTCCTATTTTTTGCCAGAATAATATGGCGCTTAAATGGCGTGTATAAAATACCATGTAAAAATTGTAACAAAGCATACATTGGAGAGACAGATAGAGCTTTAGCAATTAGAATAATAGAACATAAAAAAGCAGTAGAGAAAAAGAATGAAAAAAGTGCTATTTATATCCACATCAAAGACAATTGTGGTACTCATGAAATGGATTGGGAAGGAGCACATATGATAGTTAATGAAAAGAACTGGAATAGACGCAGATCTTTAGAAGGATATTTCATTATGCAGATGATGATTAATGGTTGCTTCATGAATGGTAATGTTGGAATCAAAGACTTAGCTTGGATGAGTGTAGCCATTGCCAAGGATAATGAAAAAGACAATATAATGTCTACTATAAATGCTACTATAGAAGAAGAGAATCAAAGAATTCAAAATGAAACAGATAAGCGCCATATTATTCTGGCAAAAAATAGGACCAGAGATGAAAACCAGTTGATTTTGAAAGAAGAAGAAGAAAGGTCTAATAATATTGGAGAAAGAAGCACATCATTGGAAAAAGAAATAGATAACAAACTAAATTTAGGACACATCTCAACTAGAAGGAAAAATATCAGATGAATGGTTCATACTGGAATTATCTAGAATGATGTAAAAACATGTATAAACATGTTTGGTATTGTTGTGTTTGAGGAACGTTTTTGAGACGTTTCACCCAACAATGTGTAGAATATATAAAGGAAGAAATGTAGTATTATCATCATAAACCACTGAAGAAGACTGGTGAACAGTCGAAAGGCCTATGGTAGATAGAATAATGAAAGATTAAACTAGAAGTATATTCATAATGTCATTACACTAAATTTTAAATCTTGTCCATTTTTCTATGTTTTATCCGAATTATTCTGTTTTCCATCCGTAATACTTTTAATTCAACACGGAAATAGACGAGATTAAATCGGATTGCCACGGAAATTATATACGGAATATATCTGGATCTTATTTAAATTTGAAATTCGATTCGGATCCAGAAGTCTGGTTGTCAAAGTCAGTTGTTGAAGATGATAATGAATTCAGATTCAATAACTGGCTTATATACACAGCCCTGTTCGTTTCGTATACTGGACAGTATCATCGGATTGGCCCAAATAGTCCTATGGTACGTCCTACGTATCCATTTACAAATTTGAATCAATCGACTTCAGTCGTTACGTCCATGGTACGTTTTTTTGAAAAACGTGCCAAATGGGCTTAATATTGTTCATTGATTCATTCCTAATCTGCATGGTTCAAAATACATCAAAACACCAAACTAGGAATTCATAATTCCATAAAATAAGACTTTTAAGTTTATAAATTCTTCCACTTTAATGTTACATAAACAAATAAAATGAAAAACAAAACTTCTTTAAATAAAATTCATATACTTTATTGTTTTATTAAAAATAAAATCAACAAAATATATAAATAAAACACAGAATCCAAATGGATCAACTTAATTATAACAGATATAAAATAAATTAAAGTAATCTGGTCATCACACAAGATCAAACTGGATCTGTAGAACTTCTTCTAAAAGTAGAAATCACAGGTCCAAGAAGAGATCTGGTAGTGGAACTAGAAAGACAAAATAAAAGAATAAAAGGTTTATACAAACAAAATGTTTCTTAAATTTTAATTCTCTACTCTTATCGCTGAAATTTCAACAATGTCAATGCCTGGCATTCACATGAATGAAATATTCCAATAAGTAGTTAAACCCAAAGTAAATTGTTAGAGCCAACTCTAATGATAATTGTTAGCTCCGACTCTAATGTTTGACAATTTAGGTTCCAAAAGTCGGCAAATTTCCAACAATACGAGGAAATTCATCGTATCGATAAAATTTAGACTTTTAGGTTTATTTAAGGGTTAAGTTGTACAATTACAAGTTCAACCCAAAAATTCCATGTACTCCTATTTGAGGTGCAGTTCACTTTTAATTCATTAAAAATAAAATAAGATAAATCACATCACAAATAGGTCGATTGGGCTTCATTGAAGTAAGAAATGCAAAATTTCGAAAATTCAAGAAACTCAAAAAAAACTAATTTGGTAAAACAAATTCCAAAATCAAAACTATACTCAGGGTTTTTACTAGAAGTAAATCCTGAGGCAACCTTTATCTCGGTAGAACCTCCACGTGTGACAATGTGGAATCGAGATCGATATAGAAAATATCATCCGACCCACCATGCAAAAACACGATACAAAACACAAAAATATATATCGAGAATAAATTATGCAAATATAGTTTGAATTTATTAATAGAATTTATTTAACACTTACAATTGTACAAATGCTAAGATATGCAAATGTGATCGATTTGCATACCTTAGGCCTATTTCGGTCCATGTGCTTAGGCTTAACACAATGGTGATATCTTGGCGATCCTGAGGGATATGGTCGACTTAAGTCTGCCAAAAGGAACAAGATAGATTGATTGCATCTATGCAGGAAAGCTTAATGCAATCAACTCAAATGCAACAAAACATTAGGGGAAGAAAAAGAGGTGTAAATGGTCAAGCCACAGCCACATGGCGACCTGAGTGGTTTGACCCACATTCCGCGCTTTACATCACGCGTTATTTCTACATTAAGGGCCCAGAGCCAGAAATTGGGATGTAAACAACAGGCGAGTTACTCACCGCAGCCCGGTCCAGTGTCGCGTCACATTGAGGTCGGCCATCAATCAAAGGCCGTGTCACAGTCGCTCCCTGATGCCGTATGGCCCATGCGATTTTCAACCGTCCCCAACATTGGCGGCCAAAAGCTCAACATATATAATTCCAATTACATATGGGAAGTTATAGTCATTTTGACCCCATGCTTGCCTCATATTTACCTATTAAAAAGGTGTTACAGAGTAACACAAGCACAGACGCCACAGGGAAATGTAGTACATCGACTATACACATGTAAGACACTTAAAGTATGGTTTTTAACACGCAACCCATAAAATGCTAGGGTTATGTTACACTACACTTTAAATATCAATATATACACTCAATATAAATACACATACCATCTAGCCAAATAATCATAGGCAAACAATATCACAGATCAAACATTCAGTTCAGGGTTTCAGTTCAGTATTTCACACTACTTCCTGTTCTACATGAGCTTATATACTCTGCTAATCTCTCACTAATCCCTAAGAAATGTGTAGATAACAGAGTGGCCAATGGGTGATGCCGGTTGTGGAATGTAATGACCACTTCCGGTATCATCCAACATTCCGATGTGGATTGGGGCAAATGGTCAATACAATATATAAATTATATATTTATTGGCCATTACTTTGGTATTTATCATAAATAAGCGAGATATTTATTATCCACTTATTTATATTTGAAGTCATGATCGAATATGCCGCCAAAGATGCAATAGCGCACTCTGGTGGCAATTCTTTACCAAAACTACGTTCGAGACCGTCACAAAGCTACACAGCTAAAAACCCTTAAGTTAGAAATATTAGGCTTTTGATTAGTAAACCTTTCAAAAGGAGTTTTATTTAATAATCGCTTAACTGGTGACCAATTTGAAATATATGCAGCTGCTTCAGCCCAAAACTTAAACGGTAATTTAGACTGTAACAACATTGTTCGAGTCTTTTCAATAATTTTCCTATTTGCACGCTCAGCTATTCCATTCTGCTGGGGTGTGTAAATAATAGTACGTTGATGTTTAATACCTTTATTTGCTAACAGTGTGACGGTTCAATACCGTAGTAAGTTGTAATCTGCCACTAGAGGGCGCGATTTCTCAAAATCGTGCCAAGTTTAAAATGAGAAATAATAGTTTTTCATATAATATTACTTTGATTTATTCATGTGATAAATAAAGGAGGTATTTATTATATTTTAATAAATATATAAACCAGAAATAAATAATGAATTTGATGATTCATTGTTTATGCAAAATTGAGGATAAAATCATGATAAAGATGATTGTTGTAGCGAAATAGTTAATAAATATTGTTTTAATGTTTATTCAAGTAATATAAGACTATTTAAGGATAAGAATAATTTAAATATAAATATAAATAAAGTTAACCCTAAATATTACCATGTGCTTTTTGAATATTTAAGATATTCTAAGGGGTTCACAGAACCTCAAACAAGGAATTGATTTGATTGGACCAAATCAATATGACTCATAATGAATCACTGAATGCAAATGTGACGGTCTCGAATCCCGTAGTTTTATGAACTGTAACTATGGTGCACTGAGTGTACCAAAGTTACAGCAGAATACCTATTTACATGAATAAAGTGAGTTTATTTGATGTTGGGATTGAGATAAAAACTAAGTAGTAGTTAAGTAGACTTTAGAAGTCTACTTAGAGACTATGGTACAAGTATCTGTATATGGTCAAGGAATGACCAAAGAGGGCGCTAGCGCGACCTTAATGATTATTCCCAATTAATATAATGTTGTGATAATGAGATATAAACTCTATGTAAATCATAGAGTTAATTATGCTTATATTTTGTCACTTGTCCCTGATTGAAATATGTAGATATTTCAATAATGGATAATTTTATATTATCCTCGATACGAGGGAATGATGTCATGATGAACATTCCATCATGACTCATCCCCTATCGGATTATCTTGTCATAATCCTCTTATCAGTGATAAAGGGATTAGACAAGTATAAAAAGCCATGCAAAACAGGAAGTAGAGCTTCTTGCGGATTTGACATTGATACTGATACTGACCTATGATTATTTGCCTGTGTGCTTGATTTACATTGTAATAATTAAGCCTTTGGCGCCTCTGATTTATGAGGCAATATGAGGCCAGTGAATCAGTTGTGCATCCGCTTATATACCCGCTTACGCGGTTATACCAGATGGCTGCCGAGATCGAGTGGCCAGTGGGCAAGATAGCCGGACTTCGGTCGACAGGACCTTCATGCCCGTAACATACTTGGTAGCTTCGAAGACGCAGCACAGGACCTGGCCGACCCGTGAGTAAAGTAATGTCTGTGTTATCTTTTCTCCTCTTTCATGGCCCGGGGCCCCTTTGTGAAATATCGCGTCGTGCAAGACGCGGATTTGCGGCATCATGTTTGATGGCGCACATAAGGTTCACTAGGTGAAATTCGGGCATACAGATCACTGAGTGATCTGTAACCCTTTCGACACCTAAACCGCCGTGTGATTGGAATGGTTTAACCATTGGCGGGAATCAATTTGCACCTCTTTTCTTGGGTCAAGATTTAATGTCTTGGTGACTACATGTGTTGGTCTAAAGTTTAGATCAACTCATGTTAGCTTTGTGACGACCATATTGCAAAGTCAACGCTGATATTCAGATCGCTAGGACTAATTTCTCCAACGTGCTTGCCAAACCATGTGGTAGATCGGAAACAATGGAATAAACTTTGTCGTGAGATATTTATTCAAGTGTAACAATAAAGTAATTTAAACCTGAATTTAAGTGTTAATGTATTTTAATCTGAGCTCATTGCGACTTTGTCTCGGTACTATATGCATTTTAGGCGGTAGTATCGTGTTAAAGTTGCGACTGGAATCGATATATCGGACGATATACCCTTTGGCCAAGTCACCCCGTCACACGTGGAGGTTCCACCGAGATTATTGTTGCCTTGGTTCTGCATTTCCGAATGGAGAATCAGGTGAGTTTTGATTTGATTTATCACTTTTTTCAGTTTATTACTTTTACCTATCTATTTTGGTGAAAAGTTGTTGAAATATCAGATTATGCATGTAATTCGATCTCAACAACATCCTAACACGACTTTTGATCTAATTTTGTTAGAAAAATAGATGTTAGTCGATAGGGATGAGATTTTGACATGAATTTCTAATTTATGTCGACATCTCATCAATGCATGGAAACTTTGGCAAAGTTTTCATGGTTTTATGCTTTTTTCTATTTCAGGATTCCTCAGCAGCAGTGAACTTCTAGTATGGACCTGTATTCGAAATACAAGTTGTACTTCAAGCCACTACTGGATCTATTCATTTATTTTTTTTTTACTTATTTCACAAGTTTGTAAAAATTTGTATTTGAGTTTAAATAAAAGTGAATTTTTATTTTATTTTATCATGTTTGTGTTTTATTTGGAATAAAATATGGGATGGTAATAAAGAATAAACAGTTTATTGGATTTCAAATTCGACTTTACCCAGTTTCATGAGATAAATGAAACTGGTCAATTTCGAAAATGGGAATAAAATTTGGCAGAAGATTTGAGATCGATTTGGCAACATTCCTGTCGCCGAATTTGGTCCAAATAAATGTCGAAGTTATCAATAATGACGTTTTGCGCACAAACCGTAACGTTTGTGCAACATAAACGCCACATTGGCCCGAGAATCGATCAAATGTGAACACGTATGGTGTACGCATTCGGTCAAAAGCGACCAATGGTTGGAAAACGTTCCATAGGCCGATATGCATTATATAAACTGTAATGATGTTGAGACAAATTATAATTCATCTTAACATCATCGCAGCAGACTAGAATTCCGAGTAGTGACTAAAACTATAAAAATTCGAATTTTGTATAAAAACCTAAGAAAATGGAACCGAATCGAACCGAGGAATCCGAGAAAAAACTTGAGTCAGCAAAAAATTGCTTATCTGATGAGCAATTTCAACTGTTATTGAGTGCCATCAGTCAATCTGTGAATGTTGGGACATCAACCAGTGCCGCCAACCCGAATATACCAGCGCAAAACACCGTGCCCAATCCTAGGAACAGGGTGGACACAGGATTTGACTGGGAAGGGAAAATCACGGAAAAGATGGTGGAAAAAGTGGGAAAAATGCGGCTGACCGACCCAGGTTTACGAGAAACGGCTCGGTACAACCGCTGGTTGCAATCTGCCCGACGCACGGGATGGATTGCGGCCAAGGAATCGGGTTGGGAACCCACCAACTCGAAAAACGGATTTAAAACGGCAAAGAGAAGCCAGACTTCTCGTCAGAACCGACGAGAATCGGCTTCTCCATACCCAAGAATCCAAAACAGGTTGCAAAAACTAGCAAATCCTCTACTACAGAGGACAAGCCAGGAAAAGCAACCTACCCATCTGGTTCAGGTAAGGGTTCTAAAGCAGAACCCAAACCTGAAAAAGAGAAATCTGCTATTCAGTTACTCGATGAGCAACTGAAGGCAGAAAGAAAGGCGCGGAATGATGCTCATGTCGTTGCAAAACAAGGTCAGCTAGTAAAGCAGGCCAAGATTTACGACGACGTGACCAGACCAGCGGCCCCTACCACCACACATGTGGCATGTCCGTTTTGCGGCGGAAGTGGGTGGACGATGGGATTCAAGAATGAAAACCATCTCCTCCCATGTGCCAACTGCGATGGACGTCGTCTTGTCCCAAGGGAAACCCCTTGGAATGAGACGGTGGCCAAATATGTGGTGAAAAGCCCGTTCACTCCTCGAGGACGACCCTGGGCTACATGTCCAAGATGTAGAATTAATTTCAACAAACAGGGGCAAGCCATTGTATGGGATCCTAGGGAAGTTAGATGCAAGGGTGATGGACCTCACTTGCTGCCACCAATGGAAGAGTGGGTTCTCATGGAAGAGAACCAACTTCCCTTGAAAATCAGGAAGCAAGAGGTCAAATCTATTGCAACGGACACCTCTCAACCCATGGAAGTGGAAACTGAACAAGTTTCCATTCCTGTGAAAGAGCTGGTGAAAACTGTTGCGAGGAAACCGACTGATGGGACCAAGGGAGACATTAGCTCTGCCACCACCCACTCACAGTCAGTCATAAGTTCTCCTCTAGTATTTTGGGACCAAAAGTACAAGTGGAGAAGGTGACCA
>AFFK01020427.1:0-12704 GCA_000239455.1 Strigamia maritima | reverse complement strand
CTCCAATCACCACAGCTCCAATCACCACAGCTCCAATCACCACAGCTCCAATCACCACAGCTCCAATCACCACAGCTCCAATCACCACAGCTCCAATCACCACAGCTCCAATCACCACAGCTCCAATCACCACAGCTCCAATCACCACAGCTCCAATCACCACAGCTCCAATCACCACAGCTCCAATCACCACAGCTCCAATCACCACAGCTCCAATCACCACAGCTCCAATCACCACAGCTCCAATCACCACAGCTCCAATCACCACAGCTCCAATCACCACAGCTCCAATCACCACAGCTCCAATCACTACAGCTCCAATCACTACAGCTCCATTGGCTACTCCTACTATATCTACTATACCTTCCATTTCTAAAGTATCTCCCATTTCTACTATATCTCCCATTTCTACTATATCTCCCATTTCTACTATATCTCTCATTTCTACTATATCTCCCATTTCTACTATATCTCCAATTTCTACTATATCTCCCATTTTTATTATATCTCCCATTTCTACTGGAACTGCAATTGTCGTACTTCCAGCTACTACAACTCCTATTTCTACAACTACTTTTATATCTATGACGACTAATATTGCACACTTTTCAACTACATCAACTTCAATTTTAATGAATACTCTTGCTTCTACAAAAAAAATTTCTACTTTAACTCCAATTTCTAAATCTACAAACACTCCAATTTCTACAACCACTGACACAACTTCTCAAATAGTAACTTTTAAGACGGAATCAACAACCACCAATCCACCATCCCCAAAATGCTGTTTTTGTAAGTGTACTTGTAGATGTACTTGTATTTGTCCAATTGTAAATTTTGCCTCAAGTTCTACAACTACTACTATGCATACTACTACAAATGAGAAGATTTTGATTGCAGAAACATCTACTAATGCCATTATAACTTCAGATAATTCAAATAATATTATTGATGTTTGTCCTGCATTAAATATTCCAATAAAAACATGTGCTGTGTGTAGTTCAAACTTAAATTGCTCTGCTAACACACTATGTTGTTCTATAGCAAATCAAAAATGTTGCGTGTCTAACTATGCTGTAGTTGAAACATTTCCAATGGAGGATTTTGAAAATTCAACTACATGTGCTGATCGAAATCTTCGAGCAATTGCATGTATAATATGTACTCTGAACTGTACAGAAAAAAACTGTTGCGTTGAAGATAGAACAACATGTTGCTTAAATAGACACACTATGTATATAAAAAAGTCGACCACTCCAAACAATTCAGATTTTCAATTTTCATTGCTGATTTCATCTAATTCTTGTCCACATCATAGAATTCCTATAAATGTTTGTATATTTTGTTTATCAGACAGCGATTGCAAACCGACTCAACGCTGTTGTTATATTTTAAATGATAAATGCTGCATGAATGTTGGTATACTTATTGATGCACCTGCAAACTCAATGATAACAATGAGTAATAATTTCAACTGTCCCAATTCTAAACCAACAGTCAAAAACTGCAAAAGTTGTATTGCAGATATTAATTGCTCAGACAATGAGAAATGTTGTGAAACTGTCAATCAAAAATGTTGTGTTGATTTTGTAATGGTTTTTGAACCTGAAAAAATTATTACTTCAATTACAGAACCTCCAAAAGTATTTACCAAACCATCTAACTTCATGACAACTCCAGTCCCAACACTTCCAATTACACCGACCAAATACCCAAATTCAAATGTCAGTCCATTTTCTTCAATTATTGAAACTATAACTTCAGATAGTTCAAATCAGATTGTTGCTGGTTGTCCTACATTAAATATTCCAATGAAAACATGTGTTGTGTGCAGTTCAAAATTAAATTGCCCTCCTAACACACTATGTTGTTCTGTGTCAAATCAAAAATGTTGCATGTCTAAATATGCTGTAATTGAAACATTTCCAATGGAGGATTTTGAAATTTCAACTATATGTGATCGAAATTTTCAAGCAATTTCATGTACAATATGTGCTCTGACCTGTACAGAAAAAAAATGTTGCATTGAAAATAGAATATCATGTTGTTTAAATAGACACATTATGTATATAAAAAAGTTAACTGATCCAAAAAATTCAGATTTCCTATTTTCATTGATGATTTCATCTAATTCTTGCCCACAAGAAAAAATTCCTTTAAGGGAATGTGTATTTTGTTTATCAGACAGCGATTGCAAAGCGACTCAACGCTGTTGTTTTATTTCAAATGATAAATGCTGCATGCATGTTGGTTTAGTTATTGATGCACCTGCTAACAGCATGATAACAATGAGTAATAATTTCATCTGTCCCAATAGTAAACCAAAAATTAAAAAGTGCAAAACTTGTATTGCAGATATTAACTGCTCAGACAATGAGAAATGTTGTGATACTGCTAATCAAAAATGTTGTGTAGATTTTGCAATGATTTATGAACCTCCCAAAAGTATTTTGTCAAGAGTATTTACAGCTGCTGAATACCCAAATTCAAATGTCAGCCCATTTAATACAATTATTGAAACTATAACTTCATTATTTACAACATTAAGGTCAATTATTACAATTCCATCTTCTTCTACTACTCCAGTTACTCTAAATCCACCTACAACTACCCAAAGGATTACTGTAACAATCAACAATCCACATCAAACAACTCACTGTTGTGATTGCTCATGTCCTTGCTCTTGCAGTTGTTTTTGTTCAGATACATTAGGAACAACTGATATAACTACATCAAGCACAACTGATACAACTAGATCAAGCACAACTGATACAACTACATCAAGCACAACTGATACAACTACATCAAGCTCAACTGATACAACTACATCAAGCACAACTGATACAACTACATCAAGCACAACTGATACAACTACATCAAGCACAACTGCTACAACATCTAATATGCAAACAACTACAAATTCTACTACTAATGAACATACAAACAGTGCTATCTGTCCCATCATAAATATTCCAGTAAAAACATGTGCTGTGTGCAATTTCAACAAAAATTGCTTACCAAACACTGAATGTTGTTCTATTTCAAAACAACATTGTTGTGTGTCTCAAATTGCTGTAATTGAAAGATTTCAAATTTCGAATTTTGATTCTTCTGCATGTTTTAATCGAAACTATCGAGCCGTTTCTTGTACCACTTGTTCTTTAAACTGTTTAGAAAAAAAATGTTGTAGTGCAGAGAGAACAATATGTTGCTTAAACAGACATTTTATATATATTAGAAGTTTATCTGATCCAACAAATTCTAAAGTTCAATTTTCAGTGTTACTTCCATCCAATGGTTGTCCACTTCAACGGATACCTTTGAATGTCTGTGTATTCTGTTTAGAAGATGACGATTGCAGACCGTTACAACGCTGTTGTAATATTTTAAATGATAGATGCTGTATGAATGTTGGCACATTGATTGAACCACCTGCTAACTCAATGGTGACATTTAGCAATGATTTTACTTGCCCTGTAAATCGTCCAAAAGTGACAAAATGCACAAGTTGTACCACTGATGCAAATTGCTCAGACAATGAGAAATGCTGTGATACTACCATTAAAAAATGCTGCATTGACTATGCAATAGTATATGAACCAACAAAACAATAACAATGTTTGAGGCATTAGTTTTTGTCAGTAAAAGTTGGCAGTGTGTCGGTGAAGAAGAATCATGAGATGAATAATGAAAACAATATTTTAGCATATTTTTAATTTATTATGTATGGCTAATAACTTATTGTATTTAAAATTTGGCGCGGGGTGAGTGGGTCAATTTGCCGTGAATCGAATTTCATTTTTGACCCACGGCATTTCGACTCATTTATAATTCGACCCACTTGTTTTTTTGAATTTACAAAAATTTAATTTTCGACCTTAGGCATATTTTATTTGTGAAATTTTAAAACTTGAAATAAAAACTCACTACTACTGGAATGTATCAGAAAATCTGCTTTGCGCCTGCGGCACCTGATTTATATACATCCTCATCGGATGTGGTTACCAATCAAGTGAGGCCAACCAACCATTTGCTGTCGACCATTCATGTTTCATTTTCGACCTTAAGCATAAAAAAAATTTAAAAAGTTTATATTTTGACCCACGGCAATTGGACCTGCGGCAACCATTTGACCCACGGCATCACTAAAACAAGAAATGGGTCGAAAATGAAATTTTCATTTTCGACCCACGGCAATTCGACCCACTTAGTATTCACCTAAAATTTATTGCTGTATGAAATTTTAAGTAATAAAAAAAAAATATATGATAAAATATCAATTGATTTAAAGCTGCCAAATTTGTGTATATTGTAAATTCTGCAATCAGGGCGTTTATTTATTTTAGCAGTTCTTGTTCCAAGTGGTAATTGACAAATGAGTGGAAATTAGAGGCAGGCGCTTATTTGTTTTCAATTTTAAATTGGTGTAAAAATAAAAGAAAACTGATTGTTTAGTTTTATAATACATTGCTGGGGAGAAGAGTATTGTTTTTTAGAAATACAAAAATTTACGACATCAAAAATAAAATAAAATAAAATTGCCATTTCTTAAAATGACTGAAATAATTTATATTTTTTTTAAAAAAGTTATCAGAACACCTTTAAAAAAATCATTTTGTATCCCAAACAACTCATTTGAGCTTGGTGAGAGACATTGTTGGCCGCTGCTGGCAGGGCGCTCTTTCTGACGTCAGAGCTAGTATTCCCCATGTTAAATGAATGAGGTGTACATCACAACTGGTAACAATCGCGCAAATTCTCGATTATATTGTTGTCTCAGCTTTAGCATTGGGTAATATTTTTCAAATCATCTCTGAAAAATTATTTAAGGGTTTTAAACGATGCTTGATCTAATGAATCAATAAAAACTGTGATGTCATAAACCCTTTAGCACCTATTTATTGGTTTCATACGATAATTTATTCTTTTTTAATATTTTATTACGATAATTTGTTCTTATTTAACATTTTATTACGTCAATTTATCGGTTTTAACATTTTCAAAACTATAATTTATCGATTTTTAACGTTTTCAATTAAAATAAATCTAATATTGTACTGGAACATTTAAGTTTAACTTATTAAATTATTATCAGTCCGCAAAAACTATCTTCCTTGCTGTTTGTTTGTTCCGAGATTAAAAAATTGCCACCAGTGACGCTGGAAACCACCTACATTCAAAGCAAGAAAATGGCGGAGTGACATCCACATGTACTTAAAACCACCAGCAAATTGGCGACTTTACTTGTCCTGACGGAATACCAAAGATTTCGGTAGTTAGCAGTTGCATATCTTTGTTTGGAAAATGAAGGATGTGACACAGCAAATCAAAAGTGGCGATCGAGGATGCCGGTAAATTTACGTCTAAACACCACCAAGCTCATTAACACCAAAGAAGAGACGTAAGTTTATAATAATTTTGACATTAAGACTTTTAAGTTTTAACTTTATGAATGAAAAAATGTGGCTAGGTATTGTATAAAGTATTCGTCGGAAACAAAAAGTGCTGAAGTAATTTTTAGATGTAAAAATATTTATTTTTTAATGCTTTTCATAGAATCATAAAGGTGATTCATTTATGTGTGTAATATAAACTTATTGAGCGTAGGTAAAATGTAGTTTCTAGACCACAGATGAATTTCTAGGTGCAGCATAAAGCATTTTCAGAGCAATTTATGTGTCCAACAATGCATTTTAGGTGCAATTTATGTGTTCGTGATGAATTTTAGGTGCAATCAATTTAAGCGTATTTTTGGTGTTCATAATTTAAATAAATATGATCATTAAATAGGTCAATTTTAAAGAAAAATGACCATTTTAATAAGTCGAATTTAAATAAATATGACCATTAAATAGGTCAATTTTAAAGAAAAATGACCATTTTAATAAGTCGAATTTAAATAAAAATGACCATTAATAGGTCAAATTTAAATAAAAATGACCATTAATAGGTCAAATTTAAAGAAAAATGATCATTAATAGGTCGAATTTAAATAAAAATGACCATTAATAGGTCAATTTTAAAGAAAAATGACTATTAATAGGTCGAATTTAAATAAATATGACCATTAAATAGGTCAATTTTAAAGAAAATGATCATTTTAATAAGTCGAATTTAAATAAAAATGATCATTAATAGGTCAAATTTCAATAAAAATGATCATTAATAGGTCAAATTTTAAAGAAAACTGACTATTAATAGGTCACATTTAAAGAAAAATAACAATTAATAGGACAAATTTCAATAAAAATGACTATTGAAAGGTCAAATTTAAAGGAAAATGATCATTATTAGGTCAAATTTAAAGAAAAATGATTATTAACAGGTCAAATTTAAAGAAAAATGATCTAAGGAGGTCAAATTTAAAGAAAAATGACCTAAGGAGGTCAAATTTTAATAAAAATGACCTAAGGAGGTCAAATTTTAATAAAAATGACCATTAATAAGTCAAAATTAAATAAAAATGACCATTAATAGGACATTTAAAAAAAATGTACCATTAATAGGCCATTTAAAAAAATGACCATTAAAAGATCAAATTTAAAGGAAAATGACCATTAATAGGTCAAATTTAAAGAAAAATGATCATTAACAAGTCAAATTTAAATAAAAATGATCATTAATAGGTCAAATTTTAATAAAAATGATCATTAATAGATCAAAATTAAATAAAAATGATCATTAATAGGACAAATTTCAATAAAAATGTCAATGATATTAGGTTTTAATGCCAACACGCCTGACTACTTATGACAGATGGAATTAGGCCGAAATGATCTGGATTGTACAACAATGAAGTGTGTGTTCAACTATGTTCTCAGGATTTTATCGATGGATGATGCGTGTTGGTCCAAAGTCTGTTTCCTGGAAATGATGCGAGATGGGTGTTACCCCAAGTTTTCCTGGTGGATCGAGTTTGAAGCTTTGGTGAACATACATGGCTGGGTGCAGTGATCTTATTGTTGCCTTGCGGAATGGAGAGTTTAATCGAGGGAAAGTCATTATGGAAGATGGTCTCACTAAAAAGATTGAGCAGGTATTCCACAGTGTTGGAATCGTATCGATGCTTTAACTTTTTGCGATTTATACAAAAACATCAAAACGGACTTTTTGGAGGCAGAATATTTTAAAGATACAAGGATCCCAGTACGATCACGGGAACTTTGGACCAGAGTTCATTGTGGAAATGAGCATAGGGGCGGTAAGAAGTAGTTAACTGACAACCAAAGGCTTTGTAGACTGTGGGATTGAGGAAGAGTCTATGGCTCATGTGTTTGAACGTTGTGGCTTCCTGACGACTTCTAGGTTATGTGCGAATTTTTGGGGAAAGAGGCAGCAATTGCTGAAGGGCCTGATCAACTTGGAATTGTTGGAGTTGGTGTCAATGTTTAGGTTTCGCTGTGCTGAGAAGAGTGCGGAAAACGGCTGAGAGTGATATTGTTTTTCTTTATTGGTTTTTGTTGTGAGTGATTTTATTGTTTTGTATATTCTCCCCTTCCAAAGTATTTCGGAATACATGGAATAAATTTATTAAACAAATCTGACATGTTACTATTTTAAAAATTTGGAAAATGTTGATTCCTGTAAGGAATCTGTCATTAACAACTTGAATCATAAAAAATAAAATAGGTCAATTTTAAAAAAAATAACTATTAATAGGTCAAATTTAAATATAAATGATCATTAATAGATCAAATTTAAAGAAAAATGACTATTAATAGGTCGAATTTAAATAAAAATGACTATTAATAGGTCAAATTTAAATAAAAATAACTATTAATAGGTCAAATTTAAATAAAAATGACCATTAATAAGTCAAATTTAAAGAAAACTGACCATTAATAGGTCACATTTAAAGAAAAATGACAATTAATAGATCAAAAATTAAATAAAAATGACCATTATTAAGACAAATTTCAATAATAATGACTATTACAAGGTCAAATTTAAAGGAAAATGACCATTAATAAGTCGAATTTAAATATAAATGATCATTAATAGGTCAAATTTAAAGAAAAATAAGTCATATTTAAATAAAAATGATCATTAATAGGTTAAATTTTAATAAAAATGACCATTAATAGGTCAAAATTAAATAAAAATGACTTAATAGGACAAATTTCAATAAAAATGATCATTATAAGATCAAATTTAAAGATAAATGACCATTAATAGGTCAAATTTTAATAAAAATAACCTAAGCAGGTCAAATTTTAATAAAAATGACCATTAATAGGTCAAACTTAAATAAAAATGACCATTAACAAGAAAAATTTAAAAAAATGACCATTAAAAGATCAAATTTAAAGGAAAATGATCATTAATAGGTCAAATTTAAAGGAAAATGATCATTAATAGGTCAAATTTAAAGAAAACTGACCATTAATAGGTCAAATTTAAAGAAAACTGATCATTAATAAGTCACATTTAAAGAAAAATGACAATTAATAGGACAAAATTAAATAAAAATGACTACTAAAAAGTCAAATTTAAAGGAAAATGATCATTAATAAGTCAAATTTAAAGAAAAATGATCATTAACAGGTCAAATTTAAATAAAAATGACCATTAATAGGTCAAATTTTAATAAAAATGATCTAAGAAGGTCAAATTTTAATAAAAATGACCATTATTAGGTCAAAATTAAATAAAAATGATCATTAATAGGTCAAATTATCATAATATAATTTGTCGTTGGTGTCCGAAGCCTTTAGCAATATTTGTAACTGACGGCAGATGGCGCACCGGTTTTTTTACAGCATTTAACGGGATTGGCTGGGTTATTGATGACGGCAGATGCCGCACCAGTTTTGAAATTAGGGCGATTGATTTAATAAATTGATCAAGGTGAGATGTTTGTTTATGTGGTTTCATTATGCTTTAGGTATTTTTTGAAAGTATACATCTACTGTAGCGATATATTTAAACAATCTGCTTTTTCAATGGGATTGGCTGGGTTATTGATGACGGTATAAAGAATGGATAATAATCTCGGACCATGGAATTCCACCCAGGATTCCACATCTGCTTTGATCACAGGATGGGATTTCATCGGAATCACAGGATGGGATTTCATCGAAATCACAGGATGGGATTTCATCGGAATCACGGATTTGATCGGGTGATTTTACAGTATTTGCTGATTGGAATCCACGGGTGATTTTACAGGATTTGATCGGAATCCACGAGTGATTTCACAGGATTTGATCGGAATTCACGGGTGATTTTATGGAATTTCACCGGTGTTTTTACGGGATTTCCCGAGTGATTTTACAAGATTGCACGAGTGATTTTACAGGATTTCACGAGGGGATTTTACAAATGATTTTATCGGATTTCACGGGTGATTTTACAGAATTTCACGGTGATTTTACGGGTGATTTTACAGAATTTCACGGGTGATTTTACAGAATTTCACGGGTGATTTTACAGAATTTCACGGGTGATTTTACAGAATTTCACAAGTGATTTTACTGAATTTCACGAGTTATTGGTGACAGGATTTTGGTGATTTAACGGGATTTCAGTGATTTAACGGGATTTTAGTGATTGAACGGGATTTCAGTGATTGAACGGAATTTCAGTGATTGAACGGGATTTCAGTCATTGAACGGGATTTCAGTGATTGAATGAGATTTCAGTGATTGAACGGGATTTCAGTGATTGATCGGGATTTCAGTGATTGATCGGGATTTCAGTGATTGAACGGGATTTCAGTGATTGAACAGGATTTCAGTGATTAAACGAGATTTTAGTAATTTAACAGAATTTTAGTGATTTACCGGGATTTTGATGATTTCACGGGTTAATCAGTCATGAATTATTGATGATTTAACTGGGATTTCACGAGAAATCACGGGTTTGGGTGTTTAATAAGTTTTCGAAGTTACGTAGTAACGGGTACTCAGCTAGTTTTAATAAAAATGACCTAAGGAGATCAAATTTTAATAAAAATGACCTAAGGAGGTCAAATTTTAATAAAATAGACTATTAATAGATCAAAATTAAATAAAAATGATCATTAAAAGATCAAATTTAAAGGAAAATGACCATTAATAAGTCAAATTTAAAGAAAAATGATCATTAATAGGTCAAATTTTAAGAAAAATGACCTAAGTAAATCAAATTTTAATAAAAATAACCATTAATAGGTCAAAATTAAATAAAAATAACCATTAATAGGACAAATTTCAATAAAAATGCCCATTAAAAGATCAAATTTAAAGATAAATGACCATTAATAGGTCAAATTTTAATAAAAATGACCATTAATAGACGGTTTGCGCTTTCACGAACGAGATTTAATTACGAGACACGAGATAATTAATAAATATGAAATAAATTCATTTTTATTAATTATCTCGTGTCTCGTAATTGTTAAAATTGTTTCAGATTGCGCTTGCACAAACAATTAAACACGAACGAAATAGAAATAAATACGACAAAATAAACAAATGAACGAGAAACATGGCTTCGCTCAAAGATGGTAATGTTTTAGTAGAAAATGTATAAATTATGTTTGTCTAATGATATGTTTATATAATGATCTTATAGGAAAGAAAATATGGTTGAGAGCTCATCTTGCAGGGCTCATAAGTTTATCTGACTATTTCCTTATCAGCGAAACTATGAAAAAGGAAAAAGGACGTATTGAGAGGAAATTTAGCTTCAAAAAACTGACTGACACATTTTGTGTTGAATTTTTCCGTTTCAACAAGCATCAATTGGAATGCCTGACAATTGCTCTTGGTATACCTAAAAAATACACTTGAGGAATCGTACAAGTTTTACAAACATAGAAGGTGTCTGCATATTACTGGGACGATTAGCATCACCAGGAAAACTGGCAATGTTGACACAGATATTTTGTAGAGACAAATCTGTAATATCTAGAATCTTCAACTATATGATTGAAGATGTCTACCGCAACTTCAATCACCTACTGAATACGTTAAATCATTCTTGGCTAACACTTGAAGATTTACATTACATGAGCGAAGTGAATTAATTCTGAATCTGAAAAATATTGCTTTTTAACTATAACATGCTTTTACATTTTACAGGCAGTGGCTGATGGAGGCTCGCCTCTGCCCAACATTGTAGGGTTCATTGATGGCACAGGTATCAAAATTTGCAGACCAAAGCGCAATCAAAGAATGTTTTACAGTGGATATCATAGGTCTCATGTAATTAAATACCAAGCTATTACTTTGACAAATGATATAATTGTACGTCTGGATGGTGCCTACCATGGCACAGTACATGATGCTCCCATGCCTGCATTAAGCAAAGTGGCCATGGAAATGGAAATGTTTTGGAAAGATGGAGAAGGGCGACAAATTCAGGTTGTATGGAGACAAGGGCTATGCACATACATCATTTGTATGTTCACCATACAGGGGGAATGTGTCGCATGCACAAGAATTATTCAACACCAAAATCTCTGACCATAGAGTCCATGCTGAATATGGTTTCGGACGTGTGTTGAAATATTTCCCGTACACGGACTTTAAAAAACAAAAAAAGTGCTGCTGCAGCCAGTTAATAAGATGTACAGAGTTGCGGTAATTTTAATGAACTGCCATTCTTGTGTTCGAGGGTTTAACCAAACATCTGTTACTTATGACTGTGATCCTCCAACCCTGGAACAGTATTTTATTATTTTGCTTACATGAGTGAATAAAAATGTTAAATTTTTTTTATTATTTTTCTTACATGAATGAATAAAAATGTGCAACCTTTACTTATTTGTCACGTATTTTATTTATAACTACATTCATGAGGTTCACCATTGTGCTATTCATAGTAAGAAACTGATTTAGAAGATCAGCATATCTTCCCTCTTCAGCTTCCTTATGACGTAGTTCTTGCTCAGCTAAATCAGCCTTCCTTGTTTTGTCCTCGTTGTCAAATCGTAATCTCATTTCATCTAATTCACATCTTCGAGTTCTCTCCGCATTATCCATATCAAGCTTTTTTTCTTCCAATTTGTATTGTCTTTGCTGGTCCAATTTATCAAGTTCCATTTTTTTCAGCGCAAGATCATGGTCCATTAATGACTTTTCGTGTAAAGCAAGTTCCACAGGGTCTCGTCTTTTTCTTTTTTTGGGTCACTTTGGCCCGAAAACTCTGTCTTCACATCAGTCATAAGCGCAGCTTGGTCTCGTTCTGCATGAGCGGGACGACGATCATTTAGTATAGAATTAGCAGGTGGTTCCTGGTGGTCACTTTCACTTAATGGTATAATTCGAGCTGCTTCTTTCATATCAATAACATCGGATATCAGATTAGTTCTCTCTGACCATTCCTCTTCAGTTCCTGTCCTAATAAAAAAAATTAAAAAATTAAAAATAAATTCTGATTTTATTTTATAACTTTCAAAATAATTTACACATACATACTTATTTATTGCATCCATATTTTGTTGGGTGAATGTTGCCATCAGTGTGTTGATTCTGTCTTTACACTGACGAAGACTACAGTTGTATCCATCTCTTATCATGTTTTCCATTACTTTCACCCATGCATTAGCATCCTCAAATGAATTAACTTGAAGAATGTATCGCATCATAGTCACATCTGCTTTAATATGAAAATAAAATCGTTGGCTTTGAATTGAAGGTGTAGGTGATCTTGCGAGACAAGGGCGGCCTCTACGTCCTCCTCTAGCCCGTGTTGAAACCCGAGTACCGGNACCACGACCA
>AFFK01020426.1:0-10987 GCA_000239455.1 Strigamia maritima | reverse complement strand
AATATAAATACACTCAAATGTAAAAGCACAAACCATTTAGGCAAATAATCACAGATAATTCATATCAGGTCAAACTTTCAGTTCAGGGTTTCTCATAGCATTCAGCAATACTTCCTGTTTTACATGAGCTTTTATCCTCTGTTAATCTCTCACTAATCCCTAAGGAATGTGTAGATAACAGAGTGGCCAATGGGTGATGCCGGTTGTGGAATGTGAATGACCACTTCCTGCATCACTCACAGTATCGAGGTAAATGGGGCAAATGGTCAATACAATATATAATTTATATATTTATTGGCCTTACTTTTATTTTGGTTGTAAATAAGTGCGATAATTATTATCTATTTATTTACATTTTGTTGTCATGGTTTGAATATGCTGCTAAAGACGCATGGCGCGCTCTAGTGGCAATTTCCTACCAAAACTACGGTTCGAGACCGTCACATAATATTCCTAGAACTAGACAATTAACAACTGAACTAGCTAAAACTATAATGCCGACTAACTCGCAAAACTCGTGTAAATTAATCCAAATTCTGAGCCAAAACTCTACCAAAACTAAATTAAACACTAATTAATTGCTTACACTAGCAATTATCCAATAATGGATCTGAAAATCCAACCAAAACTCACAAGAGTTACTCGCGTCGAAGCTAAACTCGCTAAGTCGGCCAATAAACCCAAAAATTCTTTTGATCCCAACGAAACTAGTATATTTCACTAAATATACCGCAAATAAGAATGCCAAACTCTCAAAATGAGGCCCAAAAACCCCAAAAACTTTTACAATCAAAATTGAAACCTGGAAAGTCAAATCCGACTTTTTCAAAAAATCTGAAAATCGCTCAAAATAAAAATATTATCGCAACAATTCCCACCAAAATGATAGATAAGGGAGGCACCATCTACCAGATCGTCGGGATGAAAGTAAAAGTCCCTTAAGGTTAGGTAGCCTCGAAGGTGAAATGAGAGGGGATAGATAACAATTAAAAGTAAAAGATCTCCAATAAAGGAGCAAAATCTTCCTGATGTTGGCTTCCTTGGTGAAATCCTTTTGTAATTGTTCGCAAATCTTGTCCTCTTTCTTCTTTCTTGAAGGTCACTCCGAGGTCGCACACTCCAAACTCGCAAAAAATCCAATAAGTGGCACAAAAATCACAAAAATCCAAAAACCGCTTGGCAAGTCGTAACAGCGGCTCCAGATACACAAAACAAGCGGCAATATCAGCAAAAATCCGGTCCTATAGCTGTGGAACGGTCCAAAATCCAAAATGGCGCTCATCTTTTTCAAAACATCACAAAAATGGCGTCCATAGCTGAAAAATATAACGAGCGGCAATAAAAGCTCAAAAAGGCAACAATATAAAATTATTACCTTTGTTTGTCTCGCTAAATGTGGAGACAAACAATAACCACTCGATCCTAGGCAACGGCAAACAGTCAAACACGTCAAAATAGGCCTCGAACACAAGATTATCACACTCGCACAAAATGATACAGAAAACGCCCAAAACTTCATCCAAAGCACTTTAAAATGCAGGCAAATGCACTGGAACCCATAACCATGTTATCCTACACTGGTTTGGTGAAGATTCTGGGTGTAAACAGCAAGGAAAATAGGAGACACATCTGTTTGGTCTCACCGCAAAAAGCAAGTGGAAAAATTTTATTTAAAATCTCTATTTAGCCCGCGTGAACTACGGAGGCTTACAATCAACATTCATATATACAGTTCATAAAATAAGAAGTAAGGAAAAACATAAGAGACAATAAATAATAAGTTACATATGAATAAATACGAGACAATTAAATGGGCAAACAACAACACAAACTATTAATGATGTGTACACTATGCCAACAATATCGATAGTATTAGGTTTTCTTGGAGGTAGCTATTTCTTTACGAGTTTAGACTTAACAAAGGGTTATCACCAAATCAAATTAAGTGAAGAGGATCAAAATAAAACTGCTTTCTCGACACCTGAAGGGACATTCAAATATACAAGAATGCCCTTTGGATTGTGCAATGCAACATCTGCATTTCAGAGAATGATGGACCAAATCTTGGGTGATATTAAAGGCATATTTGCTCTGGCTTATCTAGACGACATCATTATTTTTAGTAAAACGTTCGATGAACATTTACAACACATTGCAAACATCTTGGACAGATTAGATGAAAAAAATCTAAAAGCAAGCCCAACAAAATCATTCTTTTGTGCGGAACAACTTGACTTTTTAGGATTTACAGTGTCTGCTGGCAAATATACGGCTAACAACACTAAAATCCAAGCGATATTGGATTATCCTGCCCCTAAAACTTTGAAACAACTTCAGCGTTTTATTGGAATGGTTGGATTCTATGCACCTTTAATTAAAGACTTGAATTCAATACAGAAGCCTTTCTTTGTACAACACAAAAAAGAGAAGTGGAATAATTTCACCTGGACTTCAGAATGTCAAAAAGCCTTTGAGATTCTGAAAGATCTACTCACTGGAGATATCGTGCTACCTCTGCCCGATTTTGCAACTCCTTTTACCATTCACACGGATGCAAGTGCTGCCGATCTCGGTGCAATACTCATGCAAGTAGATCCCAAAGATAACCATTTGCATCCTGTAGCATACGCAAGTCGTACACTGCAAGGCGCAGAAGCAAATTACAGTGCTTCAGAACTGGAGTGCTTAGGAGTAATATGGGGTGTCGAAAAATTCAGACCCTATATTGAATACTCCAAATACATGGTTGAGACTGATCATTTGGCCCTCAAATGGTTAATGAACTGTGAACATCCTTCAGACAGATTGGCACGTTGGGCCATGAAGCTTCAACAGGAAAACATAGACATTGTCTATAGGAGAGGCAAAACCAATGTGGTTGCCGATGCTCTCTCCAGACTTGGCACAGAAAGTGATGAAATCACAATCCACGACCAAGATGCAGAGAATGAAAGATCCCAATTGTACTCACTATTCTTATTAACTGATTCTTATCATTGGAATATTTCAATGAAAGAGTTTGAAAACGCTCAAAAAGACGACGAAAATCTCTCTAAAATTATGGATTGGTTACAAACAGACCCAGAGGACGACACTCCTTGGCCCGACATACCAATAGAATACACAAAACTCAAAACAGAGTTTACACTAAACAGAGATGGTGTATTATTCATTTTTGCCCCCTTCAAATCAGATATTTATCTGGAAGATGTGGACAACTCTGCTGGACTCAAAATTGTAGTCCCCAAGTCTTTGCAAGACAAATGCTTAGCACTAGTACACGACTATTCTAGTAGTGGACATGGTGGCGGTGACGTCACCTACGAGAGACTCAGACGCTCTTTCTTTTGGGTCAATTGCAGACAAGACACTGTCAAATATGTCGCAAAATGCGATAAATGCCAGCGCTGCAAACCCATACAGAGGAAACCAAAGGATTTACTCCAACCAATCTCAGCTCAAATTGGCAGATTCGAAAGAATTGGCCTCGATCTGATGGGACCTAAACCAATGACGACCAATAGAAATAAATTTATTTTAGTCATCGTAGATTATGCAACTGGATGGGTTGAAGTGGTTCCTTTAAGGAATGCTAAAATTCTAACTCTGGTTCCCCACATTATGAGGTTTTTTCAAACCTATGATGTTCTACGTTATATTGAATCAAATAATGGTAAACAATTTGTTTCCGACATATACAATGCACTACGCGAGAACGCTGGGATTATTCCAAATCTCACTTCTCCTTACCATCCTCAAACTAATTATACAGAAAGGATTAACAGAAACATTAAAATAATTCTTCAAATTTTCACTTCTGAACATAAGCACTGGGACAGAGTGATTGTAAATATAAATTTTGCACTCTGTACTGTCCCATCTGCTACCACAGGTATAACACCTGCAATGGCGACATTTCTTAAAGAACTTCGACCATTTTGGGACAACAGAGACGTTGCTTACGACGCCCCCTTTGACCCAGAACGACCACATGATGCACTGAGAATGCTCATGAGTCGCATGGCTAACCTTTTGAAAACTGCAATCAGTAATAAAGAAAAGGCGCAAATTAAACAAAAAACTAATTATAACAAACATAGGTCAGATGTTCAATTTGAAATAAATGACTTAGTCCTGATTAAAACTCATGCATTGTCAAAAGCGGCAATCAGATATTCTCAATCACTAGAAGACAGATATAAAGGTCCCTATGTGATTATTAAGAAAATTAGTAGCAATGCCTATGAAATTGCAAAACCCATCACTTTACACAGTAAGGGTCCTGTAAATGTTTCAGAAATGAGACTTTACATTCCCAGTGATAAACTGGATGGCTAGCCAATTGCTGATATCGATGATGACAATGAGAAAAACCTCGCTGCACCATCACAAACAAACCCTGTTGCTAGTAGCGACGAAAAGTCGGCTACATCGCAATGCTCGTATGAAAACAAGGACACAGTCCTTGATCAATTGTCTACAAAATGTGGAAAACCACAGGAAACAGTGGCTAATGATGAAAGTAATAAAATTATCACCTCATTACCCAAAAAACGTGGCAGACCACAAAAAATTGTTTCAAAACACAACAATAACAGTAAGACTCCTGTCTTGTTGCCAAAGAGACAAATAAAACCTCCAAATGAATTAAATTTTTAGTAAACTTTAAAAAATAAATATAAAATAAATTTTATTAAAATAAAACAGTGGAATAGAAATTCAAATTTCATAGTGAATGCGATATAAATGTCAAATATTGTTATGGAATTCATCAGGCTGCAATAAAGAATAAATTATTTCGGTCGAAACAGTGCGAAAAAACGTCATACCGACGTAACGTGCAATACTACCAGTTGCAGGATCCAATCAAAAGACTGGATCCGGACCAATTAGTGCAAATGTACAACGTACGGATACGTGACGTTTTCAGCACTTATATAAATGCGCTGGTTGAACTCCAAATCATTATCTTCTGATAAGTTCAGTGCAACCACTATTAGATCTTCTGATAACCGTTTACAGTAAAAAAGACTTCTAAATCAACCAACTAATGATGGCTGACAACGAAGCAAACCTGATTAACTGTCCTGTGTGCGGTGGTTTGGGACAAGGTGTGAATGTTCACACCGGGTCCGATCAACCTACGAATTGCCTTGAGGATGACAAAGTCAATCAATTGTTGTCTTTGACCAGGCACTTCCGAATGTTTGGCGCAAGTGCCAACGAACCTAGGAAAACGCTAAAACGCATTGACGAGCTTTACCATGACAATCGAGATTGTCGGGCAAAGAAGATTAGGAAATTGCTCGAAGATTCTTTGGCACCCGAAGCACGGGTTCATATGTTGGCCTCTCTGCCAATGCCCCGCTTGCCCCTTATAGGAACCCACGAAGAAACCAGCGAAAGCATCGAATACTTCGAAAGGAATGTCTTTTTCGGCCAATAAGGCCCAAATATCCCGAAGTTTGGAACAGTATTCTGCTCCAAAAGTACCGCTGGATGAGGATGAGATGAAGCGCCGAATGGCCGCCCGCCCAGACCTCTCGGAAAAAGCAGTCCGTGTGCAGTTACACAAGGACAATAAAAACGCAGTAAATGCTGCGAGAATTGCTAGAAAATGTTGGTATTTAGAATGCGTTATGTGACCGAGTATTATTTGTTCATGCATAGTTATATTTGTAATGCATCAATTGTATTTTATTTTCTGTTTGCTAATGTGTAGTTTTAAGTTTTGTTAACAGATGGCATTGCTTCTCAGTTCAAGAAGCAGTGGCATCATGCAGCTCTGAGTCTGTGCCATCACAACTCACAACTGGCATCATGCAGCTTTGAGTCTGTGACATCACAACTCACAACTCACTCATCTGTTCTCCAAGCAAGCCAAGGTAGCTGCAAGCTAGTGTTCATGTCTGATTTTAAGTTATGTATAGTTTATTTATTATTTAATGATTAAATGGTTTGTTTTATTATTTTTACAAACCTGTGCTCATTCTTCTAATCAAATCACACTGACTGAGTTCATGTCCACATGCATATTCAACTTCATCATTTAAACCTCAACTGCCCAGCAAATTCCACACATATCCACATGTTAGTTTTGGATATCAACAGAAAATATCCGGAGGATAAGAAAGTTGCAGATTTGATCCAAAAAATCGAAGACGCAAAAATAGCAGACGCCACTAAGATTGCCAAATCTCAGGATGAGATTCAGGTGAAGCAGAAGAGAGACAATGCTCTCAAGTCACTGATCAAGTCAACTGCATTCCAAGAATTGGTGATCGCACAGACTAAAGAGACAGAAGCAGAGAAAGAGGCCGAACAGCAATCTGCTGCGGTCCCCCTTACTTCACTGCAGGACATGTGCCTAAATGCCGTGTTTCCTGACTTGCCGACCGCCACATCAACCGATGGGATGGATAAACCAAAGCTCTGGTACGACCAAGCCGTGGAAGAGAAAATGGCGGATTTAGTTTCCAACATAGTAATCCCTATAGAGGCGGAGGTCGAAACATCAACCCAATCACCCCGCAAGAGTCGACTGCCGATCAAGAGATCTCAGTTACGCCGGTAAGTCTGTTCAGACGAAACCGAAACCAGTTGTCCCTAAAAAACAAAAAGAGGTTTGGCAGCACTTAAAAAAGTGGTGCCCAAACCAAAACCCAAATAACAGGTTACATTATTAATTGTTAAAGTTTTTGTTTACTTTAAAAAAAAAAATATAGTTTTGCCGACCGAATTCGAAATTAAAAGACAACCGGGGAAAAATCACCATCAACATTTAATTAAATTTTAAAAAATAGTGTTAGTATTAAGGGCAAACAGCCCATAGTAAAACACATTAAATTAAAACCCTTCAAATAAAATTTATTCTCCAAATCATAACATTGTAAAAATTTCAAAAATATATTTTATTAGAAGCCACGTCTTGGGTAAGTGTCACCTCTCTTGTTGCTCATTTTTGTTTGTTTTCCACTGGTATGTTGGGTTTTGTTTTTTATTAAGGAGACTAGCTCCTCGTCTTGGATGTTTCGGCGCTGTTCTCCCGTTGTCCGTGCTCTGGGTTCTGCCGACGTCGACCCTACTTCTTCGGAGGGGGGGAGATGTGACCGTGTCACGACCCAGGTCCACGGCAACGGCCCGCGTCATGTCCCCCTAGTGGACTGGTCGGACATGACCACTTCCGGTCAAGACAGGAAGTCAGGGAATGCAAGTAGAGGCACAGCGGATCCACGGACAGCAGTTGTTAGTGAGCCAGCAACCAGTGCAGTCATGCATTGGCCAAGCTCTGCCAACTCCCTGGTTTCCCCTATGAAGTCCGAGTTCCCAGTTCTCTGGGCCCCACCTCCATGAGCGAGAACAGTGGCTGCAAGTCCGTAGATCGGGTTGCAGCAAGGTTATTGTTATTTCGACCATGCGGTCCTTGGTTCAACCGCCATCGCCCGCGGGTCGGGTTTGATTAGCACATACCGGTGGTACAGACATATGAGTAGCAGGTGGAGGCTGACGCTGACCCCTAGACAACTGTAATAAAGGCCAAACACCCAAATATAGCGTCGTCTCTGCTATTTCACATGACGAAGGCATCCAGCGCAGTCCTCTTATTCCCCCAAGTAGGGGCTGTGCAAACCGCCCCAGTCACAGGATATTAAAATAATAATGTTTGACGGATCTGGTCTATTTGGATCTGATCTCTTTCCATCATAATAACTTCCTTTTGCTAATAATCGAACAGTGTGAACTGGCAGTACAAATACATGTTTATAATTATGACATATTAAAGAAAAATAATAATTTAATATTTCATCGTGAATCTATAAATACCTAGAAAAAAATTTACTATACAAAGCTTGCAAATGATACCTTTGTAACTCTGCTGGTGTGAACATACTCGTAACTATCATTTGATTTTCTGAACCTGCCTCTATTTTTGCATGAAATATCTCCTCTACTTGAATAACCTCTGCTTTTTTTAACCTTGTTCTATACCTTCGTTTTTCTTATTTTCTGCTTTATATTTGCTACCTTTCTTTCTACTATCTTCATGCCTTTTCCTTCAATATTCATAATGCTTTTCCTTTTTCTTTGTTGAAAAAACTTTTGGTACCGCTACATAAAGAATAGGTGGTCCTGCTCATGTTGACATAACTTTTGTATTACTCAAAGTTGATGCTACTTGATTATCTGATGGAATGGTTGCTACTAATTTAACTGGTTACACTCTATTTTGTAAAAACTCTAAAGAGTTTCTATTAGCATACGGGCGCACATACATTGGTAAATTACTAGAGTCCGATAATTTTGAGTTTTCATGTAATTCCAAAGCTGTAGCTATATTGGTATACATACTTTCTTCTTTACGCGTTTGTTGTATAACATCTATAAAATACGGTATTAATGATGGTTGTCTAATATTAACAAAATTTGGATCTATTTCTGGATAAATACTAGAATGTGAATTACTTGTCGATTGAAATTAATAAAATAATTCCAACCCAAAACCAAATTGTAGTGACTTAATGTCGAAATGGAGTCATTCACTTCATGGAAAGTGAATTGCCCAAAGATCAGAGAGGAAATATATTAAGAAACTAAATAAATTTTATTGTGCTGAGACTTATCGGCAAACCATAACACAAAAATTTTTTTAACTTGTACATAATTATTCTCAAATTATCTTAACATTAACATTGATATTAGTGATTTCATCATGGTATCGCTAATCTCACCTAGGGTTGTGCGATATATGAATGAAAACAAATACCGTAATTCCGGGTGGCTTTGCCCCAGTATGGGTGACTTTGCACCACTAGTGAAAAGGAGTTGTTTTTGTTTCATGTGGACAAATTACATAACATATTATTATTTTAAAAATAATACAATGTATATTTGGCCTAGGGCTGTGACGATCTGACTTTTTGCTAAAGTGCTATTTACACTTTACGATGGGGTCAAGACAGTAAAACTATGAGAACACGTGGATTTTCTCTTGCTAAGAAAACCTCCACTTATTTCAAGGATAAGAACCAGTAAGAATACATAAACACACTTGCAAAACACTGAATTGGAAAGAGTAAAGTAAGAAAACATGAAAAACAAGGAATTTTATCAAATCATAACATTTATTCCGGATCATTGCAAATTACAATGATCCGAGGTCGACTAACATAAAATCTATTAATAACAGAGGCAATAAAATACTTAACATATATCGCAACTATTAATTAATCTAATTTTAACCAGGAAACTGGTAAAAATATTATCGAAATTTTAACTGTCAGACAGAGGCTTGATAAACTAATAACAATACAATTTACAAAATAATATTACGAATTTTCTGTTGTTTCCTGGTGCTCTTTGGTTCCTAATCGGGGTAATGCACTATCGAATCCTGCGAATATCGGCATTCATCAGTCGGATGATCGTCAGAAATTAGCGATACCATGTGGTATCGACTTACACCTGTATTTCGAGCGTTGCGGTGAAAACTCACTCTGTTCTTGTTCCAATTATTACATTCGCATGAATATAATAATTGTAAACATTTAAGTAAATGTACAACTATCGATAAGAAACTAAAATAAAAGTATACATTAGCGGGAAGAAGTCGTTTATGGAATTCAAAGGGAATTCTTCAGCCGTCATGATTGAGTCGGGTGCGCCGCATTAAACCGAATGCGTTGTTCTCGAGCGGTGCCGAAGCACGTGACAGTTAGCGCCCACTCCTGATACAGGTAGCGGTTGCAGCTCGGTCCGAGCGGACTCGATACAATCAAGTTTTGTCCAATAAGACTGGCCTACATGCAAAAGCACAAGTATATTCTCGGTACATTTACTTTCGTGTTTTTCAGGCCTGGCAACTACGGTCTTTAGGGCATTATACCTACTTTAATTTGGTGTTGACAGCCTGCCGGTTCGTATTTAAAGCAAAAGGTGATAGACAATCATGTAGATTCAACATTAATTCAGTACAGGGGCCCAGAATCAGCTCTTGCAGGAGCTTATATACTATGAAACCATGGGGTTTCTTGAGTTTCCCCCAATCAGGGAGCCAGAATACTGATAAGCAGATTAGCTGATTTGCATATCAGTGAGTCATAATGAGTTGATTCAATCAAATCAACTCCTTGATCAAAGTTATGTGACCCCCATAGAATATCTGAAATATTCAAAAAGCAAATGGGAATATTTAGGGTTAACTTTATTTATATTCATATTTTAAAGTATTCTTATCCCTAAATAGTCTTAATTTATTTAAATAAACATTTCACAACAACATTTATTATTGTTTGAGTACAATAATCACTTTTATCATGATTTCTCGTAACTTTTTCTTTAACAATGAACACACCTATTCATTGTATAATTTTCACTTATATTTATCAAAATATAGAGAGAATATTTATTTAAATATTTTATCATTCAATAAACATTTTATTTTCATCAAACTTGAATTTTTTCTCATTTCGAATTCGAAATGAGAAAAAATTGCCTCTGGTGGCAACTTTATAAGTCACTACGGTATTGAACCGTCACAGGACAATATATACATGAATATTCATGTTTAAATAATGATTATTATATAATTTTAAAAAGTGGAATTTGTAAATCCTTATTTTAGTCATTTTTTCTTACTTGACAAATTGTATAAGCCACCAAAATTCTATTAAAGGGTAGAATGTTTTTTGAATATAGTATGTTTTATTTGTTTGTTCTGAACTTAAGTTTAAATTATTATAATAAAAAAATTATTTTTAAATGATTTGGACACATTTTTAGCCGATAGTGTCAATTTTATGATTAGTTTGGGGTGGCTTTGTCCCACAGGAAATGAGCCAAAAAACAAGATATTACTCAAATTATTAAAGACCCAATCTCATGTTGTAGAGAAACATATAAAGTTCCAGAGTTAGAATATAAATGGATGTGATATTTTCATATAAAATATGATAAAAATAATAAAAATAGTGATAAAAATGATAAAAAT
>AFFK01020425.1:0-19207 GCA_000239455.1 Strigamia maritima | reverse complement strand
TCTTTTGTGCGAAACAACTTGACTTTTTAGGCTTTACGGTGTCTGCTGGCAAATATACTGCTAACAACACCAAAATCCAAGCAATATTGGATTACCCTGCCCCTAAAACTTTGAAACAACTTCAGCGTTTTATTGGAATGGTTGGATTCTATGCCCCTTTAATTAAAGACTTGAATTCAATACAAAAAGCCTTTCTTTGTACAACACAAAAAGGAAAAAGTGGAATAATTTCACTTGGACACCAGAATGTCAAAAAGCCTTTGAGATTCTGAAAAATCTACTCACTGGAGATATTGTGCTACCTTTGCCCGATTTTGCAACTCCTTTCACCATTCACACGGATGCAAGTGCTGCCGGTCTCGGTACAGTACTCATGCAAGTAGATTCTAAAGATAACCTTTTGCACCCTGCAGCATACGCAAGTCGTACACTGCAAGGCGCAGAAGCAAATTACAGTGCTTCAGAACTGGAGTGCTTAGGAGTAATATGGGGTGTCGAAAAATACAGACCCTATATTGAATACTCCAAATACACTGTTGAGACTGATCATTTGGCCCTCAAATGGTTAATAAACTGTGAACACCCTGCAGGTAGATTGGCACGTTGGGCCATGAAACTTCAACAGGAGAATATAGACATTGTCTATAGGAGAGGCAAAACCAATGTTGTTGCTGATGCTCTCTCCAGACTTGACACAGAAAGTGATGAAATCACAATCCACGACCAAGATGCAGAGTATGAAAGATCCCAATTGTACTCACCTTTTTTGTTGACTGATTCTTATCATTGGAATATTTCAATGAAAGAGTTTGAGCAAGCTCAAAGAGACGATAAAAATCTTTCTAAGATTATGGAGTGGCTACAAACAGACCCAGAGGACGACACTCCTTGGCCTGACGTACCAATGGAATACACAAAACTCAAAACAGAGTTTACATTAAACATAGATGGTGTATTATTCATTTTTGCCCCCTTCAAATCAGATATTTATCTAGAAGATGTGGACAATTCAGCTGGACTCAAAATTGTGGTTCCAAAATCTTTACAAGATAAATGCTTAGCACTGGTCCATGACTATTCCACTAGTGGACATGGTGGCGGTGACGTCACTTTCGAAAGACTTAGACGCTCTTTCTTTTGGGTCAATTGCAGACAAGACACTGTCAAATATGTCGCAAAATGCGACAGATGCCAGCGCTGCAAACCCATTCACAGGAAACCGAAAGGTTTACTCCAACCAATCTCAGCCCAAATTGGCAGATTCGAAAGAATTGGCCTAGATTTGATGGGACCTAAACCAATGACGACCAATAGAAATAAATTTATTTTAGTCATTGTAGATTATGCAACTGGATGCGTTGAAGTAGTCCCTTTAAGGAATGCTAAAATCCTAAATTTGGTTCCCCATATTATGAGATTTTTCCAAACCTATGGTGTTCCACGTTATATTGTGTCTGACAACGGCAAACAATTTGTTTCCGATGTGTACAATGCGCTATGTGAGAATGCTGGAATCATCCCAAATCGGACCTCTCTATACCATCCTCAAACTAACTATACAGAAAGGATTAATAGAAACATTAAAATAATGCTTCAAATTTTCAGTTCTGAACATAAACACTGGGACAGAGTGATTGGAAAAATAAATTTCGCACTCCGTACTGTCCCATCAGCTACCACTGGTATAACACCTGCAATGGCGACATTTCTTAAGGAATTTCGACCATTTTGGGACAACAGAGACGTTGCTTACGACGCCCCTTTTGACCCAGAACGACCACATGACGCACTAAGAATGCTCATGAGTCGGATGGCTTCTCTTCTAAAAACTGCAATCAGTAATAAAGAAAAAGCCCAAATAAAACAAAAACTAACTACGACAAACATAGGTCAGACATTCAATTCGAACTAAATGACTTAGTCCTAATTAAAACTCATGCTTTGTCCAAAGCGGCAATCAGATATTCTCAATCACTAGAAGACAGATACAAAGGTCCCTATGTGATTATTAAAAAAATTAGCAGCAATGCTTATGAAATTGCAAAGCCTATCACTTTACAAAGTAAGGGGACTGTAAATGTTTCAGAAATGAAACTTTACATTCCCAGTGATAAGCCAGCTGGCTGGCCTATAGCTGATATCGATGATGACAATGAGGAAAACCTTGCTGCACCATCACAATCTACAACTATTGCTAGTAGCGACAAAAAGTCTGCTACACCGCAGCACCCAGATGACAACAAGGACACAGACCCTGCTCAATCATCCACCAAAGGTGGAAACCCACAAAAAACAGTGGCTAATGACACAGGTAATAAAATTACCAAACCATTGCCCAAAAAATGTGGGAGACCACCTAAAAATGTTTCAAAACCCAATAATGACAGTATAACTCCTGTCTTGTTGTCAAAGAGACAAATAAAACCCCCAAACAAATTAAATCTTTAATGAAACTTTGGAAAAAATAATATAAAAGTAATTTTATTTAGTAAAAAAAAAAAAAATACAAAGATTTCATAAATAATTGCGATAAAAATATCAAACTATTGTGGAATTCATCAGGCTGTAAATAAAAGTGACCATTCGGTCAAAACATTGCAAAAACGTCGTATCGACGTAACGTGCAAATCAGCCACTTACGGGATCCAATCAAAATGATCGGATCTGGACCAATAAACGTACAACGTACGCATACGTGACGTTTTCACACGCCTGTATAAGATGCGCTGATCAGTCACAAATCATTAAATCATTTAGATTCCAGTGTTAACACTTTTAGATCTCTTGCAAACCGATTTAAGTATTAAAGACTTCCTACTTTCAAATCAACTTATGATGGCTGACAGTGAAGCAAACCTAATTAACTGCCCTGTGTGTGGTGGTTTGGGACAAGGTGTGAATGTTCACACCGGGTTCCGATCGACTTGTGCAAAGTGCCTCGGCGATGGCAAGGTCAATCAATTGTTGCCTTTGACCAGGCACTTCAGAATGTTTGGTGCAAGCGCCAACGAACCTAGGAAAACGCTAAAATGCATCAACGAGCTTTACCATGACAATCGAGATTGTCGGGCAAAGAAGATCAGTAAATTGCTCGAAGAATCTTCGGCACCCGAAGCACGGGATCACATGTTGGCGTCCCTGCCAATGCCCGCGCTTGCACCATATCGTGATCCGCGTCGAAGACTGAAGAAACCATCAAATTCCTCAACCAACGTGCATGATTCGGCCAATAAGGCCCATCACACGAAACATTTGGAGCAGTATTCTGCCCCAAAAGTACCTTTGGATGAAGATGAGGTGAAGCGCCGGATGGCCGCCCACCCAAGCCTTTCAGAGAAAGCAATCCGTATGCAATTGGCTAGGAAGAATAAGAACGCACTAAACGCTGCGAGAATTGCTAAAAAATACCCGGAGGGTAGAAAGGTTGCGGATTTGATCCAGAAGATCGAGGATGCAAAAATAGCAGACTCCACTAACATTGCCAAATCTCAAAATGAGTTTCAGGCAAAACACAAAACAGATAGTGATCTCATGTCTCTTATTGCATCCACTGCATCACAAAAATTGGAGATTGCACAGAACGCGACACTAGAAGTAAAGGGGAAGGTCGAACAGCAATCTGCTGCCGCCCCACTTGCTTCACTGCAGGACATGTGCCTCAGCGCCGTGTTTCCTGACTTGTCTGCCGCCACATCAACCGATGGGCCGGACAAGCCAAAACTTTGGTACGACCAAGCCTACAGGAAGAGATGGCGGGACTAGTTTCCAACATCGTCACCCCGATGGAGGTAGAGGTCGAAACATCGACTCAATCACCCCCAAAACCAGCAACTGTCGATCAAGAGATCCCAGTTACACCCGGTAAGTCCGTTGAGATAAGACCGAAGCCAGTTGTCTCTAAAAAGACAAAAAGAGGTTTGGTAGCCCTTAAAAAAGTGGTGCCCAAACCAAAGCCCAAATAAAGGGTTACATGTTTAATTGTTAACTTTTTGTTTTTAAAAATATAATAGTTTTGGCCAACCGATTCGAAGTAGGACCTCGCGGAAAATCACCATCAATTTTTTAAATTAAAAAATAATATTGGTATTAAGGGATAAAGCCCATAGTAACACATTAGATTAAAAAACCTTTTTAATAAAATTTATTAAACAACATACCATTGTAAAAATTTGAAAAAAAAAAAAAAATAAATTTTATTAGGAGCCACGTCTTGGGGTAAGTGTCACCTCTCTTGTTGCTCGTTTTGTTTTTACCACTGGTGTGTTGTGTTTTTTTTTAAAAGAGGCTAGCTCCTCATATTGGATGTTGCGGCGCATCGACCCAACTTCTTCAGAGGGGGGAGATGTGACCGTGTCACGACCCAGGCGCACGGCAACGGCCCGCGTCATGTCCCCCTAGTGGACGGTGCGACATGACCACTTCCGGTCAAGACAGGAAGTCAGGGAAGGCAGGTAGAGGCAGAGCGGAGTCGACATAAACAGCGGCATTGAAGCATGATGTATCCAAGGTTGAGGAATTTTATTTGGGCAAGATGGATATAAAATGTCCTCATTGTGGCGCTCTACATTTCAAAGGTGAAATTCTTAGCTCGAGATGTTGTCACAAGGGCAAAGTAAAGTTGTCTCCATTGAAAAAGTACCCAGAACCTTTAAAAGATTTGTTGTTGGGTAGCGATAAAAGAAGTAGAGACTTTAGAACTCACATCAGACGTACAATTCTTTGCTGTCTTTTGCCTTGATGATTGCAACCGTGCCAGCATTGCCGCCAAGTAGTAGTGGTAAGGCACCTTATTGCTTTCAAATTCACGGAGCGGTTTATCACGAAGCGTCGGCGCTGCGTGATGAAACAGATCAAAATCCATCTTTTGCACAATTGTACATGTACGATGCAAGACAGGCAGCACAGTATCGAATGAAGCGGTTCCATAATTCTACTGAGGCTGATGAGCAGCTGATGACTGAATTGCAGGAGCTTATTGTCAGCATCAACAATCCATGTTACAGCATATCATACGATGCGTGAGGTGGAGGAAAGAGGACACGAATTAGCTAAAAAGGAGGAAATCGACCCATGAGAAGGGTTCACATGGTTATCGAGGTGAATAAATCGGGCAATGACAAGCGTCGTTACAACGATGCAACCGAAACCGACATTGCTGCTGTGTTTGTGGGAGATGATGGCAACGTGCCATGTGCAAATGATCGAGGTATTTTGGTATATCCAACTCACAAAAAGGGTCAACCGACCCGAATTTGGAATAATAGTGAACACAAAGATCCCATGTGCTATGTGTTATTATTTCTTAATGGCGATTGTGGATGGACCTTTGGAAGGAAACACGAATCATCACACCAAACTGAAGTACTAAATTCTATAACTGCATTGCAGTATTATAGTTATCGTTTTTCCGTGAGAGGAGGAAAAGAGGATTTAAATCCAATTCTGTTGGGAGGGAGATTGTTTCAACAATTTGTAGTGGACAGTTACATAACGGTCCAAAGCGAACGACTCCAGTACATTTGCCAACATCAAACTCAACTGCGTACCGACCAGTACAGAGGCCTGCTGGATTATGTGAGGAGCAAGGCCGAAGATTCAAATTTGAGAGCGGGTAAATTAATGATTTTGCCCGCCACTTTTACCGGCAGTCCACGAGACATGCAGGAAAATTACCAAGACGCCATGGCGATAGTGCGCGAAAAAGGCAAACGAGATTTGTTTCTCACTTTCACTTGCAATCCAAAGTGGCGGAAGATAACAGAGAATCTGGATAAAACTCAAGCTCCCTCTGATAGGCCAGATGTGGTGGCCCGTGTGTTTGACTTGAAGAAGAACGCATTTCGAGATGACATTGTGAAGAAACAGGTATTGGGCAGAACCATTGCCGACATTCACACCGTCGAGTTTCAGAAACGAGGACTTCCTCATGCGCACATGTTGGTGACTTTGTGTGAGGAAGATAAAATTCGCACTGCCGAAGACATTGACAAAATTGTTTCTGCAGAAATTCCGGACCCAACAGAGAATCCTGAACTATACGCGATTATTAAAAAGCAAATGATTTATGGCCCTTGTGAGTTTGGAGTGAATGCTGAGAGAAATAGGAATTTACCCTGCTATGATCCCACCAGTGATAAATGTATGAAACAATTTCCTAAAGAATTTGCAGAGGAAACTATTGCAAACGACTCAGGTTATGCCGTTTATCGTCGTCGTCCCAATTCGCAGAGCTTTCTTAAAGTTAACAAGAAAAATCATAGTGAAACTACAATTGATTGTATATGGGTTGTACCTTATAATCGGTATTTGAGCAAAAAGTACAATGCTCACATTAATGTGGAGATTTGTTCTTCCATTGAAAGCATCAAGTACTTGCACAAATATGTTTACAAAGGACACGATTGTGCGACTGTAAAAATTGTTCAAGAAATACCTAGAAATGCTGATGAAATTCCCAATCCAAATCCAAATTTTGTTAATGTTGTTAATGATAAAGAAGAAGGGAAGAAGAAAAAGGAAAAGGGGGAAATTGTTTGGGATGAAGTGAATAATTTTATTGATACTCGATGTGTCTGCGGGTGAATCCTGTCATCGAATTTTCGAAATGAAAATGCACGATAAATCACATGTCATGTATAAAATGGCTGTTCATTTGCCATTAAAGCAGAATGTAGTTTTTAGTGACGGCAAAGAAGAAGCAGCTTTGAAAAAGGCAGATAAAAAACCAACTATGCTCATGGCATGGTTTGATCTGAATAATGAAGATACATATACAAATCAATATTATTATTCAGAAATTCCAGAACATTATGTTTGGAATAAGTCTAAATCCAAAGGGACAGTCAGGCAACGCGGTGGCGAAAAAGTGATTACTAGAATGTATACGGTTTCTCCTAGAGATAGAGAACGGTTTCATTTGCGTATTCTATTGCTTAATGTGCGTGGTGCAACGAGTTTTGAGAGTTTGAGAACCATCTATGAAGGCCTGACAAAACAAATGGTGGTGGCAAAGACGTTTGAAGAAGCAGCCAAACTTAGATATTTGGTGTGGATAGACGACGACACGGAATGGATCGTCTGCATGACAAGCCGTGCGCACCAAATTGCCAAATCAATTGCGTCAATTGTTTATTGTCGTTTTAGGCTTTTGTACGGTGGTGGAGCCATCAAATTTGTGGGAGAATTTCAAAGTGAGCATGGCTGAAGATTTCACGAGAATAGAAAAGAATCTAGGTGACGGTTTAAAACGGGCTCTTCAGGTAATTGATTTGGGATTGCTTAGGTTGAATACCAGTTGCCAGAAACTTGACCTGCCTATACCCGTAGAAATTTCAGCTGACGACCAGAGATTGATGCAGTATATCCTCCGGATCAGCTAAGTGACGAACAAGAATTTAATTTAGGAAAAAATCAAATCGCTAATATGAATTTCGAGCAAAAGCTGCCATTAGTTCAGTTTTGAAAGCAATCGACTTGCCATCGACAGATTTTAAATCGGGCCGATGCTTTTTTATCGACGGACCCGGTGGGACAGGCAAAACGTATTTGTACAATGCTCTGATTCATCATTGTCATGGTCGCAATGTCAGCGTAATTGCTGTCGCATTCACTGGAATTGCGGCAACACTGCTGTGTGGCGGTTGCACTGCTCATTCGCGATTCAAGTTGCCCGTGCCTCTGGTGGCAACTTCCATGTGCAACATCAAAGCAAATTCGTTTCAAGCGCAAAAAATGAATGAGGCCAAAGTTATTATATGGGACGAAGCTCCTATGGCGCCAAAATTCGCTTTGATTGCGCTGGATGTAATGTTACGTGACATAGCACGTAACGACGATCCACTCAAAGATTTGCCCTTTGCTGGAAAAGTCATTGTTCTCGGTGGCGATTTTCGTCAAGTTTTGCCCGTTTTACCAAAAGCTGGCAAAGCAGCCGTGATTGAAATCAGCATTAAACACTGGAAGCTCTGGCCTCTGTTTCAAACACTTTGTTTGACTCAAAACATGCGTGCCGGCGTCGAGGAAATTGAATTTGCACTAAAAACGAGCAAACGTTGCGATTGAATAATAACATTATCAAAAGAATGTCCAGCATCGGTCGAATTTATGCGAGCACCGACAGTATCATCACTAAAAACGATGATGGATACCAAGTGGAGTTTGTAAATTCAGTCACTCCTTCGGGAATGCCTCCACACTTGTTGCATTTAAAAGTTGGAGCTTTGATCATTCTCCTTAGAAATTTGAATGTTAAGTGTGGTTTGTGTAATGGCACTCGACTTAGAATCGTTGGCCTCTTTGATCATTTCATTCAAGCTGTAATTGTAGGCGGAGTATACGTGGGCAAAGTGGTATACATCAGCAGACTTGATTTGAAACCAAGTGACACTGATTTGCCCTATGAATTAATTCGCAGACAATTTCCCATTCGTCTTGCATTCGCCATGACCATAAACAAGGCGCAAGGTCAAACTTTTGAACAAGTTGGCCTTCTTCTAAACGAAGGAAGCGTTTTTAGTCATGGGCAATTATATGTGGCTTTTTCGCGAGTTCGATCTTTTAAGGACATTAAAGTATTATTAAAATCCAAAGAGGCGACTACAACAAAGAATATTGTTTATAAGGAAGTCTTGGATCATCAATTCGGCCAAATTATTGTTAATAATAATAATAATAATAATAAAAATAATAGGAATAAGAACCGTCCACCTATTTATCCTCCACCTCCTACGAAACGTGCTAAAACTATTACAAGAGTTGTTGGAAAACAAAAAGTCGTACCACCATTACCAGTTATCAAGGGGTTTAATGTACATGGCATTGATATTATTACTAGAGATATTCTGCCGTTATTACCATCAGCAGAGTTTGAAAAAGATTCAGATAAATATATTGGAGATAGTGTTATCGATGCATATTTACGGATGATATCTGCTCAAAGCCAACTAAAAGTTTTTACTGTTTTGTCGGCATTGAAGGATGGTATGGAATTTAAAGACTCTCGGTTAGCGAAAGATCTTAATAAACGTGACAGACAATCGTTGGACATATTTGATGATTTCGACATCATTTTAATTCCATACTGTTTGAGATCTCATTGGACTTTAATTGTGATTGACAATCGCACTAAAGAAATTAAGTTCTTAAATTCTTACCCAGCTTACGACAATGGTGACGCTCAATTTGATTACACCAAGAGATGGTTGCAACTTATTTACACCGATGTATTAGGTAAAGGTCAAGAAAAGATACAGTACATGTATAATGAAATAAGATTAAGAAATCTACCAGAACAGCGCAATAGTTACGATTGTGGGATATTCTTGATGCAATATGCAAAATGCATTTGTGCACAAGAAGCAATAGAATTTGATGATTCAACTGCAAGCTGCATTGATTATCGATCAAAGATTTTATCTGAATTAAAAAATGCTGGTGTAGTTTTGCCGTTATCGGGTTAAAAGTTAAAATGTTTATATCACATTTATTGGAAAAATGTTGGATATAGATACGTCTATTATATTTTATTCTATTTTTTTAAATTTATTTTTTTTGTTTATTTACTTTTTTAATAGTTTTAATTAATAAATTTTTTATCTATCTATTTTGATCCATAAATTCTTTTATTTAACTATTTAATTAATTAATAGTGCTGAATGAAATGAAATAAAATAAAATGTCGATGAAAGCACTAAATGAAGTAGTAATTTGTTGTTGGCAACATATAACTTTTTCTCACAAATCCATGTAGATTCATTTTTAGATTTTACGGATGTCTATATTATTTAAAAAAAGCGCCTTACACTGATCCACTTTTTACATATATACACTGTCACAGTGTATATTATCACCACAAAAATGTATGCAAAAAATGCAAAAAAATGATAGAAATTAATCCTAAAAACCTAATACATATGATCCAAATTAAAAACCAAAAAATTAAATTAGTTTTGGTCGTCAAGACAAGACTGCCAGTTGTCATTATCAACATATTGGAGCATTGGAGCATAAAATAAATGCATTACACTTGCCCCAAAAGTAATAAAGTTCAGAATTTGTTAAATAAACCAATTATTTTTGACGTATTTCGATTGACACTACAACAAAACTAAAATATTAAACCATTCTCATTCTCTACACTTCCTGTTGTACTATTTCATTGACCATTTTTTGGATCATTTTTTGGAGTATTTTTTTTACCATTTCTTCCATCTCTGTCATTTTCTTCTCTAAATCTTTCTTTTCCAACAACTCTTTGTTTTCCAAGTCTCTCTTTTCCAACTCTATATTCTCCTTTTCTTTCGCCACTTTTTTGGCCGCCTTTCGTTGTCTATTATTAGGTCTTTGGTAGGGATGATAATGTACGCCACTATCACAGCAATCACCACCATCGACACCACTTCTACCTCGATTACCTCGTACACTTTGGCTCCGACTTTTGGCATTTTCGACGATAGGCTGAGCAATATTGTTATACCCTGGATGTGTATTTGCATTTGTATTCATCATGAGAACTAATGAAGTATAATGATTAAATAAACTGATTGCATATCGTAGATTGTTTATATATATATTATATATATTATATATTCCAGAATACGTTTGTCGTTTATATTACGTTTAGGCGTATATGTAATATACGTAAATATAATTATAGATAATACGTTATTATTATTATTTGCGTTTATCTGACATTTAACATTTTATTGTCTTTCGTCATGCAATTTGTCAAACATTCGATCGATAATAACTTTTTTGTCTATTACAGCAGCACAAATTCTAATTTTTATGGCCACGAAATAGCACGAATTGAGCACTAATAGAAAATATATATATATATATAGTTTGATATGGTTTGCTGACCTTGCACTGACAACTTGACACACGTGTTATTTTATTATTATATTTATATATAAAAATTAAAAAATTGCTAGAAAAATCAAACAGCGATTGATATCCCGCATTTTATATCGAATATTGCAAAATGTTTGGTAAAAGGTGGGTCAAAATGATTCGCAATATTTATTATCTATCTCAGATATACAAAAAGTAAAAATTGCTAGAAAAATCAAACATAGCGATTGATATGTACGAATAAATAGTAAGAACAGGATAAAAATACTAAAAAAAATACGGATTTTATATCGAAATTTTTCTGTAATGATAAAAGTGACAACCAATTCAATTAAATAAAAAATAAAAAAATTTCAAATTCAAATTTTCTCAAAATTTTTAAAATTTTTAGTGATAAAACGTTTTAGTTTTTTTATATTTCTTTTTGGTCGCTAAATATTGTAATTTTGTTAAAAAAAATTTTTATTAATTGTTTTGGTTGTCACTTTTATCATTAGAGAATAATTTCGTTAAAAAATCTTAATTAAAAAGTTTTTACTTACGGTTTTGAGATGGCGTAGCACAAAAAAAAACACAACACAATAAATAACATTTCACTTTGTGACGGTCCAAAATCGGAAACTACTTATTATTCTGCCACTAGATGGCGCTGACTGTTTGTCTGCGCCAAATCCAAACTACAGCTATCGATTATTCTCACTTTTGGGTTTACTAAGTAACTAAGAACAGTTTGACAAGTAAATAATTCATAACAGAGAGTATATTTATTGAATTATGATAAATAATAATATTTCACATTATTATTTATACATTGGATGGAAATCACTTGTAAAAGTGATTATTATTTAGAGAAAGTGTTGTAAGGAATTCCTTACAACACTTATTCTTTTCATGTGTATCTAGGTAATTGGTCGCACCTGCGACCTACTTCCTAGTTTGTGTAGTTGACCCTTGACCCTGGTCAAGCAGATTTCACTTGGACTCTGGCAGGAAGTTGTACCGATTGGCCCAACTCCCGGCATGTCATAGTTAAGCTTATAGTGCCCGCCTCTGATGGTCATACTGATGTTCAATTGGACACAGGCTGACCACCAAGTGAGCGACCACTATAAAAGGGCTTGCAGAGCTCTATTTGGTTCCAGATTACCCTTAAAGATATATTGATATTATGTTCAGATTTAACTAGTTGACGTGGTTTCAGAACGCTTTTAAGACTCTCGAACCGGCAGGTGCAACAACCGTAAAGACCGTAGTGAGCCATAGCATTTATGTTATGAAGGCCTATGTACCGCGAATATACAAAAGTGATGATGACATGATGTTGTGACACATCGGAGAGTGGTGATTGTTGATCTGGACGTGCCAGTTATCGTGACCACTCTATTTTGGGTTGGATAATTATCTATTAACGTGTTAGTCGCGATGCGGAGCGCCGGACTATAAGGATGAAGGCCAAGTGGGTTGCTTGACCCACGCGACACCCCACTCAACTCTTGTTTACGGTATCTATGTTATCGTATTGTCTTGTTAGCGACACTCTGGTCAAATGGCCCGAGTATCGATCATCATCTGTCTGGGACATATTGTCACTTGGCAATATCAGCCCAAACCTTGTGACGACTACAGCTAAAAGCCAACCGTCAGTCGGATCGATCTTCCATCCTAACCCTGTTAGAACCACTTCAGACCAACCAGGAATGACAGATAGAGGTCCAGACCTAGGCATACTCCAGATTTACCCTCGTGTATCTATATTATTATATTCTGTTCGATAGTATATTATTCCTGGCTTTAGAATTGTATAAGTAACTTGTTAGTCAGTGTTCTGTTAATAAATTCCTATTGTTATGTTTTGATAAGTCATGTGTATATTTTCCCCTCTGAGTTTCCGTACAATTTTCACACACTGGGTTATCACTTCCAGATCTCGCGTAGTTGGTAGTGATTTAGTCGGTATTTCGAGGTTATTATCACTTGGTAATTTCCCCGAATATCGGATCGTCACAACTTTTTCACTGTATTTTCACTCACTATATTTGCACTATAGTTCACTGTATGTATGTATATAAGTTTCACTGTTTTCAAAGTTCCAAAGTTCCAAAGTTGTGTAAACTAAAATGGTGAAAATCTTGAAAATGTTGTAAAAAAACTGTTGAAAATTGTTCAAAAATTGTTCAAAAATTTTCGAAACACTGTTGTAAGTTAGCACTAAAACACCGTCAATTCACACACAAACAAATCGTTGAAAAAAAGCATCAGAAATGGTTGCAAAGTACTGAAATATGAGGCCCGCCCGACCGATCGACTTGACACGAACGCACTAAAAAAAATCAAAACTAAAAATTTTTTACTTACGGTTTTGAAAACCACAACACAATAAATAACATTTCACTTTTTCCACTGTATTTTCACTCACTGTATTTTCACTCACTCTATATTTGCACTATAATTTTCACTGTTTTCAAAGTTCCAAAGTTCCAAAGTTGTTGTAATTTCAAAAATGTTGAAAATGTTGAAAATTTTGTAGAAACTTGAAAATTTTGTCCAAAATTTTCGAAACACTGTTGTTTTCATGCACTGTTGTGAATTAGCACTAAAACACCGTCAATTCACACACAAATTGTTGAAAAAAGGCATCAGAAATGGTTGCGAAGTTGTAAAATTCGAGGCCTGAGTTGAAACACACGCACTTAAAAAAACTTTGAAGTGAACGAAGGACAGGACAGAATGTGGCAAAAGGATCAATCCTATTAATGCAAGAGGTGAAGAAATTAACAAAAAAGTGTCTTATCATTGAATTTTCTTTGTTTTTCTTTTAAATTTATCAATAACCAATAAAATAATAAAGCAAATACAAAGTAATCAAATAATAATATCAATAATTATTCTCAAACAAACAAAAACAAACAAAAGTAAATCTGACATGTAAAATCTGACATACTAAATCAAACAACTAAAAAATAAATCTGACAAAAAACAACTGAAAAATCTGACAAAAAACGAAACTGACAATTTCTTCCAACTGACGTCTTGCAACTGCTTCCAACTGACTTGCAAACTGACTTCTTCTATATATATATATATACTGTATACTGACTTCTTTTACACAACTGACTAATAAGTAAAGAAGAAATCAATAAAAGATGAATGAATGAATAAATAAATAAATAAATAAATAAGTAAATAAGTAAATCAGTCAGTTAGTCAGTCAGTCAATCAATCCATCCATCAATAAATAAATCACTCACTCACTTACTCACCCAGTCAATTAATCATCAATCTATCAATATTCGTCTTCATCATCATCATCATTATCATCATCACTTTCTTCTACTACTACCACCTCTATAAAAAAGGCAGAGTAGAATAATGTCAGATTTAGTAATAGTTGCATGGCAATTAGTCCAAAACTCCAGATCAATGTACTTAATACATGCAACATTTTCATACAAAACATATGTCATATACTCCAAAAAATTAAAGACAGGATAAGGCAAAGAGGTGAAAAAATTAACAATAAAGTGTCTTACAGTTTGATGTCTTACAGATTGATGGGTTTTTACGAGTTTTTTAATATTTGATGGGTTTTGTGATTTTTATTTATTATTTTTTATTTTATTTATATAGAATTTCTAGAATACACATTGCTGGTAATCAGTTATTTCTAGAAATCTGTACACGGGCCAAACTGACAATTTCTTCCAACTGACTTCTTACACATACAACTGACTTATAATTTAATAATTATGGATTGATTGATTGATGGGTTTTTTAGAGTTTTTAATTAATTGATGTATTTTTATGAGTTTTTTTATTAATTAATTAATTAATTGATTAATTAATTTTTAGAATTTCTAGAATACACATTGTTTGGTAATCAGTTATGTATAGAAATATATACACGGGCCGTCTAGTCACTAAATACTAATACCGAGCTGTCCGTCCCTGGCTGAGGCGATCTGACTTTTATAGAAACGATTGTGATTGGTTGTTGACGATGACGTCATATGCAAATGGCGTCCGAATTGTGTTTTTCCCTATTCAAAGTGTATTCACATTCGTTTTTGGCTTAATACTGGGCTATATGCAATGTTCTTGGTATCAAAAGATAGCCCTTTTGATGCTGAACATTCCTATCCACTTTGTTTTTTGATTTGAATTGATAAAAGTTCTTTTTTTTGCATTTTCCCGTTTCGATCGGGAACGTTTCGGGTATGCTACGTACGGTAGTCACCGGGGTCGGGTCATAAAAAATCTCAAAATTCGAAAATTCAAAAATTGTCCAAAAATAATAAAACACATCATTTTGAAGCAAATTCTGCGCTGATTCTTTTGCGCTACTTAGTTTTTTGTTAATTTGATGTTAAACATAAGTTTTGGACGTTTTTCGATCTCAAGCACATGGGAATTTTTTCTATCATTCACCACAAGATGGCGATTAATAAATATATATTTTCTGAATTAATGCTTATTTCTAATAAATTGTTTTAGAAGAATTTGAATAAATTAAAAGTAACAATTAATTAAAAAACCAAAAATAGAACTGTTTTAAAAAAGAATTTTCTAAAAATACCAAGTAAAACATTTAAAATTCAAACTTTATTATGCATTCACCATCTAAACTGACAGCAGGTTATGAAAAGACCTGTGTTTAGATATTGATTGTATCAAATTATTCTATTCCATTGGATTTCAATTAAAACTATTGATTTCTGATTTCATGAAATTCATGAATGGTTTTTAATGGAATCCATAGGCTGAATTAAATTGGCCAAATAGGATTTCTATATATGTGTGATAAGTTCAGATTTGAAATAAAATCTAAATTTTACATGGATTTGAGATAGAATCCTATAATTGAAGTGGGATTTATGTGAATTTAAAAAATAATAAAAGAAAATTAATAAAAAAGAAATTTTAATGAAATTTAAGGTATTTTTTATTTGTATTTATTTGATGTGATTTTAATGTTTCACCGGGTTTTGATGAGATTTGATTTGATTGTAATGTTCCACGGGATTTGAGTATATTAATTAGGAGATTTAATAATGGGATTTGATTGAATAAATACATTTTAGGTCATTTGAAATTGCACGGGTTTTGATTAGATTTGATTTTAATAGTCCATGGGTTTTGCATTTCAAGATGATGGAATTTAAATGTTAATTTAAATTTAAGGTTTAAGTTTAAGTTTGAAGAAGATTTTCTTCCACCGGGTTAAAGCGGCGTTGCGCAGCGGAGCATAGATATAGATAGAATTAAGTTTATAGACGCAAGTGGCGACTTAGGCCATACACGTCTTTTAGTCTGACATACTGAAACTGACTTACTGAAACTAACTTACTGAAACTGACTTACTGAAACTGACTTACTGAAACTGACTTACTGAAACTGACTTACTGAAACTGACTTACTGAAACTGACTTACTGAAACTGACTTACTGAAACTGACTTACTGAAACTGACATACTGAAACTGACCAATATAAATCTGACAAAGACAAACACATTTGACCATTGATAAACACTACATTCCTACATTCCATTGCAGAATGGAATGCAGCATTACATTATCAAAAAATGGTCAAAAACAGAGACAAAAGCCACAGAAGAGAAAGCGGAGCAAAAATAGAAGGAAATATAGATAACCAGAGGACCCATTAGCACCATTGCAGCGAAAAACAAAGTGCCACAGTGGAGTGCCCAGGGGAGCCCACGAGGAGGCTGGGCTTGGAAGTTTTCACCGGGTTAGAGCGGTCTCTGACCTATAATAAATCTAACATGAACAAACACATTTAGACCATTGATAAACACTACATTCGTACATTCCATTGCAGAATGGAATGCAGTCTTACATTATCAAAGAATTGGTCAAAAATACAAAAACAAAAGCCACAGAAGAAAAAGAAAAGCAAAAATAGAAGGATAGATAGATAACCAGAGGACCCATTAGCACCACTCCAGTGGAAAAACAAAGTATCACAGTGGAGTGCCCAGGAGAGGCCACGAGGAGACTGGGCTTAAAAGTTTTCTTTTGTTGTTTCAATTCATTCAACCCAAGATTTTGTCATTGGGTTTTAATGAAATCATGATTTCTGATTTCATGAGCAATAAATTTATGAATTATTGATTTTTATGATTTAATAGTTAGTATATTTAATAGTTTAATAGACATATTTAATAGACATACTAAATGTGACCAATATATAATCTACATTCTTACATTCCATTGCAGAATGGAATGCAGTCTTATATTATCAAAGAATTGGTCATAAACACAAAACCAAAGCCACAGGTTTTAATGAGGTTTTAATGAGGTTTTAATGTACCATGGGTTTTAAATGTTATTTATTTATATTGAATTGAATTTACCTTCTAAGCGATAGATAGAATTGAGTTTATAGATGCAAGCGGCCATACACGTCTTATAATCTGACATACTGAAACTGACATACTAAATCTGACACAGACAAACACTTTTGACCATAGATAAACACTACATTCGTACATTCCATTGCAGAATAGAATGCAGGCTTACATTATCAAAGAATTGGTCAAAAACATAAAGTCAAAAGCCAAAGAAGGGAAAGAAGAGCAAAAATAGAAGAATAGATAGATAACCAGAGACCCATTAGCACCACTACAGCTAAAAAACAAAGTGCTACAGTGGAGTGCCCAGAGGAGGCCACAAGGAGGCTGGGCTTTGAAGTTTTCTCTCCCCTGAAACTGACATACTGACTTACTGAAACTGACCAATATAAATCTGACACAGACAACAAAAGAAACAAAATAAAAAATACTGACACCAACACATTTGACCATTGATAAACACTACATTCGTACATTCCATTGCAGAATGGAATGCAGTCTTATATTATCAAAGAATTGGTCATAAACAGAGACAAAAGCCACAGAAGAGAAAGCGGAGCAAGATAAAGGAGATAGATAACCTGAGGACCCATTAGCACTACTGCAGCGGAAAAGCGCCTCATAAGAATACTGACCCACTTTTGTTTGTAACCTGTGTCCTGTCAGAACATTTTTTAAGAGATTTAATGGGATTTGATGTGATTTTAATGTACCACGGGTTTTGAATTTCCACAGGATTCATTATTTCAACGAAATGTGTGACGATCCTTTCTCCGAGGACATTGTCTAGTGACAGTGACCACGAGGAGAGGGCATTTACACACAGAATCTGACCGAGATAAGGTGTGCACCAAACGTGGGAAAATTGCAACACGAAATATGAATAAAAGGGAGACCTGATTCTCAAATCATGACAATATTTAATATGAACATTAACAGATAACATTAAATATACCGAGGAACATATATATATATAGTAACAATTAGTATGAATAAATATGAACATTAGGGGCTACTTATACAATATAATAACTAATACAAATATACGAGACTTCTAGCTTCCGTTCCTGGTATCCTAAGTGGTTCTAAAGGAAAGGGAATCCATCAATCCGTCTGACGGTTGACTTTCTTAGTCGTCACAAGGTTTGGGCTGACCGAGTCGGGTGACACGGTTCCCAGACGGACAACAGTCGAGGATAAGGTGATTTCACCGTATCACTCGATAAAGAGACATAACGATACTATAAATACCGGAGAATGAGCGTAGATGAGTGTTACTTGGCGATCAGCATCACCTAAGTCGAAGATCGACGTTCCGCATCGTAACATGCGTTCAGGAATCATTATTACAACCGAGTAGAGTGGTCAATAACTGTCAAGTCCCACTAAAACCACTCACCGATGTGTCAATATATGTGCTTAGGTTGAAGTGTATATTCGCGGTACATAGGCTTCCGTGACATAAATGCCACGACTACTACGGTCTTTACGGTTTTGCACCAGCCGGCTCGTAGCAACAAAGCTTTTTGTACCACATAAATGCAAGTAACTGTCAGCAACATATAAATATATCTTTAAGTAACTTTAGGGGCGCTGAACTGAGCTCTACACGGACTTATATAGTGGACCTTCCCCATGGGGTCGGACTGTGTCCAATGGGACCGCAGTACGACTCATGGGAACGTCCACTATGGGGAGAAATGGATCACAGGGTGATCAATTTCCCCTCTATATACCGACGAGGATAGGTATCGCGGTCAACAGACCACAGTAAATGCCTATTTCCAGATAACTTCCCATGTTAGAATAATAATATATAATATTATCATTCGCCATAATTCATAAACGAACACACTTATGAAATATTTACTGATCAAATGTTATTAAACTAAGCATGAAACCAAAACTAGGCAACATAAATAGATTTTATTTGAATATGGCGCGACATAATAGTCTGCGCCATCTAGTGGTAGAATAATAAAGTAATT
>AFFK01020423.1:0-52829 GCA_000239455.1 Strigamia maritima | reverse complement strand
AAGGTGGGAAACAGATGTGACGTCACGAGTGGTTGCATTAATCGTGCAGCGTGTGGTTGGGCTTGTGTTTTATTATGCAGCAAGGCATCACTTTAAATGTTCTTGAGAGGAAAATTGGATAAAATAAAACAGATTTAATTTATCAGTATATATTTTATTCATAATTTTCGATCATAATTTACAAAAAAAGTATATATTTAATTTGATGTCGCAATTCCTTTGACATTTCGTTTTTTGGAATTTCGTAAATCCTATTAATAGAGAAAGAAAAACAATTTCAATTACAAAATTGGAAAAAAGTCGTGTTGGCGGTGCTGCATTAGAATTCCCATCATGCATTCTGGCCGTTTTTCACTTCCGTCGTCGTTGTGATCATGGTTGTGATCGAGTGCTGTCCGTCGCTCATGTTGTCTCTGATTTTTCCAATTTCAATCTCAAACCAATCATTCGTATTTCGAGATAATCCGTTATTCTGATATTCGAAATATTCATTTGGAAATAAAAACTTACTATTCTTATAGTTAATAATAAGTTAATAGTAAAATTTACTCTCATTTCTTCAAAAATTTTTCGAACCGTCATTTTAGGCCTCGTTGACTTTCTAATGTTAAATTGTGAGTTTTTGTTATTTGGTCGCGTGTTTTTGGCCAGTCATACTAAATGAGAGCACTGGTCACATGCTCATTTGTTTAATACAGATCGATTTTTTTATTCATAAATTCGGAATTTTTGTGTGGTTTTTTATCGTATCGCCTTCACCATCGATTCTTGTAGCTTAATTTGTACCATGTTAGTTTTTCTGTACTTTACCATCGCAGTGGAGCCATGGGACTTCATGGGGGAGAAAACTTCCAAGCCCAGCCTCTTTGTGGTCTCTCCTGGGTACTCCATTGCAGCACTTTGTTTTTCCGCTGCAGTGGTGCCAATGGGTCCTCTGGTTATCTATCCTCTTGTTTTTTTGCTTCGCTTTCTCTTCTGTGGCTTTTGTGTCTGTTTTTTACCATTTTTTTGATAATGTAATTCTGCATTCCATTCTGAAGTGGAATGTACGAATGTGGTGTTTATCAATGGTCAAATGTGTTTGTCTGTGTCAGATTTATATTGGTCAGATTTAGTATGTCAGTTTCAGTATGTCAGTTTCAGTATGTCAGTTTCAGTATGTCAGTTTCAGTATGTCAGTTTCAATATGTCAGTTTCAGTATGTCAGTTTCAGTATGTCAGTTTCAGTATGTCAGTTTCAGTACGTCAGTTTCAGTATGTCAGATTAAAAGACGTGTATGGTCTAAGTCGCCGCTTGCATCTATAAGCTCAATTCTATCCATCTATCTATCAAGTGACAGTTAACAATCCCTCCGATAAGGTAAGAATTGTAATCCGGCCAGGGTGATCTCAGCATAACAATGCAAAGCCATACGATAAATTCACATACAAAAGTAACAAGTTATATTCTCGGTATATACACGTACCTTCTGCTTTTTACGGCAGGTAAACTACGGACTTTACGGATTTGAATCCTGCCGGTTCACAAACTACAAGGTGATACAGACTCTGAATTCACAGGTACAGTTATACACAAACAATCATACAGATTCACAAAATTCAATACAAAGACCTAGAATAAGCTTTTGCAAGAGCTTATATACTATGAAACCATGGGGTTTCTTCAGTGTTCCCTGGGGGAGAAAACTTCCAAGCCCAGCCTCCTCGTGGCCTCCCCTGGGTTCTCTGCTGCAGCTCTTTGTTCTTCCGCTGTAGTGGTGCTAATGAGTCTCTGGTTATCTGTCTCTTCATCTCTTTTTTCTCCTCTTTCTCTTCTGTGGCTTTTGTTCTTTGTGTTTTTGACCATTTTTTGATAATGTAAGACTGCATTCCATTCTGCTAAGGAATGTACGAATGTAGTGTTTATCAATGGTCAAATGTGTATGTCTGTGTCAGATTTATATTGGTTAGATTTTAGTATGTCAGTTTGAGTATGTCAGATTAAAAGCGTGTATGGCCAAGTCGCCGCTTGCGTCTATAACTCAATTCTATGTGTCTATCTATCTTCAGTTTCCCCAATCAGGGTTGCGTCTATAAACTCAATTCTATCTATCTATCCTCCAATCAGGGAACAGAGATACTGATAAGTAGATTATCTGATTTGCATATCAGTGATTCATAATGAGTCATATTGATTTGATCCAATCAGATCAATTCCTTGTTTGAGGTTCTGTGAACCCCTTAGAATATCTTAAATATTCAAAAAGCACATGGTAATATTTAGGGTTAACTTTATTTACATCTATAATTAAAGTATTCTTATCCCTAAATAGTCTTATATTACTTGAATAAACATTACAATTAACTATTTCGCTACAACAATCATCTTTATCCATGATTTTATAGTCAAATTTGTACGAACAATGAATCACAGATTATTGTGCCCAAACAGTAATAAATATTGTTGTGAGGTGTTTATTTAAATAAAATAAGAATATTTAGGGATGAGAGTAACTTTAAATATAAATATAAATAAAGTTAACCCTAAATACTACCATGTGCTGTTTGAATATTTAGGATATTCTAAAGGGTTCACATAACTTTGATCAAGAATTGTCTGATTGGATCAACTCATTATGACTCACTGATATGCAAATTGGATAATCTGCTTATCAGTAGCTGTGTCCCAGGATTGGGGGAACCCCCATGGTTTCATAGTATATAAGCTCTTGCAAAAGCGTATTCTGGGCCTCTGTACTGAATTAATGTTGAATCTATATGATTATGTCTATGTTTATGTGTAACTTGTACCTGTGGGGGAGAAAACTTCCAAGCCCTGCCTCCTTGTGGCCTCCCCTGGGCACTCCGCTGTGGCACTTTGTTTTTCCGCTGCAGTGGTGCTAATGGGTCCTCTGGTTATCTATCTTTTCTTCTATTTTTGCTCCGGTTTCCCTTCTGTGCCTTTTGTCTTTGTGGTTTTGACCAATTCTTTGATAATGTAAGACTGCATTCCATTCTGCAATGGAATGTACGAAGGTAGTGATTATCAATGGTCAAATGTGTTTGTTTATGTCAAATTTATATTAGTCAGATTAAAAGACGTGTATGACCTCAGTCGTCGCTTACGTCTATAAACTCAATTCTATCTATCTAACTTGTACCTGTAACCATTCAGAGTCATTTTGTCATCTTTTGCTTTAATACGAATCGGCAGGCTGTCAACACCAAATTAAAGTAGGTATAATGCCCTAAAGACCGTAGTTGCCGGGCCTGAGAACCCGAAGGTAAATGTACCGAATATATGTACCGAGAATATACTTGTGCGCTTGCATGTAGGCCAGTCCTATGGACAAAGCTTGATTGTATTGAGTTTGCTCGTACCGAGCAGCAATCGCTACCTGTATCAGGAGTGAGCGCTAACTGTCACTTGCTTTCGGCACCATTTGAGAATAACGCATTCGGTCTAATGCGGCGCGCCCGACTCAATCATGACAGCCGAGGAATCCTCTTTGGATTCCATGACCGACTTCTTCCCGCTAATTTATACTTTTATTTAGTCTTTTATCAATAGTTGTACATTTGTTTAAATGCACGCAATTATTAGATTCCCTCGAATGTAAAATTGGAAAATAGTGAAGGGTGAGTTTTCACCGTGTGACGGGGTGACTTGGCCATCGATATATCGTTCGATATATCGATTCCGGTCGCAACTTTAACACGATACTACCGCCTAAAATGCATATAGTACCGAGACAAAGTCGCAATGAGTTCAGGTTAAAATATATTAACACTTAAAATCAGGTTTAAATTACTTTATTGTTACACTTGAATAAATATCTTACATAACTAGTTTATTCCATTGTTTCCGATCTACCACGTGGTTTGGCAAGCACGTTGGAGAAATTAGTCCTAGCGATCTGAATATCGACGTTGACTTTGCAATATGGTCGTCACAAAGCTAACATGAGTTGATCTAAACTTTAGACCAACACATGTAGTCACCAAGACATTAAATCTTGACCCAAGAAAAGAGGTGCAAATTGATTCCCGCCAATGGTTAAACCATTCCAATCACACGGCGGTTTAGGTGCAAAAAGGGTTACAGGTCACTCAATGATCTGTATGCCCGAATTCCACCTAGTGAACCTTATGTGCGCCATCAAACATGATGCCGCAAATCCGCGTCTTGCACGACGCGTTATTTCACAAAGGGGCCCCGGGCCATGAAAGAGGAGAAAAGATAACACAGACATTACTTTACTCACGGGTCGGCCAGGTCCTGTGCTGCGTCTTCGAAGCTACCAAGTATGTTACGGGCATGAAGGTCCTGTCGACCGTAGTCCGGCTATCTTGCCCACTGGCCACTCGATCTCGGCAGCCATCTGGTATAACCGCGTAAGCGGGTATATAAGCGGATGCACAACTGATTCACTGGCCTCATATTTGCCTCATAAATCAGAGGCGCCAAAGGCTTAATTATTACAATGTAAATCAAGCACACAGGCAAATAATCATAGGTCAGTATCAGTATCAATGTCAAATCCGCAAGAAGCTCTACTTCCTGTTTTGCATGGCTTTTTATACTTGTCTAATCCCTTTATCACTGATAAGGGGATTATGACAAGATAATCCGATAGGGGGTGAGTCATGATGGAATGTTCATCATGACATCATTCCCTAGTATCGAGGATAATATAAAATTATCCATTCTTGAAATATTTACATATTTCAATCAGGGACAAGTGATAAAATATAAGCATAATTAACTCTATGATTTACATAGAGTTTTTATCTCTTTATCACAAATATTATATTAATTGGGAATAATCATTAAGGTCGCGCTAGCGCCCTCTTTGGTCATTCCTTGACCATATACAGATACTTGTATCATAGTTTCTAAGTAGACTTCCAGAGTCTACTCAACTACTATTAGTTTTCATCTCAATCCCAACATCAAATAAACTCACTTTATTCATGTAAATAGGTATTCTGCTGTAACTTTGGTACACTCAGTGCACCATAGTTACAGTTCATAAAACTACGGGATTCGAGACCGTCACAACCGCAATACTCAAAATACCGGTGTAAGTCGATACCACGTGGTATCGCTAATTTCTGACAATCATCCGACCAATGAACGCCGATATTCGCAGTATTCGATAGTGCATTACCCCGATTAGAAACCGAGAAATACCAGGAAACAACCAGAAGATTCGTAATATTATTGTTTTTATGGATTTGACATGTTATAAGCCTCTGTAAGATAGTTAAAAGTTTTACTAGTTAATTACCAGTTGTGACGGTCTCGAATCCGTAGTTTAATGAACTGTAACTATGGTGCACTGAGTGTACCAAAGTTGTGACAATCCGATATTTGGGTAAATTACCAAGTAATAATAACCTCGAAATACCGACTAAATCACTAACAACTATGCGAGATTTGGAAGTGATAACTTCTTGTGTGGAAATTTGTACGGAAGCTCGGAGGGAAATATACACATAACTTAGCAAAACATAACAATATGACTTTATTAACATAACACTGACTAAGTACTGACTATATAATATCTACAGCCAGGAATAATATACTATCGAACAGAATAATTATGACATAAATATAGACTGAGAGATCGGGGAGACATCTGAATATGGATCACTAGCTTACATTCCTGGTTTGTCTGAAGTGGTTCTAACATGGTATGGACGGAAGATCAATCCGACTAACGGTTGACTTTTGGCTGTATTTGTCACAAGGTTTGGGCTGACCTGGCCGAATTACAAGGTGTCCCAGACGGATGACTAAAGATACTCTGGCCATCTGACCAGTGTGTCGCTAACAAGACAATACGATAACATAAATACCGTAAACAAGAGTTGAGTGGGGTGTCGCATGGGTCAAGTGGCCCACTTGGCCTTCATCCGTATAGTCTGGCACTCCGCATCGCGACTAACACGTTAATAGATAATTATCCTACCAAAATAGATTGGTCACGATAACTGACAGGTCCAGATCAAGTCAAACACCACTCTCCGATGTGTCACAACATCATGTCATCAATACTTTTACATGCGCGGTACATAGGCCTTCATAATATAAATGCTATGGCTTACTACGGTCTTTACGGTTGTTGCACCTGTCGGTTCGTGAGTCTTAAAAGCGTTCTGAAACCACAACAAGCTGGGGGAGAAAACTTCCAAGCTCAGCCTCCTTGTGGCCTCCCCTGGGTACTCCATTGCAGCACTTTGTTTTTCCGCTGCAGTGGTGCTAATGGGTCCTCTGGTTATCTATATCTCCTTTTTTTTGCTCCGCTTTCTCTTCTGTGGCTTTTGTCTCTGTTTTTGATCATTTTTTTGATAATGTAATGCTGCATTCCATTCTGCAATGGGATGTATGAATGTAGTGTTTATCAATGGTCAAATGTGTTTGTTTATGTCAGATTTATATTGGTCAGATTAAAAGACGTGTATGACCTCAGTCGTCGCTTGCATCTATAAACTCAATTCTATCTATCTATACCACAACAAGCTAGGTAAATCTGAACACAACATAAATATATCTTTAAGGGTATTTGAGTCTGGAACTAAATAGAGCTCTGCGAGCCGTTTTATAGTGGTCGCTCCCTTGGTGGTAAGCCGGTGTCCAATTGAACATCGGTATGACCATTAGAGGCGGGTACTACAGGATTAACAGTGACATACCCGAAGTTGGGCCAATCGGTACAACTTCCTGCCAGAGTCCATGTGAACTCCGCTTGACCAGGGTCAAGGATCACCTATACAAACCAGGAAATAGGTCGCAAGTGCGACTAATCCCCAAGCTATACATGAAAAGAGTAATTGTTGTAGGGAATTCCTTACAATACTTTCCCTAAATAATAATCACTTTTACAAGTGATTTCCATCCAATGTATAAATAATAATGTGAAATATTATTATTTATCATAACTCAATAAATATACACTCTTTTATGAATTATTTACTTGTCAAACTAATATAATTAATCATAAAAACCAGACATATGCTTAATAACTAATTAGAGTTTGGATATGGCGTGGCTGAATAGTCAGCGCCATTTAAATGTAGAATAATAATTTGTTTCCGATTTTGGACTGTCACAAAGTTACAGCAGAATTTCCTTAGACATAAATAAAGTTAATGTTTGGGATTAGAGATGAGATTCAATAGTAGCTAAGTAGACTTTATAACTCTACTTAGAAACTATGGTGCAAGTATCTATCTATGGTCAAGGAATGACCAAAGAGGGCGCTAGCACGACCTTAATGATTATTCCCAATAAATATAATATTTGTGATAAAGAGATATAAACTCTATGTAAACCATAGAGTTAATTATGCTTGTATTTTATCACTTGTCCCTGATTGAAATATGAAATATATTTCAATAATGGATAATGTTATATTATCCTCGATACTAGAGAATGATGTCATAATGAACATTCCATCATGACTCATCCCCTATCGGATTATCTCGTCATAATCCCCTTATCAGTGATAAGGGGATTGGACAAGTATAAAAAGCCATGCAAAACAGGAAGTAGAGCTTTTTGCGGATTTGACATTGATACTGATACTGACCTATGATTATTTGCATTTGTGCTTGATTTACATGTAATAATTAAGCCCTTGGCACCTCTGATTTATGAGGCAAATATGAGGCCAGTGAAATCAGTTATGCATCTGCTTATGTACCCGCTTACGTGGTGCATACCAGATGGCTGCCGAGATCGAGTGGCCAGTGGGCAAGATAGCCGGACTATGGTCGACAGGACCTTCATGCCCGTAACATACTTGGTAGCTTTGAAGACGCAGCAAAGGACCTGGCCGAACCCGTGAGTGAAATAATGTCTGTTGTTTTTCTCCTCTTTCATGGCCCGGGGCTCCTCAGTGTGAAATAACGCATTGTGCAGAATGCGGAATGTGGTAGCCAGGTCACCGAGTGATCTGGAAACCCCTTAGGTTCTTTTAACACCATGCGCAAATGGTGGAACCATTTGCACCGCTTTTCTTCGGCCGAGATTTCATGTCTCGGCGACAACGTGGATCGGATTACCGAGTAGTCCTATCCATCGTTAATTGTTGTTTTATATTTGTGACACCATAAAAGACAACGCTGATATTTGGATTGCTAGGAATTTCACCAACGTGCTCGCTAAACCACGTGGTAGATCGGAACAATAGAGTAAATATTATTGTTGTGCAAAGTATTTATTAAAGTGTAATAAAAGTAAGTTAAACCTGAATTTAAGTGTTAATATATTTTGATCGAGACTCATAGCGACTTTATCTTGATACTATATGCATTTTAGGCGGTAGTATCGTGTTAAAGTTGCGACTGGAATCGATATATCGTTCGATATATCGATGGCCAAGTCACCTCGTCACACAGTTTCCTGGTCCTTAGATTAACTTATAGTTTCGATATGTTTATAAGTATTTTTTGCCTCTGCATGATTTATTATTGTTACATCCTGATATAGTAGAGCTCGGATCATTGTAAATTGCAATGATCCAGAATAAATGTTATGATTTGAGAAATTGCTTGTTTTTATGTTTATTTACTTTACGAAGATCCTAGTTCAGTGTTTGCAAGTGTGTTTATAGTCTTTATGGTTTCTTGTCCTTGTAACAAGTGGAGGTTTTCTAAAGTATAAAGAAAATCCACGTGTTCTTACGAGTTCTCTTCTTAAACCCCGCTACAAAGTGTAAATAGCACTCTAGGAAAAAGTCAGATCGTCACATTTCTATAATTGTAAGTGTTAAAAAATTCAATACATTAAAGTATTTGCATATTATTTATCTTGGTACATTTTGATGTTTTGTATCGTGTTTATGCATGGAGAGTCAGATGATATTATTAGATATTGATCTCGATTCTGCATTGTCATAAAGATTGCGGCATAGTCAGTAAATATTTACTACATATTACTAATAAATATTTAAATATTTGTTTACTGACTATGATTGCGGTAAATTTGACGCATAAAGGTAAAATATATCTGAAATGGTTCTGAAATACATGTCCACTAATAACTTATTGAGAAGGGTGGGCCTGTTACCAAATGCACATGCGGAACTGTTCAAGTGCAAATTCTTGACAAATCTTGTCATATCTTGTGACGATCCTTTCTCCGAGGGCATTGTCTATAATGACAGTGACCACGAGGAGAGGGCAAATACACACAATATCTAGCCGAGATAAGGTGCGCACTAAACGTGAGAAAATTGCAAGACAAACTATAAATAAGAGGGAGACCTGATTCTCAAATCACGACAGTATTTAATAATAGCATTAACGGATGACAATAAATATACCGAGGAACATATATACGACAACAATTAATACGAACATTACTGGCTAATTACATAATATAATGGATAATACAAATATACGAGAATTCTAGCTTCCGTTCTTGGTGTCTTAAGTGGTTCTAAAGAAGAGGGAATCCATCAATCCGTCTAACGGTTGACTTTCTTAGTCGTCACAAGGTTTGGGCTAGCCGGGTCATGTGACATGGTTCCCAGACAAACAACAACCGAGGATACGGTGATTTCACGAGACATAACGATACTATAAATACCAGAGAATGAGCACAGATGAGGGGTTACTTGGTGATCAGCATCACCTGAGTCGAAGATCGACGTTCCGCATCGTAACATGCGTTCAGGAATCATTATTACAACCTAATGTAAAGTGGTCAATAACTGTCTGTCCCACTAAGACCACTCACCGATGTGTCATTATACGTGCTTAGGTTGAAATGTATATTCCCGGTACATAGGCTTCCGTGACATAAATGCCACGACTACTACGGTCTTTACGGTTTTCCACCAGCCGGCTCATAGCAACAAAGCTTTTTGTACCACATAAATGCAAGTAACGGTCAGCAACATATAAATATATCTGTAAGTGAACTTTAGGGGCGCTGGAATTGAGCTCTGCAAACTCTTATATAGTGGACACAAGGGTGGTTACTACATGACAACAGGTGACTCGGTGGGGCGTTGGACCAATCGGGACAACTTCCCACTAAACACAAGTGAGTGACAAACCTGTTGGAGGTCAGGGGTCGCTTGTGGCCTCCCCTGGGTATTCCATTGCAGCACTTTGTTTTTCCGCTGCAGTGGTGCTAATGGGTCCTCTGGTTATCTATCTCCTTTTTTTTGGCTCCGCTTTCTTTTCTGTGGTTTTTATCTCTGTTTTTGAGCATTTTTTTTGATAATGTAATGCTGCATTCCATTCTGCAATGGAATGTACGAAGGTAGTGATTATCAATGGTCAAATGTGTTAGTTTATATCAGATTGGTCAGATTTAGTATGTCAGATTTAGTATGTCAGATTAAAAGACGTGTATGGCCTAAGTCGCCGCTTGCGTCTATAAACTCAATTCTATCTATCTATCTATGTGCACATCTGGGAAATAGATCACACCTGTGACCCATTTCTATGAAGTAGTAACGACCCCAACAGGTGAAAGACTCCCCTGAGTTAGTGGGAAGTTGTCCCGATTGGTCCAACATCCCACCGAGTCACCTGTTGTCCCATAGTGACTGCCCCTGCAGGTCGTACTGATGTCCCATTGGACCTTAGTCCGACCTCCTATGGAGTGTCCACTATATAAGAGCTTGCAGAGCTCAGTTCCAGCGCCCCTAAAGTTACTTAAAGATATATTTATATGTTGCTGACCGTTACTTGCATTTGTGTGGTACAAAAAGCTTTGTTGCTATGAGCCGGCTGGTGGAAAACCGTAAAGACCGTAGTAGTCGTGGCATTTATGTCACGGAAGCCTATGTACCGCGAATATACATTTCAACCTAAGCACGTATAATGACACATCGGTGAGTGGTTTTAGCAGGACAGACAGTTATTGACCATTCTACATTCGGTTGTAATAATGATTCCTGAACGCATATTACGATGCGGAACGTCGATCTTCGACTCAGGTGATGCTGATCACCAAGTAACCCCTCATCTGTGCTCATTCTCTGGTATTTATAGTATCGTTATGTCTCGTGAAATCACCGTATCCTCGGTTGTTGTCTGTCTGGGAACCATGTCACATGACCCAGCTAGCCCAAACCTTGTGACGACTAAGAAAGTCAACCGTTAGACGGATTGATGGATTCCCTCTCCTTTAGAACCACTTAAGACACCAGGAACGGAAGCTAGAAGTATCGTATATTTGTAGTATCCATTATATTATATAAGTAGTCACTAATGTTCGTATTAATTGTTGTCGTATATATATGTTCCTCGGTATATTTATTGTCATCCGTTAATATTATTATTAAATACTGTCGTGATTTGAGAATCAGGTCTCCCTTTTATTTATAGTTCGTCTTGCAATTTTCCCACGTTTAGTGCGCACCTTATCTCGGCTAGATTTTGTGTGTATTTGCCCTCTCCTCGCGGTCACTGTCAGTAGACAATGCCCTCGGAGAAAGGATCGTCACAGTGGTGATGGCAGAGGAAGACAAGTGTAAGATTGCATTTTACACTCCAAAGAGTACCTACCAATTTGTTAGAGTGCCTTTTGGTCTGTGCAATGCACCCAACACCTTTCAAATGTTAATGGAGAAGTTGTTGGAGGGACAGATTAGTGAATTTGCCGTGATATACCTCGACGACGTCATCATTTTCTCTAGCACTTGGGAAGAGCATATGATACATGTCAAGTTAGTGCTAGAGAAAACCCGTCACTCTCCAACAGAATTCAGATTAATAAAAGGATTGTGATCATTGTAACTTTATAGACTCATTTATAGAATCATTGTGGACCACGTAGGTCCTTGTTTTGAATTTATACGCGTTTTTTGAATTGCTTACAAAAAGTTTGTTTATAAAAATTCTGAAAATTTTAATGACCATCTTTTTTCTGGATCAATAGAAACCTTAATGTAGAAGTAAACTTAATTAAATTATTTCTTTACATTAGAAAACAGTGTGTGGTACTATAACATAAAAAAAGCAATAAAAGTTTGTTTTCTACGTATAATGAAGTTTATAATGACCATTTTTTTTCTGGATCCGCCCATGCAGAAGTTAATTGCAGAGTAATTTATTAAAACATTAAATTTATTATTTATAGGTTGATGTAGCATGTTTAATGGTATATTAGTATATTTTATATATTTTCATCAGTATGAGTTATTACACATAGAAGTAATTCAAATAAATTTTTCAGTTTACTTGTAATTAAAGGTGTTAACTGTGTGACGATCCTTTCTCCGAAGACGCTGTCAGTACTTTTTATGATGATTTATTTGGTTTGTACCGTGGTATTTGCTATTGGGTTTGGTCGTCATTGTTAGCCACGACGATCCCAAATCTACATTGTCACACGTTGTTGACGATTCCAAGCAATATGTATGCAGTATGTCCAAAAATGTGTTTTGATGTATTTATTCGAACCAGTGAATTAATCGATGCAAAAATAAAGCGAGGTAATCAAGGACAATGTAGTGTATAATTTGAGAAGATTGTTTTTAAAATGGCAATAATGATATGCTATACTCTATTTATCATTTCATGCGCGAAACTCCCATTGGTTAATGATCTAAATTGTACGGAAAGTATATATTGTGGCATCTTATTGTAATCCTCTAGTTGAACCGAGTCGAAAAATCATTGTTTCGTAGCCAAAAAATGTTCATGCTATTGTTGACAAATAAAAATGCTTGTAAAATATTTCAAAAAAATTCTTTACATTTGGGTTTTTGTATTGTTGCGCACATTTTTTGGCTACGAAACAATGATTTTTGGACTCGGTTCAACTAGAGGATTAAAATAAGATGCCACAATATATACTTTCGGTACAATTTAGATCATTAACCAATGCGAGTTTCGCGCACGAAATGATAAATAGAGTATAGTTTTAAATCATCAAAACCATAGTACTGGTGACCAATAACTGGTCACTATAGTGCTTTCAACCATTTACTGGTCTTCTTCAGTAGGTTTAACTGCATTGGTTGCATTCACTGTTGAATACATTCAGGCCAATTTAAGGTATGCATCCATAAAACCCTGAAAACCAATTCCAATCAACCCCCAATCTTTATTAAACTCAGATATGCATTGTAGATGAAGTTATACATTATTTGAGAAGATACACAAAAACCTTAAAGTCTCTAGTTGTTGGCTTATTTTCGTGACATGTTTTTAAATAAGAAAAACAAGCCAATTAAGTAAATATGATCTTGTGTTGTTTTTTGATGTGTGTTTAATGAATGCGGTTTAAATTTTAAAAAAGATTTAAGACAAAATTGTCAAGGTGGCACGTAGTTGTGAACTGAAGTAGGCACTTCAACTCGGTTTTGAAAATTTAATCTTTCAAAATGTACAAAAAAATATAATGTTTTTAAAAATATTAAATCCTAGTCTCATAAATGGCACTGACGAGGAAATCATGACTGACAACCATGTCCCTCGTGAAAAACAAAAACGAGGCATCTGTGGATAGACGATGTGGTTTTGTACTTCAAAAACACTATAGTCGCCGCCCGATATCTTGATGCTAAAATTGAACTGTGCATCGCCTTCGAAGCACAACAGTCACACCTTATGTGAATGCTGCTCGTTGTTGTAAATCGAATCGTAATAAACATACAAGACTATATATTCAAAGACCACAATCCAATGGACTGGAAATGCAATGTTAAATCTGCGGTCGATGTGTATCCCTCCCACAATCCTTTATATACATATATATAGATACGAGTTTCCCACGTTTATCTGTTTGTAAACACGTTTCCGCATCCATCTCCGAAGTTGCCAATCATGATCGAGTGATCCGAGTTTGGCCAATGACATCATTTTGGTAATGACATCACCAATGCAAATGGCGCCCGATTTGTATCACTCGATCTAACTGCAACAATGATATCTGTTTCTAAAATCTAAAGTCAACAACAATATGACAACAACAGATCGAGCTACGTCATGACGACAATGTACAATGCAAATGTCTCGACTACAAACGCAACAGGCGTTTTGATCCTATGCATGCAATGCCCAAATTGACAGGTAAAGAGGTTAAGTTTAAGGAATGTATTATTCATTTAATTTAAGGATGGGCAATGTCGTCATATAATACTGGAACTGAAACTGGTGCCCAAACAATCCTAAATCATTGTCTCAGTTGAATATACAATCCAATCCACACGATACATCAAACCAATCTGTCAGAGTTTTTTATATTTTAAATTAGAACATTATAAAAAATAACAATAATTATATTCTTATGTTTGTTATTGTCCAACAACAACAGCGGACTATATTTTGATGTAGCATACATCAGCATTCGCGATTGTTGTGCGCTGCAGTTCAATTTTAGCATCTGAAGGCAGTTTACGCCTTATGGCAGATCGGAACAATGCCAACCACAGTACTTAATTGGAATTCCAACTGATTAAGCGCTCGAGGTTGCTTCTTGAGCAGTTTGAATTTGTTCTTCATTAGTCTCCGAGTTCACCAATGTTTCTGTCGACAATCTAACTTGCAGTTTCCAAAACTAAAACAAAAAAAACAAAAAAACAAAAAAATTGATTATTTGCTGTCATATTCTAAAATAATACTTTTTTACCATTTTTTCTTCTTCAGGCAGTGCTTTCCATTCTTTAGACAAACGCTTATAAATCAAATTGCCTTCTATTAACAAAATAAAATTTAATTTTTCAAGTTCAAATTGCATTATTTATACGTTATATAAGTACTCAAGTTAGGATTTTCAGCGACAATCTTTGGCCTGTGGTCTCGACACCATGCGTTGAATGGTGTTATTCGTCCTGTCTGCATAAAACCAATAAATTTCAATCGTTCAATTCTGTCATTAAACAACCTTTCTCTCAGTCTTGTCCTCAGGTTCTGTCTGCTCTACAACGGTATAGTACACTGTAGGAAGCTGCGTGTTAACCGGTTCGATTGCAGATGGATTTTCCCCACTTGTTTCTGAGGTTACCAAAGTTTTTACATACAACTGCTTTGCTTGCAGTTGCCAAACCTAATATTCAAAAAACAAAAAATAAATTACTTGATGTTTATTTCTAAATTTGTATTTTACCATTTTTTCTTCATCAGTCAATTTTTTCCATACTTTACACACATGCCTATACATCGCAGCACCACCTATCGCCAAAATAAAAGTGGTTGTTATTCATGTCCACATTGCCATAATTAAAGTCAATGTATATAATATACTTAAGTCAGGATTTTCAGCGATGATCTTTGCTTTGTTTTTGCGCAACCACACGTTGAATGCTGTCGTACGTCGTACCTGAAATACAACATTCAATAAACTAAACGTTAACACTCATTTTAATACTGAAATTATCATTAGTCATTACCCTAGGGCCCATTTCTGAATGCTGAATCGTTTGGGGCTGCGTGTTGAGTGGTTGTGTTTTAGGTTCATTTTCTGCACTGGTTCCAGAATCTACTAATCTTTTTGCCAACAACCGTTTCGATCTCCGTTTCCAAAGCTAAGCACAAAAAATCCATGCAAATCAATGCAGTTTTACCCTAATGGAAATGGTGTGCAGTTTTCTGCAACAACCGGTTCTGCCAACTAAAAGTGGCAGAATATGCTTGCAGCAATTTCATAAGTTATCTGTAAATGATTTTTTGCATACATCGGCAGAAATTTGCAGCAAGTATCTTGCACAGACAAATTTTGAAGTCGTCTTATTTGCAAAAAAATTACTGCAACTGCAGAACCTACTTTTATGCAGATGTTTTTATGTAGTAAAATTATGAAATGTTTGTAGCAAATTGTCTACAAATGCTGCAAAAAGCTGCAGGTCCATTTTCATAAGGGAAAAACAACTAAAATCACGCTCATTATAAGTTTTAATCATATTTTCACTTTTTACCATGAATAATAATAGAGACTTTGCGATTTTTCGTACGAAATATTACGATATAAAAAAAAAACGAAATATTTTTAATTATTTCGTTTTATTTAATTTCGTAATTTGAATTTCGTATAACAGGTTGGGAACTGTGAATCAAAAATAAAAAAAAAAAAAAAAAATAAGTTGTTTTTCGGTCCCATCTATATTTTAATCCTACAGTTAAACAAAGAAAACAAGTAATGTCCATAAGCAATATTATCATTAGTTAAAAAGAAACCTAGTTTAAAATGCTTACTTGCCCTCGCCCACGCTGGCACTTAGATCGGAACGAACAAGATAGCGGTTTCAGCTTCACTTGAGGTTGTTGCGCGCAGGCGTAGTTCTTTTTTCATCACGAAATAATATTACAAAATGGCATACGATAAAAATTAAAAATATCGTCCCGAAATCATATAAAACAAAATTAAATAACGATACTTCAATCAATATCGTAATAAAATATCGTTTTGTATTTTTTTATTTTTCGTACGAAAAATCGCAAAGTCTCTATTGATTTTATTCAAAATAATCAAAAATAATATTTTACCATTTTTTCTTTTTCAGGCAATGCTTGCCATGCTGCACCCAAAGACCTATTAACATTATCTATAAAAAATAAAAATTTAAGATTTTATGTTCATTTTTAAGTTATAAAAACAAGTTAATGCATTTTACTCGAACAAGATGAAATAAAAGGATTTTCTAATGGCATTTTTACAGGGTATTTAAAACTATTTCATTAGTTCATTTAGTCAGATTTAGTATGTCGGATTCAGTTTTGTCCGTTTTAAGTCGTGCATGGCCAAACTTGTCGCTTACGTCTGACATAATTCTCTTTCTCTCACCATTTTACAGTGGGAGAGCCAAGCCCAGCCTCTTCGTGGCCTCCTCGTGGCCTCCCCTGGGCACTCCACTGACGCACTTTGTTTTTCAACTGCAATGGTGCTAATGAGTTTTTTGGTTATCTATATTTCCTTTTTTTGTTCCTCTTCCCTTTGTGTCTTTGTTTTGTGTTTTTGACAAATTCTATATAATGTAAGACTGCATTCCATTCTGCAATGGAATGTACAAATGTAGTGTTTATCAACGGTCAAATGAGTTTACGTCCGTTTTATATGTCAGATTTAAGACGGGCATGGCTTAAGTCGCCGCTTGCGTCTATAAACTCAATTCTCTCTCTCTCTCTCATTTTATAATGGAATGTACAAATGTAGTGTTTATTAAATGTTTTTGGTCAAATGCGTATGTTTGTGTCAGAGTTTCAGTATGTCAGATTTAAGACATGTATGGCCTAAGTTGCTGCTTGCATCTATAAACTTAATTATCTCTCTTTCATCAGTTCATTTAGATTCCGTGTTTGATTGCATATTGTGATTTGATTAAGTATGCTCAGTGCTTGAATTATAATATTTTAACAACCGAAACATGTCTTTTTAAAAAAAGTTTCAAATCAGCTTATCAAAATGCCATTGAAAAGCCTATTATTGTTACTTCAGACCTAAGTTAGGAGATTCAGTGATAATTCGTGGTTTGTAGCTGCGATACCACAAGCAGTATGGTGACATTTGATGTTTCGTCTACAATAAAACCAACACAGTTACATATTATAACTAACTTTAATTATTAAACAACCTTCATTCGGTTTCCACGTCTTATAATTTTACCACGAGAATTTGTTACAACCGTTTTTGCCGACAATTTTTTATGATACGCTTGCAGTTTCCAGTACTAAAAAACGAAATTAACACCGATTACTCGATATTAAATTACAAAATAAAGATGATCTACCATTTTTTCATCTTCAGCTAATTCTCGCCACAGTTTACCCAAAAGATAATTAATACCATTCAAATCTATTCAGAAAATAAAAATAATTAATTTTTCATTTTCAAATTGCATTATTATTAGTTCATACTCAGTCCGGGATTTTCTGCAACAATCGTTGGCCTGTGGTTACGAGACCACAAGATATACGCTTTCTACAATAAAAGCAATAAATATATTTTAACACGCAATAAATATATTTTAACACTCAATTAATTATTTAACAACCTTTTCCTCAGTTTTGCCATTAGAGACGTTTGGTTTTCGAACATTCTCTTTTGCTGCCAAATTGATGGCATAAGAATGCTCAGTGCGTAGTCTGCTCGCAATCAAATTACTTTGCGAGTGCTGTGTACTCGTTATACTGTTCGAATCGACAAAATCTATCTCATCATTTAATTCTACAAAAATTAAAACTAAAAATCTTCTTAAAATAAAGACTTTTCCATTTAAAATTAACCAGTCTCCATTGTCCCTGCGTCATGACTGCTCTTTTTCAGCACATCCGGTGACTCGGAGTGCATCAGATGTGGAAAATTCAATGTTGATTGATCACTCTCGGGCGCGGTAGATAAGTTATCGGGTCTTGACAATAATTCCCTAAATCTAGTATTGATTGTGACCCTCACTTCGGATAAAAAGTCGCTTTCTTGATTGTTACAAATCGATTCCTTCTCAGGCAGTGTGTGATCAGCCTCTAACTCCTCATCCCGCTCATCTACATCACAAGATTCGACGTTCATCAGATGGTTCGTTGACAAAATCTAAAAATAAATTAAAAATCAAGTTAAATTCATGTTTACCGTAAAACCCCGTATTAGTACCCATGAGCTTATATCTACATATAAGCCCATGTGCGTATTTAAACCCGGGGCTAAAAATCAGCCTGCTTAATTTTTTTTCGTAAGTCAAATATGGAAGTTTTTCGATAATAAGCCCATGGGTATATTAATGCAGGGTTTTACAGTAACTTAAAAAAAAAAAAAAAATCAATTTTTCTACTTTAATTGGAGATTTCAAACTAAATTTCATCTTCAACTCGTTCAAAGATTTGTTCGTCACTCTCAACGGTGGTATGCAACCACTAGCAGATGAATTGGCCAATGCAGTCGAAGACCGCGTCCGAGAACATATTGGATTTCTATCGCCTTCTTTCAACTCCATTAATTTAGATTGTTTCCGAACTCGTCCGGATCTAGAAATCCCATTCAGGGATTCAGATAAAAGCACCATACCCGGATAAATTGTCTACATTAAAAGTAAAAATTTTATCATTAAAAAAACCTTTTTCTCAATTTTGCCACCATAATCTACTGTTTTAGGCTGATTCCTGAGCGGCTCCTCGACAGGTTTGATTTTAGGTTGATTTTCTCCTCCTGCGATTGCCACAGTTTTTACCAACATTCGTTTCGCTTTCCGCTTCCAAAACTAAAACAAAAAGATTAAAACAAATCAGGATGCGAGCGCTACTAAAGAAAAGTGGTACATAAAAATAGTAGTGCCGCTATCACCACTAACAGTACCAGGGTTGACCAAAATAGTTGGGTTCAAAATATAAATTACAAAATACAAATTACTCAAATGATTCAAAATACAATTGTATTTTGTATACATTGACCTTCAGTTTGCCCAAAATACAAAATAAAAAATAAAAATGTATTTTGAAACACAAATTTTAATAATTGTATTTTGAAACACAAATTTTAATAATTGTATTTTGAAATACAAATTTTAATAATTGAATTTTAAAATAGGCCTACATGTATTTTGTATTTTGTTCAATCCTGATCACTACATTGATTGTCCGCAGTGAAAAAATTTCTATCGCTACCGCTACTAGTGCGCAACTTTTCCGCTACTTAGCATAAAATTAAAAAGTAAGAATTTTTTTCCTACTTAATTTTTTTATTCTCTAGCGATAAGTTTAAATTTGTAACATTTTCTATTAATATTGTATTGTATTTATTTCACATGTAAAAAATCACTTTTCTATTAATATTAGATGTGGTAGCTAGAAATAAAAGAGTGGACTAAAAGTACATGCAAATCCAATAGCGCCAGTACTTCTGCGCTACTACAGAAGAAGAAAACTTCCAAGCCCAGCCTCCTCGTAGCCTCCCCTGGATTCTCCACTGTAGCACTTTTGTTTTTCCATTGCAATGGTACTAATGAGTCCTCTGGTTATCTGTCTCTCCTCTTTTCCTTTTTGTGGGGGAGGGGAGGAAAACTTCCAAGCCCAGCCTCTTTGTGGCCTCTCCTGAGTACTTCATTGCAGCACTTTTTTTTCCGCTGCAGTGGTGCTAATGGTCCTCTAGTTATCTCTTTTTTTTGCTCCGCTTTCTCTTTTGTGGCTTTTGTCTCTGTTTTTGACTTTTTTTTAATAACGTAATGCTGCATTCCATTTTGCAATGAAATGTAAGAATGTAGTATTTATCAATGATCAAATGTGTTTGTCTGTGTAAGATTTATATGTAAGATTTTAGTATGTCAGATTAAAAGACGTGTATGGCTCGCTCAAGTCGTCGCTTGTGTCTATAAACTCAATTCTAAATATATATATTCCTTTTTGTCACTTCTGTCTTCTTGTTTTTTTGGACCAATTCTTTGATAATGTAAGGCTGCATTCCATTCTACAATGGCATGTATGAATGTAGTGTTTATCAATGGTCAAATGTGTTTGTTCGAGTCAGATTTATTATAGGTCAGATTCAATAGACGGTTTGCGCTTTCACGAACGTAATTTTTTTAATTACGAATGTTAAATAAATACGAGATTTTAAAAATAAATCTCGTATTTAATTTAACATTCGTATTACGAATATACAAATTTATTTTTCAATTCGTTCGTATATTAGTTGATAATACGAATGCTCTGCACATGCGCATTGTTCTACAATTTGAAGCGAGCGCGGCATCCATCTTGATTTTCATCGGCTCGTTGTATTTTCGGTAGTGTTTAGTCATCCAGGTTAGTAATTTGTTTGCAAATAACTATTTTGTATACAAACATGCCATTTAACACACATAATTTACACATTTTCAACTAGAATATTACAATTTTTGAGCAAGCCATGTTTCTTGTTCATTTGTTTATTTCATTTCGTTCATGTTTGATTGTTTGTGCAAGCGCAATCTGAAACAATTTTAATAATTACGAGACACGAGATAATTAATAAAAATGAATTTATTTCATATTTATTAATTATCTCGTGTCTCGTAATTAAATCTCGTTCGTGAAAGCGCAAACCATCTAATATGTCAGTTTTAGTACCGGTATGTCAGATTAAAAGACGTGTATGACCTAAGTTGCCGCTTGCATTTATAAACACAATTCTCTCTCTCTGCGCTACTGCATGTAAAAGGTAGCAAAAATGTAGCGGGGCTACTAGCAATAGCGCTACCGGTAGCCCCGCTGAATGTAACGACAGCGCTCGCATCGCTGAAACTAAGAATTTAATGGGGTATTCTAAAATAATATATTTTGCCTTTCTTTGTTTCACAGTCAATGCTTGCCATACTTCGCACAAGCGTCTACTAAACCCAGAAAAATCTATCGTTAGAATAAAAAAAGGATTAAATTTTCAAGTTCAGATTAGAATCATTCTTGGTTTCTACCCAGGTCAGGATTTTGTATCACAGTGCGTCGTCCATATTGGCTGGACCACAACATGAATCCTGTCAAGGATTGTCCTGTCTAAAAAAACAGCAAAATTTTTTTTGTTAAATCTTGTTAAATTTTGTTAAATTCATTTCCAGTATGTCGGATCAAAGAACATGTATGGCCTAAGTTGCCGCTTACCATATTCCCTTGGAAAAAACGTAATGCCGGAAAATGGCGAGTCGGACCAGGGTGCCGGATAATTCAAATTTTCCGGCATTCTGTCCATTTGATTTTTCATTGACCTGTTGTCTACTTGTCAAAAACTGGTCAGACTCGTAATGCATGCCATTGTTTCAGAGGAAATACGGTAACTTAATTCTATCTAAATATCTAAGGCTGCTTACATCTATAAACTACACTTAGTTTAAACATTAAACAACCTTTGCCTTATTTTTTCCATCGGGAACTTTCTGTTTTCTCAGTTTTTCAACTTTCTCTTTTTCTGCCATAATACTGCTCGAATTAATGTCATCATGGTCATCGTTTGGTAGATTTTGTCCATTAGTTCCCGAGTTTTCCAATGTTTTTGTCTGTAACAATGTTTTTACTTTCCGTCTCCAAAACTAAATTTTGAAAAATAAATTAATTATTTTATGCTACATTCTAAAATAACAATATTTACAGATTTTTCTTTATCAGGCAAAGATCGCCACAAAGTGTTATTCATATATCTATCAATCGCAGCACCACCTGTTGAAAAAATAAAAATTTATTTTTCAACTTGAGATAACAACATTTTTAGTTTATATACTCATTTCGGGATATTCAGCCGCAATCCTTTGTTTGTTCTCACGACACCACAAGTTGAGTGCAGTTATTCGTCGTTTCTTCTACAAAGAAAATTTTAATATTTTAACATTATTTCATGTTAATTAATCTACAATAAATTTTTCTTCTTCGGACAATGCTTTCCACGCTGCACTTATACGCTTAGTAACTTCATTGTACGCTATTGAAATATGAAATATGCAAAATTTAATTTTCCACGTTTGATTCCATTATTTTAAGTTCATACCAATGCCAGGATTTTCAGCGTTAATCCGTAACCTGTGTTCGCGACACCACTCGTAGTACGCTGCTCGCCATGGTTGTTTCTTCTACAATAAAAACAATATATTTATATTTATATTTATATTTATTTTAATAATAATAATAAAAAAACAACAACCGCATAAGGGTGTCTGCAGCGTCGTTTAATTTTTCCACCATAGACTTTCTGTTTGTTAATTTTCTCTTTTTCTGCTAGGTTCACAGAGTTGCATTGAATGACACTGCTCGAATCTAGATCGTCAAATTCATCAATCGGTTCTACAAAAATAAAAAGAAAAATTTAAATAAGAATTCCAATAAAAAAAAAATTAATTCTTCATTCAAATTAACCAATTTTTATGTTCTCAAATTGAATGTCCGAATGGGGATGCAAGTGAGGTGTGCTGGTTCTCATAATACTGCTCGAATTTAGATAATCGTACTCGTCGTTCGGTTCTAGAAAAACAAATGAATTTAAATGAATTTAAAAATTTAGAAATAAAATTTTTAAAAAAAAAAAAAAAAAAAAAAANAAAAAAAAAATTTAATTTTTTCATTCAAATTAACCAATGTAATCTGTGTCTCCAAGACAGACTGAATTTGAGCGAGAATTAGGTTTGCTCATAAGGATAGTACTGGCCGAATCAGAATCATCAAACGCATCATTTTGTTCTAAAAAGAGAAGAGAAGAAGAAAGAAAAAACAATTTAAAAGTTTAAAAAAATCTTAATAAATTAAATTTTTATTCAACTTAACCAATTTCTATGTCCTCGAAATCCTCCAAACAGACGGAGTTAGAGCGAGAGTTGGGTGTACTCATGAGGACCGTGCTAGAATCGGAATCATAATTCGGTTCTACAAGAAAAAACATTTAAAAAAATGAAATATAAAAATTTAATCCAAATTAAAGTGATAGTCCAGTAAAAATATTTTTTTCTTGTTTTTGGTAAAAAAAAAAATGTAAGAAATATATCCCTCAGTATTGTTTCTATAATTTATTTCATTTTATGCTTTTTAGTTTTCAATTTACAGCCTATTTGAATGTTGAAATTCATGATCCAGCTTAAAACAAACAAAAATAACCTTGGATAAATTGTGCTGTCTACTTGTACCGTATTACCTCGGAAAGAACGGCATGCCGGATAATGGCGAATCCGACCAGGGTGCCGGAAAATTCGAATTTTCCGGCATGCCGGATAATTCAAGTACAAAATAGTCCAAAATAGTCGCGTATACATACCCGCATACGATCGCGTATACATACGCGCATTATATTTAAGCTAATCATACTGACATAAAAATGGAACCACCAAGTAAAAAGACAAACTATTAGTATCGCAACGTAAATCAATTCAATGTGTAATGTGACTCGTTCCGTCATATGTACGTTTTGGCGCCGATTCGATTTTTCCGACATGCCGTAAAAATGACCAGATGTCCGGTTTTCGAAATCTGGTCAAACTCGGTTTTTCTGGCATGCCGTTCTTTCCGAGAGCATACGGTAAGCACGGAGGAGAATTATATGGCCTAAGTCGCCACTTACGTCATAAACTTACCGTATTTTGTCGATTAAGGGCCGCCCTCGAATTACGGCCGCGCCCCTCGGCTGTAGTTCGAAATAAACGCCGCACTCAAATTACGTCCGCGGCGGTTATTCGAAGTTTATTTATCAGTTTTGAAGTAATGTTTAATACATTACTTGAAAACTGATAAATTCTTTACGGTAAGTAAAAAGTATACATTGCTTCAAAACTTACTTTATTACATTCGAAATAATGTATTAAAAACGTTTGCAAGTACAGTATATTTACTCTGTGTAGTAGAGAAGAAGTCACTTTTATCAAAGTGATTTCACAATTGGTTTTTTTCTCTACTATACAGAGTATATATACAGTAGATGCAAACTTTTTTAATACATTTGCACAGCTAAACGCAACGTACGTACGTTTGTTTCATGTACGCAACTTTTTAAGTTGTTTTTAACTTTAAAAAGTTGCGTACATGAAACGCAATTTACGGCAAACGATTTAAACGCCGCCCTCGAATTACGGCCGCACCCCTCGGCCGCAATTTGTAATAAACGCCGCGGCCCTTAATCGACAAAATACGGTAATTCTCTCTCCTGTCAGAATCCTTTTTGTCAGTTAGTCAGGATGTCTGTTTCATTATGTCAGATTTAAGACGTGTACCTATGGCCTAAGTCGCTGCTTGCGTCTATAAACTTCATTCTCTCTCCACCCCCCCCTTCCTATTTAGAGTAGACCAGCTAACTCTATTTCATCATAATATCCCCTTCCATTGTATTTTTGCAACCTAATACATAAAAACCCTATAAGAACAATAAAAACATGTCAAATTGTTGTTTTTGAACGTATTCATGGATATTTTGACATTCTCGTTCAAATACAGTACTTTTAATTTTCACTGGACTATCACTTTAATCAAAATTAACCAATTTCTATTTCCCCTGCACCGTGACTAGACTTCTCACTATTTCCCACTTTCGGCAGAGGTTCGCCAATAATCAACTGTGTGCGATCTGCTAATAATTCATCATCTACATCTATATCCCAAGACTCATAAGCGTCTGTCAAATGAGACACTGGCAAACTCTAAACAAATAAATTAAAAATCAAAATTAAATTTAAAATTTGCATGAAAATCGAATTTTTTTTACTTCGACAGGTGATGGTGTGACATTCCTCTCTGTACAATGCTTGTTTTTTGATGTTTCTGGCACCAATAATTTCGATATCACATTCCAAAACTAAATAAAAATAATAATAAAAATTAGAGTAATTTTATTTATTCGATGTTATGTTACATTGGAAAATAATATTATGTTACCATTTTCTCGTTTTCTGCTTGACTGACGGATTGGGGTTGCGAATATGATGGGGTAGTTGCCGTAATTCTACACGAATCTATATCATCCAACTCGTCATTTGGTTCTACAAAAAAAAAATAAATAAATTAAAAACATTTTCTAAAAAAACAAAAAAAAAAAATAATATATATATATAGACAATTAACCAATTTTTTATTATCTGTTTTCTGCCAGACAAACGGAGTGTGGCAGGCTCGTGGCCACATCGTCTACATCCTCAAACTGATAACTTGATTCTACAGAAAGAAAAAGAATAATTTTTTTATTTTTTTTTTTTACAAAAAATAAATAAATTAACCAATTTTTATTATTCCTGCATCATAACTCGGCTCCTTTTCCTTCTCCCTGCTGCTCACATTCGTTATTGATTCGGCAATTATTAACTCCGAGTTATCCGTCATGTGCTCATCACCCAAATTAACATCTAGAGACTCATTTTCCATCGGCAAAATCTAAAAATCAATTAAAAATTAAATAAAAAATCAAATTCCACTTGAAAAATCAATTTTCTCTACTTGGACAGGCGATTCCAAACCGGATGTCTTCTCTGATTCTTCCTCAATCCCGGATTTATCAATAATCGGAAACTCGTCTTCCTAAAAATCCAATTAAAAAAATCCAATTAAAATTAAAATTCAAAATTCCACTTAAAATTCAAATATCTCTACTCGAACAGGCAAATCCAAACCGTCATTCACGGATTCATCGATGTTCGGCACATTAGGAACTGTTTTATTATATACAACGTAACCTGGCACCCAGGCCAAAACCATTGCTTTTCTCATAGCCAAAACAGACGACGACGAACACATCGGTCCGGAGCATATTCTAATCGGTGAACCTTTTTCATCTCTTGCAACTATTAATTCCTCACTGTCCAATGCAACTGTGTTTGTATATTTTAAGTAGCCATCAACTTTGCCAGCACTAGATTTTCCAATTTTCTGCTGTTTTTGACCTCTTTCATGCGCATCATCCACGTTTTTTCTTTTTTCCTGCTGTGTTAGATTCCTTCCAAATGCCTGGATATCTTCCATCGATATTATCCTCACTGTATCACTGGAAATTTCACTCATGGATTCGGGTGAAAGCGCCATATCTGGATAAATATTAGGATATATGAATTAGTGATTCGAATATTTGTTCTAAAGTGTTTTTATTTATTTATTTTGTTCCAATTGTTCGTGAAATCCGAGTTTTATGATGCTCTGTGCAATGGCGGCGATGGCGGTGTATGTTTACCTTCGTATTTCCGTGATTTTTTGATGATGGGGAATCAAATGAGAAATTGAGTTTTTTTCCGAGGGTGAATTAAGGTTTTCTCGTTACGTGAAAAAAGTTTGTAATTTGATTTTCACTAGAAATTCATTTCTTTGGGTGCAGTTAATGCATTCTTTGGCTAAGGTAAAAGCCGGTGAAAAAGTGGGTAACACTAAAATAGGATATGAAATTATAGTGGCGTGTCGAGTGTAAAATTAATTTCAAAAATATCTATTGTTACGGAAATTTAAGTAATTTATGATTACTTTTGTTCCACGTAAAAATGCCTTTCAAAAGTACATTTTTTTTTCTGAAAAAAAAAACCGAAAAAAAAAGAGAAGCCATTTTTGTATACATATGTTTCTATCTGAATTACTATGATTGAATGAAACTTTGTAGTTTGATATAATTTGTTGTGATTTGTTGATTACCCTCGTGTTTTCTTGTTAATTTTTATTAGGTATTTTTTTTTTTACGAATCAAAACGCATCGATTGCACTTTTTGTTACACGTTGGCTCTGCTGTTAAAATTCCCAGCATGCAGTCCTCGGTCTTATTCCATTATCCCATCATGTCTTCGCTCTCCGGCAATCCGTTTGATAACTTTGAGTTTTAGAGTCAATCTCATTCGAAATGTTTAGTTTCTCGTTCTTGCGAACGATTTCAATAGCGGTATTTAAGTGGTGGTGAAATATGATTCATTTCATTTCTTTCTGAATCTTGATTCGAATCATGCTCGAATATTCTATTCCGCCATTTCGTCATTCGCCATTTTGTGTACACTATCGACTGTATCGTTGTTGTGAGAGTAAGGTGTGGGTTTTTAGTGGGTTGTTTTCTTACTTGGTCGGTGTGCAGCTAATTTGGCTGCTTTGTCTCCCGCTTTTGGAATTTTTTTTTTTGTAAGTTGAGCTGTGATAAAAACGTGACAACAATGTTACAAAGCATATTTTTTAGAAATAATGACACATTTGGCAACTAAAACACACTAAACTCCGTTGGAGTTTAGTGTGTTTTAGTTGAACTCCCATTAATTGGAACCTGTTTGCTTGTACATTAATACAAAAAAACTACTAAAAACTACCATATATGGTCATTTTTATGATTGTTTATTGTCTTTTTTTGTTTGTTTATGTTCATTTATGCCCTATTGTGGTCATTTTTTGAATTATAAGTGCAAAAAAAAGTTGCTGGAAAAAGGCTCTAGCCAATGGGAGTTTCTTGCAATGTTTTGGAAACGGAGGTTAGTTGGGTGTTTGTTTCCAGTTAGCAGTTTCTGTTTAGTGCTCCAGACAGATGGGTCTGCTGATGAGATCTTCCATGGTCAAAAGCACTGAATAATAAGTAGTGAGAAATTGAAGAGCTTTAATTTTATTTTATTTAGACTTTTAAACTATTCAAAAATATCTGTACTCTTTATCTGGATAACTACTTTTTTGAATAACTCCTACTCGCATTTGTGTAAGTTTCTGGATAAAAGGAGTAGAAAACTGTACTGGGCTGAGTTTCTCCGCTAGTTCCCTGGGCACTCCACTGTAGCACTGTTTTTCCGCTGGGGGAGAAAACTTCCAAGCCCAGCCTCCTTGTGGCCTCCACTGGGTACTCCATTGCAGCACTTTGTTTTTCTGCTGCAGTGATGCTAATGGGTCCTCTGGTTATCTATATCTCCTTTTGTTTGCTCCACTTTCTCTTCTGTGGCTTTTGTCTCTGTTTTTGATCATTTTTTGATAATGTAATGCTTCATTCCATTCTGCAATGGGATGTATGAATGTAGTGTTTATCAATGGTCAAATGTGTTTGTTTATGTCAGATTTATATTGGTCAGATTAAAAGACGTGTATGACCTCAGTCGTCGCTTGCATCTATAAACTCAATTCTATCTATCATGGAAACAAAGTCTCATATTGGTCCTTCATTTCCACGACAGAGTGAGAGGAATACGGATTATTAAACAGTAATTATTCCATTTAGAAGTTAAAAAATTTAGCTCAAGATTCCGTGAATGGAGTATAGTTTCCGTAGTTTCTTCGTATGTTTCCTTTGCTGGTGCCAAAACTAAAATAATAATTGATGTGATATTTTAAAATATTTTTTTTTACTAATTTTTCTTTGGGAGGCTCGCCGTAGTTTATCCAAACGACCGGTAATCTCTGTCATCTATTGACAGAATAAAAATTGTATTTTTCATGTTGGGATGTTAGTTTATTCATATGACAAGATGTTGTCACGGGTCGTTTCTTCTACAATTTTTTAAAAAAATATTGAAAATATTGGTTCTAAAATTTCGTCACTTAGTTTCTTTTCTTTGCCAGATAGACTGAGTGTGGTGTACTCGTTTCCAACAATTCCAAAGTGATTAACCTTTCAAAAGCCGATAATGTATGCAAAAGTATACTATCACCATTGGTTTTGCATTGTTCCTTGGAATCGTTGGCTCTTGGAAGGTTATAAAAGCATAATTAAATCTGATTATAGAGAATCGGTTTCATCTGCTTTAAGCATTGAATGTGGTTGTTAAATTTCAATCTGCGCATGCACAGCTGCAAACTTAAATGTTCTAGGGTCAAGTTCCTTGATTGGAACTAGTTCTTAATCCAAAATGGCAACTAGGAAAGAATTTGAGAATTTTATTATAGTGGTATACATTAAAGTATACCAAAAGTGTTGTAATGTAGCAAAAAAATATATAAAAAGACAGTTGAATCTCAGTCGATCGAGCGTCACGGCAATCCTCAGTCTATCTCGAATCTAAAATGGCTGCCAAGAATGTCGCCAAACAAAAACAAGATTTCAGCAACATAAACCACCTTCAACGTGGTTTATGTATGTCACTGTATGTCACGGTCCAAAATTGGAAACAACTTATTATTTTAGCACTAGATGGCGCTGACGGTTTGTTCGCGCCAAACTCAAACTCTAGTTAGTTATTCTTCTCACTTTTGGGTTTAATGATTAACAATAGGTTCGTTCAATCCTGAAAAGAAAAGTCACTTTTTTTGCCTGAAATGACTTTTAAAAGGCAAATATGACGTAATTTACGTCATATTTGCCTTATAGAAGTGACTTAAGTGACTTAAGAGAAAAGGCAAACACAACTCACTTCTTTGCCTTATAGAAGTCACTTCTTTTTACTGCATATGCACAGTGCTCACAAAAAATAGCTTTAGTGGCAACCATCTTGGAAATGATTAGATCGTTGATGTTTCTCTACTTAAATCTAAAATTTTAGTGAATAAAATCTACCAGTTTGTAGGTGGGGACTTCATTAAACAAGATCCTAACGATTCTTCGAGAAATCAGCATGAAAATAGGTAAGAGTTGCGAAAAATGACGGAAATCAGGTACGGACATCAACGAACATCGTGGCTGGGGAACGTGCATCTACATCGGCCACGGTCATGTTTGTACCCAATTTGTCGTCATTTTTAACAAGTTTTATCTATTTTCTAGCATCTATATATATAAAAATGAATGTATGTCTGTTTGTCCTTTATGTATTACTACACCATTCATCCGATTGCCATGAAACTTTGGGAAGTTGTTGAGTGCACTCCTGTGAAGGTTTCTGGCATAAAAATTTTGAAAATTTTGGCCTCCATCGAATTTGTTTGGCAATGTTAGCAATAGATGGCGCTACTTGAAGTTATGAGAAGTAATGACAACTCTGCTCTGAGTTGCTTGATCATGTGCTTTCCTCTGTCTGTCTGTGTGTGTCTGTACGTGATCTGATTGGCCAATATCGATGACGTCATATTGCACGTAATTCAACGGAATTTTAGCTAAGATTTAATGGGATTGCACAAGCTTTCACGTCTTTTCACGACATTCCACGGGATAAAGTGGACTGGATTTTAAAAAAGATCACTTCATGTTTCATGTGGACTCCATGTTTTGAACCAAATCATTGTGACCAGAATTCTTGATGAATTAAGCCATACATCCTGGATGTATTTAGACGTAAGTACGCAGTTAAACTTCCTGGAATATCATTGGATTTGGAATAAAATTCTGGTCGTAATAATTTTTTGAAAATTTTGGCAGACCCATACATCCAATTTAGAAAAGTTGCCCAAAAAATTGAACGTTCTAGATCAGTTTAATTTTTAATTTTATACTTCAACAGTTCTCGAGATATTGTCAAAATTCAAAAACCTGATTTTGGTGGTTTTTAATTTTTTCTCAGTAACTACTTCAGCAATCATTAAAAAATTTTTACGAAATGGTAGGTCTTCCTTCCCTTTAAATCCTCCTGAAACAAATTTTTTATAAACTAGATAGTTTTTAAAAAATCTTGAATTTTTGAATTTGTTTAAATTATCCGGGATGAATAATACTTTTATATACTGTATAAGTATGTGTGTCTGTTTGTCTTTTGGGGGAGAAAACTTCCAAGCCCAGCCTCCTCGTGGCCTCCCTTGGGTTCTCTGCTGCAGCATTTTGTTTTTCCGCTGTAGTGGTGCTAATGGGTCCTCTGGTTATCTATCTCTCTTTTTTTTTGCTCCGCTTTCTCTTCTGTGGCTTTTGTCTGTTTTTGACCAATTTTTTGATAATGTAATGCTGCATTCCATTCTGCAATGGAATGTACGAATGTAGTGTTTATCAATGGTCAAATGTGTTTGTCTGTGTTAGATTTATATTGGTCAGTATTAGTATGTCAGTTTCAGTATGTCAGATTAAAAGACGTGTATGGCCTAAGTCGCCGCTTGCGTCTATAAACTCAATTCTATCTATCTATCTGTTTGTCTTTTATGCATTACTACACCATTTATCCGATCGCCACAAAACTTTGGGAAGTTGTTGGTTGCACCCCCCGCAAAGATTATAGGCTTAAAATTTTTTTAAATATCTGCCCCCAGGCTGGGATTTAGCAAGATTTAGCGTAAAATTCCACAGAATCCCACGGGATTTAACAAGATTTAACGAGATACTACAAGATTTAACGTGATACCTCGAGATTTAACAGGATCCCACAGGATTTAACCAGATATCACGGGATACCACGGGATGAAATTGCATTCTACGGTATTTAACGAGATACCACAAAATTAAAATGATATCACGGAATCCCAACGATTTAATGGGATCCCACGAGATTTAACGAGATACCATGAGATATAATAGGATCCCACGGGATTTAACGGAATTTAACAAGATCCCATAGGATTTAACAAAATCTTATTGGATTTAACGTGATTCTATGAGATTTAACCAGATTCCATAAGATTTAACAGAATTCTATGGGATTTAACGGGATTCCATGGGATTTAATGGGATTTCATGGGATTTAACAGGATTCCATGGGATTTAACAGGATTCCATGGGATTTAACAGGATTCCATGGGATTTAATGAGATTCCATGGGATTTAATGAGATTCCATAAGATTTAATGGGATTCCATGGGATTTAACGGGATTCCATGAGATTTAACGGGATTCCATGGGATTTAACGGGATTCCATGGGATTTAACGAGATACCACAATATATAACGGGATCCCACGGGATTTAACGAGATACCACGTAATTTAACGGGATTCCACGGAATTTAACGAGATACCACGTAATTTAACGGGATTCCACGGGATTTAACGAGATACCATGGGATATAACGGGCGCCCACAGGATAAATAGAATTAAAAAGATACTTTGAAATATGATTGCAGCAACGCGCGACGGGTAAGCTAGTATTCTCATAAAATATATTAGCCAAGATGGAATAGACAATTTTATCAAAAAAATCTAATTTTTATTCTACAGTTGAAACAATAAAATTACAAATGAAAATGAAAAGACATGAACAATTTAAGTGTGTTCACTGAGAAGTCACTTTTCCATAAGGCAGATAAGGAGAAGTGACTTTTCCTTTTCAGGATTGAACGCACTTAATATTAGTTTGTCCAGTAAATAATTCATATAAGGTTATGTATTTATTGAGTTATGATAAATAATAATATTTGAGTATTATTATTTACACATTGGATGATTTCTCACATATAAAAGTGAGTATTAGTTAGGAAAAGGAATCCCTACAACATCTACTCTTTTCTTGTATAGTTTAGAGATTAGTCGCACCTATGACCCACTTCCTAGTTTGTGTAGATGACCCTTGACCCCGGTCAAGCAGAGTTTACGTGGACTCTGGCAGGAAGTTGTACCAATTGGCCCAACTTCCTGTATGTGCGGTATGTCTTCGTTAAGTCGATAGTGACCGTCTCTAATGGTCAAACTGCTGTTCAATTGGAAACAGGCTGTCCACCAAGAGAGTGACTACTATCAAAGGGCTTGCAGAGCTCTATTTGGTTTCAGACCCAGATACAATTACCCTTTAAGATATATTAATATTATGTTCAAAGTTACCTAGTTGACGTGGTCTCAGAACGACTTTTTAAGACAAACGTAGTGATGACATGATGTTCTGACACATCGGAGAGCGGTAGTTGTTGTGTTCTGGACATGCCAGTTATCTTGACCACTCTATTTTATGTCGGATAATTATCTACTAACGTGTTTGTCGCAATGCAGAGTGCCAGACTATAAGGACGAAGGCCAAGTGCGCCACTTGACCCACGTGATACCCCACTGAACTCTTGTATACGGTATTTATGATATCGTATTTGTCGGGGGAGAAAACTTCCAAGCCCAGTCTCCTCGTGGCCTTTCCTGGGTTCTCTGCTGCAGCACTTTGTTTTTCCATTGTAGTGGTGCTAATGGGTCTCTGGTTATCTATCTCTTCTTCTCTTTTTGCTCTTCTTTCTCTTCTGTGGCTTTTGTCTTTGTGTTTTTGACTATTTTTTTGCTAATGTAAGACTGCTTTCCATTCTGCAATGGAATGTACGAATGTAGTATTGATCAATGGTCAAATGTGTTTGTCTGTGTCAGATTTATGTTGGTCAGTTTTAGTATGTCAGATTAAAAAACGTGTATAGCCTAAGTCGCCGCTTGCGTCTATAAACTCAATTCTATCTATCTATCAGTATGTCAGTTTCAGTATGTCAGATTAAAAGACGTGTATTACAGCAACTTTTGGCTGCAATCGAGCAATGGAATGCGGCCGATTATTTTGCTTGTCCCTAGCTTTAGGCCCACATGTTGGTTGCTCGAATGCGGCAATAATCGTGTTGGCGGCCGGACTCAACTTTTTAATCATTTTTTTTTATTGCGAGTAACATTTCAACAAAAAAACTAAAAAAATATATAAATCATGAATAAAAAATTTTGGGCCTAAATCGTGTGCGACAATCAGATGATTTTTGGCCGCGTTCGGTGGATAGAATGTGGCTAAAAATCGAGTCAGCACCTCTTCCCGGTTTGGACGGAGCTGGCACGACGCTTCGACTGCATTCGAGCCACAGAACACGGCCAAAAAATCATCTGATCGTCGCACATAATTTTCGGCCCAAAATTTTTTTATTCATGATTTATTTTTTTTAGTTTTTTTGTTGAAATGTTATGCGCAATTTAAAAAAAATTATTAAAGAGTCGAGACAGGCCGCCAACACGATTATCGCCGCATTTGAGCAACGGATCGCAGCCAACATGTGAGCCTATCTGCGTCCAACTAAAGCTAGAGACAAGCAGAATAATCGGTCGCATTCCATTGCTCGATTGTGGCCAAAAGTTGCTGTAATACAGCCATCTATCAGATCTAAAACCCAATCTTTTCCCTTACAAATCTTTTTCATTTTGTTTTAAATCCACCTCTTTTGAAAAGAGGGAACTCTGAGTTTCTCCTTTTAATCCTCAATTCTACCTCTTTAGATAGAGAAAATATAAATATAAATAAAACTATTAAACTTTATTTTTTCGAAATTATTTTATGAAAATTGAATTTAAAATTGTTATATTAGTAGGAAATAAAAGTTTAATCGCAAAAATGTGAGGTAAAATGCATGACATGAACATCCAACAAAACTTTCAACTAATAGGAGGGTGTCCCACCGTACGGGACTCAATTTGAAAAATGGCGGTCTCAAAGTCCTCCTCAATGGCATGATTAATAGTGTTGACAGGTACAGTCCTCTGTCTAAAACGCTGCTGGCCACCTCCCTCATTCAAGACCACTTGACCAGCTCCTCGATCACGACCAAAGCTTGAGTCGGCGGATGCATCAGTCCGATTGAAACATGTGGAACTCCTGAACAGGTGGACAAGGGCACTGATGAACAAAGTGCGGACCACCGCTCCGGAAACACGTCACGCGTTTAATTGACATGCCGTTAGAATGTCTGTCCGCATGTTTGTTTATTTGGGCCCGTTTAAATATCACCAACTCGAACGAAGTAAGGAGATTAAGAAACATTTGTGACATGTAGCTGCAACACGACAAGCAGTATAGTGACATTTGATGTCTTGTCTACAATAAAAACTACACATTTTCATATTTTAACTAAATTTTATTATAAACAACCTAAGAATTATTATCACCGTTTTTGGCGACATCTGATATCAGTTTCCAAAACTAAAAAAAAATTAAAACTATAATGGATATATCCTGAAATAATAATAATAATAATAATTTTTACCATTACTTCTTCTTCAGGTAATGCTTTCCATTCTTCACCCAAACGCCTAGAAATTCCTACAATATCTATTGATAAAGTAAAAATAATTAATTTTTCATTGCATTATTTTACGTTTATACTCAGATCAGGATTTTCGGCAACAATCGTGGACTTGCGATTCCTACACCACAAGATGAACGCTGTAGCCGTTTGTCCCATCTACAATAAAAACAATAAATTTTCATCTTTGAAAACCTAATTTAAACAACCTTTATGTCATGTGGGCCACCAAGGACTTTCGGTTTATGAACTCTCTCTCTCTCTGTCAAATTAACAGAGTGCGGTCTGCTCGAGGCCCCAATATTACTCAATGTGATGTCATCAAAACCATCATTTGCTTGATTTTCTCCATCAGTTCTCGAGTTTACTGCCAACAACCGATTTGCTTTCAGTTTCCAAAACCTAAAAAAAAAAAAAAAAAAAAAAAAAATCAGAAATAAATTCATTGATTACTTCATGTTTACCATTTTGTCTTCATCAGACAATGCATGCCATTCTTCACCCAAACGCCTAGTAATCTCAACACTTCCTAGTAACAAAATAAAACTTTTAGAGTTTTTCAAGTTCAGATTGCAGTATTTTTAGTATTCCTACTGATGTTGGGATTTTCAGCGACAACACTTGCTCTGCGCTCGCTGTACCACACAGAGAATGATGTGTGTAGATCGTTCTACAATAAACAGATTTTTTTTTTTTTTTTAATATTTCAACACTCAATTTAATGATTAAACAACATTTATCCGTTTGACAGGTCCTATAACTTTCTCACCAGCGACCTTCTGTATGTCAATTTGGTCTTTCACTGCTAAATGGACCGAGAGGCGCTGCGAAGGTGGTGTGCTCGAATCTACATCATTTAAATGTACAAAAATTTAAATAAAAAAAAATTTTTTTATCAAAATCAAAATTAACCGTTTTTATTTCCCCTGCATCAAGGCTTGTCTTTTCATTGTTGATCACTTTTGGTAGTCGTGGCTCGGCTGTTATCAACTCCGAGTTGTCCATCAGGCTATCATTTACAACAGAAGGTGGCATCGGTAAAATCTAAAAAAAAGTCAAATTAAATTCAAATTTTACTTAAAACATCAATTTTATTTCTACTTTGATTGACGATTTCAAACATAATTTCATCTTTAACTCTCTCGAAGATTTGTTGATGGCAGCTCTCGAAAGTGGACAAACTGGAATGCAACCACTAGCAGGTAAATCGGTTAACACAGTCGAAGAACGCCTTTTCCGCTGAGAACGTATTTTATTCTTTTCGCTTTCTTTCAACTCCATTAATTTTTCCGATTTTTTCCGTACTCTTCCCGATCTAGAAATTCCGTTCAGGGATTCAGTTAAAAGCGTCATACCTGGATAAATTGTCTACAATACAAACAATAACATTTTATCATTAGAAAAAAAAAACTTTTTTCCTCAATTTTGCCACCAGGGATTATCGTTTTATAACAAAGTTTGTTATTTCTGAATTTCGGAATATGGAAATACTTGACACAGATTACATAACATTATATCATCCCAAAGACAGCCCAGCTGCGGACCCGCCAAGCTGGCCATCCAAGGTGATCAGATCAAAAAAACACCACCAAGTAAGCAGCAAGACAAAACAGAGTTCACACCTTCCTTGGCCCTTGCCATTTTTTTAGTTTTTTATGTTTGATGGGTTAGCGAAGTTAGTCACCAAACGTTAAATTAAATTTTCTTACCTATTCATACCATCCATATTGCCATTACCATGGTATTTATGTAAACAACATTAACAGATTGCAATAAATGATATTGATAAATTGATGAACAATCACCAACAAATAAAGGTCTTTAGAACAATGCTTTTACAATGAATGGATTGTTTGCATACAACCTATTTCCTGCTTAAGTAGTGGCCGGCAAGGAAAAAACCACAAAAAGACCTTAGTTCGTAGCGACCCAATGCTGTCAGCTTTTTAAAAAATCCTTTACGCCTTATGGTTGCCAAGATTACTCGATACGCAATCGCTAATCCTAACGCCACTGGAAAAGATAGTCAAGCCAAGTGTCTTACTTGGCAAGGGTTATCACCTTCTATAATATTGTACTTTTCAAATATTTCAGTGGAGAAAACAAACACTGGTAATCCCAAATTGGAGTATTGCCGGCTACGCATACATTTCATGCAAGATGACAGAAAAAATTTATTGGAAGTATTTTCGTTGTTCTTGTGGTGGATGTTTTATGACAAATACAAATGTCATTTAACCTCGCATAATTCTAGTGGCAGCAGGACAGTCATTCTCCTGATGGTGCGCATATTGATGCAGCAGAAGAACTTAAAACGTCATGCTTTAGCAATAATGTAAACCCTTCACAAGTAATTCAAGCAAGTTTAGCTTCTGAACATGTGAAAAACGTGTTGACAGGTTATTAAACGAGCTCGACTCTAACAATTACTACCAAAAAAACCTATTGATTTGCGGATCATTTATACTTTGATGCGCCTTTCACAGAGACGCTGACTGGGGAACAATTTCTAGCAGGAGCCATTGCATTGGTAGCAAAAGTTTGTTTTTATCACATTGAATAATTTGCATCATCTGTGTTGTGGAATTCTAACCTTACAAAATCCCGTTTGTCGGAAAAAATGATAGTCTGAATGGTCGTCGTCTGTACATAGATTTTTGTACAAACGACCAATCGACTGTCGGTTTTGAACTAAGTCACCGCTTGCGTCTATAAACTTAATTCTCTCTCTCTCTCTCTTCTCTGACTAACGTTTTCGGACAAAGATATTCGAACATCCGCACCACCTTCCTTTTAGGCTGCTTCCTGCGAGACTTCTTGAGCGGTTTAATTTCAGGTTGATTTTCTCCAATAGTTACCGTGTTTGCCAATGTTTTTGCTAGCCACTGTTTTGCTTTTAATTTCCAAAACTAGAAAAGCATAATTAAAATACAAATAATAAATTTATTTTACATTCTAAAATGACAATATTTTACCGATTTTTCATCATCAGGCAAGAGTTGCCACAAATTATCCATTTGTCTGCCAATCGTTGAGCTATCTGTTGACAAAACAAAAATTCAATTTCCGGTAACATTAATTTTTATAGTTTATATACTCGTGCCAGGGCTGTGTTCGCGACACCACGCCATTTTTTCCTCATCACTCAATGCTAACCATGTTGCACTTAAACACCCAGTAACTTCATGGAATCCTATTGACAAAATACAAATATAATTTTTCAATCCAGTTCAGATACAATAATTTTTAGTTGATACCGATGCCAGGATTTTCAGCGACAAGTCGGGGCCTGTATTCGCGACACCACGTGGCATATGGTGTCAATGGTCTTCTCTTCTACAATTAAAAAATATTAAATATTTTGTTAACATTTAATTTAATCATAAAACACAACCCTATAGGGGTGCTGGACGCGTCGTTTAATTTTGCCACTGGAGACTTTCTGTTTTTTAACTTTTTCTGCCAGATTAACAGAGTGGCTTGTTGGCGTAATACTGCTCGCATTTATATCATCAAAATCGTCGTTCGGTTCTACAAAAATTTAACTATTAAAAATTAATTATACCGTATTTCGTTGGAAACAACGGCATGCAGTGTGACCAGTTTTTGACAAGTAGACAACTGGTCAATGAAAAATCAAATGTACAAAATGCCAGAAAATTCGAATTATCCGGCACCCTGGTCAGACTCGCCATTACACAGCATGTCGTTCTTTCTGAGGAAACACGGTAAAAAAAAATGAATTTTTCGTTTAAATTAAAATTAACCAATTTTCATGTCCTTCAAGCAGTTGGGTGTGCTCATGAAAATAATCCTCGAATCCGAATCATAATTCGGTTCTAGAAAAATAAGAAAAATTAAAATAACAAAAATATATAAATTTATCATATATTCTCGCGTATAAGTAGCCCCCCCCCCCCCCAACTTTGACGTCAAAATCGGGTCAAAATCCTTTAGCCCATATAAATCCTTTATCACTTGTTTATTGTTTGTCTGTGTCAGATTTATATTGGTCAGATTTAGTATGTCAGTTTTAGTAAGTCAGTTTCAGTATGTGTCAGATTAAAAGACGTGTATGGCCTAGGTCGTCGCTTGCGTCTATAAACTCAATTCTATCTATCTATCTATCACTCGTTTATAGGTATACACGAGTAATTTCGTACAAAAATCGCTTACATCTATAAACCTAATTCTCTCTCTCGTAAAAAAATTAATTTTTTTTTGTGACTCGTGTATAAGTCGTCCTCTCCCTTTCAAAGAACAAAGATTTTGTTCAAAATTTTGCAACTTATTCGTGAGTATATACGTTACATCGTAATTAACCAATTTCTATTTCCGCTGGATCGTGACTAGTTTTCTGAACATCTGAAGCCTCAACAGCGTCTTTTAGATGGGGACTCTGCAAACTCTAAAATAAATAAAAAAATTAAATAAAATTCAAAATTTCATTTAAAAATTGAATTTTTATACTTTGACTAGCGGAATAAATTGCCTTTCTGTACATTGCTTGTTAGTTAGCTTGATTTTCAATGTTACTGCCACCAATTGTTTAGCTACCCATCTCCAAAACTAAATTTATAAAAAAAAAAAAAAAAAATTAAAATTAATTCTTCTAAAATAATATTTATTTTACCATTTCAGCTCCATCACACTTTGCTTTCCATTCTGCAACCAAACACTTTAACAGCCTAGCATCACCTATTAACAAAATAATTTTTTTCTTCACTTTTTCTAGTTCACATTGTTTTGTTGTTTTTTTTTAGTTTCTACTCAAGTCAGAATTTTCAGCTTCAATCCTCGATCTGTTGTAGCGAAACCACCTGGAGGATGTTGTTGGATGTTCCTTCTACAATAAAACCAATGAACTTTAATGTTTTAACACTCAATTTAAAGGGTTTACGACATCAGATATTTTATAGCTGATTAAGTAAATCAAAAAATTATTGTTTCGTAGCCAAAAAATATGCACAACAATACAAAAACCCAAATATAAATAATTTTTTTTAAATATTTTACGAGCGTTTTCGTTTAACAATGGCACGCACATTTTTGTACTATAAAAGCAATGATTTTTGGACTCAGCTCAACTAGCGGATTAAAATAAGGTACCACAATATATACTTTCAGTACAATGCATAGGCTATTAACCAATGGGAGTTTCTTGCACGAATTGTTAAATAGAGTTTAGGTCCAATGGACCAATAAAAAATTCTGACGTTGTAAACCCTTTAATCATTGAACAACCATAGTCCGTTTTATGCTTCGTCTTATAGTTTGGCCAGCATAAAATCTCTGTTTTATAAGTTTTTCTGCTAAACAGACGGCATCGTGGAGCGATTGTGAAGTGCAAGTTGACATAATACTGCGCCAATCTTCGTCATTCAAATCTACAAAAATATTTACATAGAGTTAAAATATTTAACGTAGGATTTTTTTTTAATATTGAAATTAACCGATTTTTAAAATCCGTTTTGTGTGTCGTCTTTTGCCACCAGGAACTTTCTGTTTTTCAAGTTTTTCTGGTGGACAGACGGCATTGTGGAGAGATTGTGAAGTGGAAGTTGGCATAATTCTGCGTGAATCTTCATCATTCAAATCTACAAAATTATTTACAATTTTTTTTGTAGATTTTAACATTAAAAAAAATTAACATTGGAATTTTTTAAATTTAAAATTAACCATTTTTTAATATCTCGTTTTCTGCCTGACAGACGGAATGGGGTTGCGAGTATGATGGGCTAGTAGTTGCCGTAATTTTACACGAATGTATATCATCAAACTCGACATTTGGTTCTACAAAAATTAAAAAATAAAATTAAAAACATTTTCCAAAAAAAAAAAATAAATAAATAAATAAATAAATAAAATGATTTATATTAACCAATTTTATTTCTGTCTGACAGACGGAGTTTGGTATGCACGTGGCCGCAATACTGCTCGAATCACTCGACGAATCATCTATATCCACAAACTGATAACAACTTGACTCTAACAAAAAAAAATTAAAAAAAATTTAAAAAAATTTTTACTACAAAAAAAAAAATTAAGAAAAAATTAACCAATTCTTAATGTCCCTGCATCAAAAGTCGTCTCCTCTTCCTTCTCACTGCTGCTCACTTTCGTTATAGGTTCGGGGATTAGTAACTCCGAGTTATCCGCCATGTGATCATCATCTGGAGACTCATTTTCCATCGGCATCAAAATCTCAACAAAAAAAAAACAATTAAAAATTCAATAAAAAATTCAAAATTCACTTGTAAAATCGATTTTCAATACTTGGCCAGGTGATTCTAAACCGGATGTCTTTGCTGATTCTTCCTCGATCACGGATTTGTCAATAGTCTGAAACTCGGCTACCTAAATTCCAATTTAAAAAAATCAAATTAAATTCAAAATTCACTTGAAATTCAAATATCTCTACTTGGACAGGAGATTCCAAACGGTCGTTTACGGATTTATAGATGATTGGCACACCAGGAACTGTTTTATTATATATAACGTAACCTGGAACCCAGGACAAAACCAAGGCTTGTTTCACCACTAAAACAGTCGACGAAGTCGTCGGTTTGGAGCATATTTTAGTCGGGAAACCTCTTTCATTTCTTGTGTTTGTATATTTTGAATACTCAGCAACTGTGCCACCCGGCACTGCACTAGATTGTCCTATTTTCTGCTGATTTTGACTCTTTTCATGGTGATTTTGACTCTTTTCGTGGTGATTTTGACTCTTTTCGTGGTGATTTTGACTCTTTTCGCGGTGATTTTGACTCTTTTCGTGGTGATTTTGACTCTTTTCGTGGTGATTTTGACTCTTTTCGTGGTGATTTTGACTCTTTTCGTGCTGATTTTGACTCTTTTCGTGCTGATTTTGACTCTTTTCGTGCTGATTTTCACTATTTTCTTGCTTTTGACTCTTTTCCTGCTGATTTTGACTCTTTTCCTGCTGATTTTGACTCTTTTCCTGCTGATTTTGACTCTTTTCCTGCTGATTTTGATTCTTTTCCTGCTGATTTTGACACTCTTCGTGTTGATTTTGACTTTTTGCTATCATCTTCACTGTGTCCGTACTGTACGATCTGGAAATTTCGCTCATCGAGTCACACAAAAGCGCCATATCTAGATAAATAAGAATATAAATTAGTGATTCGAACTTTTATGCGATGTTTTTAATTTATTTTTCGCGCGAAATCTGAGTTTTGGATGCCCTATGCAATGACGGCGGCAATTACCTTCGGATTCGCGTTGCTTTTATGATGTTGGTGAATCAAATAAGAAATCGTAAGATCGAATAACGTTTCCTCGACATGTGACTAAAGTTTTTAATTTGAGTTGTACTAGAGAACTAAGAGAACTAATATATTCTCGGTATCGGCTAATTTAAAAGCCAGCTAAAACTTGTGGGTAACACTAAAATAGGAAACGAAATTTTTGAAGGTATATATAGTGTAAATTAATATCGATGATATTTATTACATATTCTAAGTACATTTTATGTAAGAAATTACTCTTGTTCAAATACAATTTTGTTTTCTGTAGTAAACAGAATAAGAAACTGTTTTTGCGTTGATTGCACTTCTTATCAAAGGTTGGCGCTGCTGTTAGAAATTCCCAGCATGCATTCCGATCGAGTCGACAGTTTCAGCTTTCTTCTCCAATCTCGAACCATCCGTTCTGTTTTCGAGTCAATATATCATCCTGATGTCTGAAATGTTTATTTGCCAGTTATTACGCACGATTTAAACATTTATTTTGTGGTAAAAAATCCATTTCTATTTTTCTCGAATTTTCTAATCCGCGTCACGGTTGTGTGTGCGAGTTCATCATGGGTTTTTGCTGTTTTTAGACACAATCCATCATCCTGAAGTGTGACAAGTTTTTGTATGTGCGAATGATTAAATTTTTTTAGTTGCTGCTAAAATAATTTTTATCTCGAATTTTGTGATATTTGTCTTTGAAGTATACTGTTGATGAATTGGGGGCAGCAAATCCAACTCTCAACTTCCACGTGGTTGGCCCTCGCATTCATTTCGGCTAGTGGCACTAAATGTGAACTCTGGTCAATTTTTCATTCAACATGGTTCATGGTTCGATTTTTATATTTTTCTTTTTTTTAAAATTTAATTTTGATTATGCAAGTTATGAGCAATGCTTCTAAGAAAATTCATTGGCTCCATTGCTTCAAAATTTTCAATAACATTTTTAATTCGTTGATCCAAATCATGATAAGTTTTTTTACGTGGTTCTTCAATGCCAGCGTAAACTTGGAACAATTTTTCGGTCAAAAAACCTTTCCTCTTCTTGCAATTTTTTCACTAAATGCCAGATTGAGTGTGTCGACGACGAACCGAAGGATGTGGATTCTCCACCAGTAGCTCCCTCTAATACAGAGTGTAATGCTGATAGACCTCCCACAACAGGAACCTCGCCTACAGCAATTTCCACGATTTCCAAACATCGTAAGCGTCGCCACAAAGCAAAAGAAAGAAAAGACCAAGCTCTTGTACAGTCGTGGACAAAAAAAACTTCACTGAAGAAATGGCATTTTCGACTGTGTCCACCAGAGGGCGCAAAACACATTGAGACTGAATGACAACAGTATTGACAGGTCTTATGTCTGCTTAAGGTGTGTAGTTGACCACACTGTCCAAAGTGTGAGACCGGTCAATACTGACGTCATTCAGTCTCAATGTGTTTTGCGCCTTCTGGAGGACACAGTCGAAAACCCCATTTCTTCAGTGAAGTTTTTTTTGTCCACGACTGTACCATACAAAAGAGCACCACGTAATCGCAAGCATAACACCAAGTACAATGACGATTATGTCACCCTCTTACAGTCCATAATAACTCATTTTGGAAAATAAAGAAAGTTATCAAGTTGAAAATAATTCTGTTAGCAGACGATTGTTCAACTTTAACCTCTGCTACCATTATGATGACCAAAATCAACAAACCCAAACTGCGAGACAAGTCAAGGACACAACATTGACTCCCAATTTACGGAAAATATGGATCATTTTCACACGTAAATATTTAATTAAATAGAGTATTTTTATTTCAATGTTGTATTTTTTATTTTCTTCAAATGAGAGGTGATAAGGTTATTGGGAGATTCCAGCTCCCAGGTACAGAATGAGTCCAATTAAATTGGCAGATAAAAATCGGTTCAAAATGGTATCCCCGTGGATTATCGTGTCACCTTGAGTTAGATTTAGACAGTGGTTTTTGGCATACGAAAAAAATACTTTCATATTCGTATTTTAACATGCTCAAAGGATTGTGCGAATATGTGGTTTTCACACACGGATCTTCTTTCTATCAAAAATTTTTTTAAAAAATAAATATTTTAAAAATATTTTTATAATGATTTTTTTTTTAAATGTTAAAATTACTAAAAAATCGAATCCGACATTCGAAATGATGTCACGGAGGACATCGTATGCGGGTTCTATTGAATTTTCATTAGGAACGTCGGCGAAATGATATAAAAGTGGCCCTAAAAAAATTAAAAATTGATTTTAAATTTCAGGTTTTTTTTTTTGGGTAGGGGGGGGGGGGATAAAATTACCTAAATTAATCCAGTAACCCCCCGGGTTTAAGAAGGAATAAAATCTGATCGATGTAAGCAACGACGTTATTTGCCGTGTCAACGAAAAAACATGTCACTATGCAGTCCCAACTGTCTAAAATAACAATTTTTTTCTTTACTTTTTAGATATTAAATCGTATTTGTTTTTTACTTTATTTACCTGGTTCTGCATAGATTTGTAAAAAATCACCAGCCGCCATTGAAAATTGTGAATTTTTGGGCAAATCTGAAGGATCCACGTCGGGAAAAGTGATTGGTGTCACTTGATCACTCGTATATCGGTTATTGCAAAATTGATGAACCCACGGATAGAGTGTAAACCTATCCCCTGTGTGCCTTGACATCGGTTTAAAATAAAATTCGACGCAAACAACATAAACAAACTGAATTCGTTTCCTTGACATGCAAATCCCATTTTGGCAATTTCGAATGCTAATCGGCCTAGGCCGGCGCCGGGTACGAGCACGGAAATCGAGCGGCGATCCCTGAAAAAAACATCAGGAATCAACAAAAGTTAACATATATCAACAAAAATCATCAAATCTTTCAAGAAAATTATCAAAAATCAACAAAATAACAACAAAATCAAGGTCAAAATCATCAAACATCCAAAAAATCATCAAATCTTCGAAGAAAATTACAAATCAACAAAATCAAATCAACAAAATTATCAAATCAACAACATAACAACAAAAATCATCAAAACATCCAACAATCATCAAGACATTCAGAAAATCATCAAATCTTCCAAGAAAATTATCACAAATCAACAAAATAACAACAAAATCAACTCAAAGTCAACAAAATAAAATCAATATCAAAATCAACAAAATCAAAGTTAAATCATCAAAATTTCCAAAAAAATTATTAAATCTTCCAAGAAAATTATCAAAAATCAACAAAATAACAACAAAATCAACAAAAATCATCAAAACATCCAACAATCATCAAGACATACAGAAAATCATCAAATCTTCCAAGAAAATTATCACAAATCAACAATATCAAAATCGAAGTCAAATCATCAAAACATCCAAAAAAATCATCAAAGCATCCAAGAAAATTATCAAAAATCAACAAAATCAACAAAATCATCAAAAAAATCCAACAAAATCATCAAAAAAATCCCACAAAATCATCAAAAAAATCCAATAAAATCATCAAAAATTCCAACAAAATCATCAAAACATTCAAAAAATCATCAAATCTTCCAAGAAAATTATCAAAAATCAACAAAATAACAACAAAATGAAGACAACAATAAAATCACAAAAAATAAAAACAAAATCATACCTAACAAAACCAACAAAAATTTACGAGATCAACAAAACCAACAAAAAATGTACAAGATCAACTAAAATAAATTATTACTTCGGGTATAGTACTTCCAATTGCGATAAAATCGGTCCATAACAAGAATCTCTCTCTTTTTGACCCGTGATACTCCAATCCCTCGCTATCTGTTTAACGGTACTTTGTACCTTCTCCATATCCAAATTACTTGGATTTTCCTTGATTTTCGCATCGCCTTTCGAACCGCAGCTCTAACGAAACAAAAAACAAACTACCATTAATATTATTCACTCATTTTAACTCAATTTCGAGTATTTTAAATACTACTTGTTTATGATCGAAATTCTCAAATAAATGCACCGCATGTTTGGTTATAACTCGAACGACTTGAGCATTATGTTCGATCCGGACACGAAGATCGGACAAATGTGTGTGGTAATTGACTAATAACCGTTGATGTCGCTCCGATAACGTGGCAAAATATTTTTCCGAGCGTCGGATCCGTTGTAGAGAGTTTGATCTGCGATAATAGAAAAACGTTGATTAAGTTGGCGAATATTAAATTTATGGAGACGAAATGTACTTGTAATGGCGAAAGGCGTTTAGAATGCGCAAAAAGTGGCGGCGCTCGAGTTCCATTTCATCCTCATTCAATGCGATCGATGACTGGTCGTGTTGCGATGCATTTTCATCTTTTTCATCGTGTTCGGGTGAGTGTGCACAAGCTGCTTCCATTTGTTTGTTGTTGATTTTTTTTTTTAATTTTACACGGAGTTTAGATATTAGATAAAAAAAATTCAACCGAGTACGACCGATTCGATTTAGGGAATTTGTGTTGCTTTGCGACATCTAGTGTTAATATTTAAAAATGTACTGAATATCTAGAATCTAGAAAAAATCTAATATCTAGAATGTACGTCAGAGTTACTTTAGCTCTCGTACAAAGTGTGGTAAAACCTCAATCATAGGGGAAAAGTGTGGCCTGTCAAGATTTTCGTGCAGAATAAAAAACATGAATAATCAAAAAATTTAAATCTTAAATTTATTTCCTCAAACTTTCAATAAAATCTTTAAAAAAAAAAAAAAAAAAAAAAAACAAAGAAATAACATCATTTAATGATTTATTTAAAATTATTTTGCTCAAACTTCAATATTTTTTAATATTTTTTCTGATTTTTACGGTATTTAAATTTATTCAAATTAGTGTACGGTATGTCAGTTAATCGTGTCATTTTTTTCCACCAGTTATTGTCGTCATTTATGCAAATTTATTTTCATCTGACACCTGACCAACCACGCAAAAGCAGAAGTGTAATCGTTGCGCCGATTGAGTTTATAAGCAGTCTGAGAAGTGCATTCGTCCGCGCACGAACCACCGAAAATGTTTCTCTCTATTTCAGCAATTCATTCTTTCTTTGCCGCTGTCGCTGGATTTCTTGGCAATTCAGTGCCTAATGCCGTTTATGGAGCATCTATTTCAGCAAAGAATAGTTTATTCGGTGCTATGACTGGACTTTTTAGCAATTTATATTCAGCGTTTAGTAAGAAGCAAGTTTCCGATAGTGTAGAAGTCGACGGTGTCACTAAACTTATGTTCCATGGCAGCGATGATGAAATTCAATTTGAACTTGAACTTGACGAAACCAATGCTAATAATCCCCCGCCACCACTCGAACAACAAGTTGCTGCTGCCGACAATGTAGCGGTTGGTGATAATAACAATGCGCAAGGAAATGATGGCGATGGTATGATATAACACTCAACCTAAATTTTAAAAGTTTTTAATATTAGAATTTTTTTTTTTTTTTTTTTTTAGGTAAACGACCAGAAGAATGAAAATGATAAATGTACGTGTCGCAATGATGATTGCAATTGTTGCTTGAACTGCAAAGCAATCACCATCGCTAGCTATAAATGTTGCAAATGCCAAGCTGGGAAAGATGGAAAACCGTTTTCATGCAATTGTTGTAAATGTTGTTCAGGTTGTAAATGTCGATATTTAAAACCACAACCACCTCGTGTTAGGACTAGGAGAAGTGGTTATGAACATTGGGCAGGTAGAAATAGAGGCAATGAACAGTTGCAAGCTTAAAGTGCATTTTATTGCTATTATTTTACATAGAGAATGCTTATCAGAGTCGTTTATTTTTTTTTTAATACATTTTTTTAGTAATATTATAATTTTGTGTTTATATGTTTATTTTGTGAATATTGTTTGATTTAATTTAGTTGTCAATTTCTCTGTTTTTAAACGTGCATATTTATGCAAATTATTGTCATTAAAAATTATTAATTAACAGAAAATGTCTTGTTTATAGTTGCTTTCCACTTTGATAAAGTTTTATAAGAATTTCTCCACTCGTTTTTAGTGGATACACGAGAATTATTATTCAGTTTGAGAAATTTTGTGTTTTTAATTTATTGCCAAGTTCGCATTTAATTTAGTCAGAACTTTATTGAGTCACGTGATGAGTTACCCTATGGAGTCAAGTCCGAACACAAATGGCAAAAACAACCAAAAAATGACCGATGTGGAAACCGATGTTGTAAGTTATAAAATTTTGTTTATTTTAAATTTCCTATTAAAAATGAATTTCAATCATGAATATTTCAGGTTGATATAATAATTAGGCAACATGGCTACCCAGCTGAAAATCACAATTCAAACACTAGATGGATATCTCCTTAATGCTGCATCGAATAAATGGTCAATCGAATTTGGGTAACTGATGGATAGAATAGTTTAGGTAATTTTATTATTATTTAATGAATATTTAATTTATTTTATTTTATTAGCATCCATGTTAGCTGATGAATTTTTTGACGTCTGGAGACAAATCATCAAACGACATCACCATTGCTTTCAATGTCTTTATCATCATCACCATCGCTTTCCAGTAACTTGTCATCGTCGATGCTATCCAACAATTTCTCATCTTCGATGCTTTCCAACAATTTCTCATCACAAATAACTTCGATTTTATCATTAACAATGCTATCAGCTAATTTATCAGTACACTTGTCTTCCAATAATTTTTCTACAACTAATTTCTCACGAGAATTTCTCCGAGACTTTAAAGGTGATCTCGATCTTGATCTAGTATTAGATCTTGTTCGCGAATAATTCCCGCTACGAGACTTCAAAGGCGATCTTGATCTAAAACTGGATTGTTGTGGACGCGAATAATTCGTGGCACGAGGCCTCGATCTCGAATCGGATCCGTTATTATTACGATTTCTACCCGTCTTCTCTTCGATCAATCTTATTCGACGTCCATACAACTCGCTATTATCCAATTGTCTAATGGCATTTTCCATGTCTCCCCTGGTCTCAAAATCGACTATACCTATATCTCGATTGGGTCTCTGCGCATACGTCACATTTCCGGCTTGTCTCATGTGATTTTTCAGTTCCTGCCAGCTAACACTACTCGATAAATTCTCAACAATCAACCTGTATTTTTCTCTCGATGAAGAAGAATCGTATGATTCGAATCTAGGATTAAAATTATTACTTTGTCTGTCGCCACGTCCACGTCCACGTCCAGAATCCCTACTGCGTTCAGGTTTTCGAGTAAATTCCACTGTTACTCGCTGACCAAACAAAGTCTTTCCATTTAAATCGTAAATAGCATCATCAGCATCGCGATGATTGTCAAATTGAACGAATGCGAATCCTTTTTTTAAAACTATTTCGTGTATTAATCCATAACCTTTAAAAAAAATTTCAATATCTCGGTGGCAAACGTTGTAATCAAAACCTCTAATGTAAATACGCGTGCCCATCTTAAGACTAGGTACTGACAAAGATGTGTATGATATTCTGGTAAATAATTATGTAGCGTGTTTATATACTATGTTTTGAAACGTCACTGGAACGATTGTTGACTGTTTCAAACGTCCAGCGAAATGTTACGTTTTGATGGTTGGGTCAGTGATCAGATATTTTAATGCATTTAGGACTAGGGTTTACAAAACAAGAAAATGTCAAAACAACATTCAGAAAATATTTTTTTTTAAACATCAGGAATGTTGATTCAATATAAGAATGTCATTTTTTATCAACATTTTTTCAACATTCAAATAACAAAATGTTGATTTCACATTAAACGAATGTTGCATATCAACAACTGGTCTAAACAACATATTCTCTGAGAATGGGGGAGAAAACTTCCAAGCCCAGCCTCCTTGTGGCCTCCCCTGGGTACTCCACTGTAGCACTCCGCTGCAGTGGTGCTAATGGGTTTTGGTTATCTATCTGTCTTTCCTTCTTTTTGCTCTTCTTTTCCTTTCTGCGGCTTTTGTCTTTGTGTTTTTGGCCAATTCTTTGATTCTGCAATCGAATGTACGAATGTAGTGTTTATCAATGGTCAAATGAGTTTGTTTGTGATGTTTCAGATTTAATATAGGTCAGATTTAGTATGTCAGATAAAAGACGTGTCTGGCCTAAGTTGCCATTTGCGTCTATAAACATCTCTCATAATCACTCTCTCTCTTCTTCTCTGAGGATGACCCTGACTAAGGTCTTGATGCTAGAGAATTAAATTGTCAAAACACCACTAAAAACACATCATATAGTATGGTATAGTATACTAAATTGTCCGGAATAAAAAGTTAAAATTTTTTTTCCTTGAAAATTTTGAAATTTTTTTTTTCGGAAAAAAAAAATTAATATTTGTACTCAGGGCTGTCTAATCTTGGACGAATACTACTAGTATTTGTCCAAGGTCTAATGAATTGCAGTATAAAAAATTTCATAAAATGAAATAATATTAATAATCCATCACGTACAAAAGGAAAGGATTTCTTGTGTCACCTGTTGTTCTTGAATAATAAAATATAAATTAATACGGCATGGTCTAAGTCGCCACTTGATTCTACAAACTTAATTCTCTCTCTCTCTCGGGGGAGAAAACTTCCAAGCCCAGCCTCCTCGTGGTCTCCCCTGGGCACTCCACTGTGGCACTTTGTTTTCTGCTGCAGTGGTGCAAATGGTTATCTATCTTTCCTTCTTTTTTGTCTTCTTCTTTCCCATTCTGTGGCTTTTGTCTTTGTGTTTTTGACCAATTCTTTGATAATGTAAGACTGCATTCCATTCTGCAATGGAATGTGCGAATGTAGTGGTTATCATTGGTCAAATGTGTTTGTCTGTGTCAGATTTATATTGGTCAGGTTTAGTAAGTCAGTTTCAGTATGTCAGATTAAAAGACGTGTATGGCCTAAGTAGCCGCTTGCGTCTATAATTTTGACCGGGATACTCAAATCAGATGCATGTTTTTGCCTTTATTTTGAGTTTTTGACTTTTTAATGTTGAAATTACCTGCTGATTACAAGATGGATTTTTCTGCAAGAATTTGTTTATTCTCAATTGATTGGTTTAAATTGTTTGATTAAATTTGAAATCTTACTTGAAATGGTCGAGTAGGAAAATATATTGTGGGAGACTGAAGCAGAAGTAAAAGAATTAAAAAATCAAATGTTTAAAAAACGTTCCAAAAATCTGTTTATCCATTTAAGTCTTCCTCCGATCCTTCACTTAATTCTATCTAACTCAATCACATGGCCTAAGTCGCCGCTTGCGTCTATAAACATGAGATTTATCGTAGGCAGAGAGATTTATCGATTTACAAGAACAGAAGTAACAAAAACGAGATCTTGGTGGCCGGGATTGGAATGGGCCTTGCCGTATTATTTGTGGAATCTAAAGGTCAAGTGTATAGTCTAAATTTTAATCTTAATCTCTCTTCCTTTCTGTGGCTTTTGTCTGGGTTTTTGACCAATTCTTTGATAATGTAAGACGACTCCATTCCATTCTGCAATGGTATGTACGAATGTAGTGTTTATCATTTGTTTGTGTCAGATTTCTTATAGATCAGATTCAGTATGTCAGATTTATGACGTGTATGGCCTAAGTCGCCGCTTGCGTCTATAAAACTCGATCAATTCTCTCTGTACACATTAAATAAGTTGTTATGCAGCACTTCTTATCTTCATCTGTGCTCCGAATCCAGAGCTGAGACAGACTGATCGATTCTAAGTTTCTATAGTTTTAAAGATTTTCATCATTAATGCAACATTTTTCCAGTTGTGAATACTTTTAGAGTTATTTCTTTACGTCTGCCAGATTTATTATTGATAGATGACTGTTTATAAGAATGTAAGTATAACTTGGCTCTCAGCTCTTATTTGCGGGGGAGAAAACTTCCAAGCCCAGCCTCCTCGTGGCCTCCCCTGAAATATGTTCTGTGGCACTTTGTTTTTCCGCTGCAGTGGTGCTAATGGGTCCTCTGGTTATCTCTCTACCTTCTATTTTTGCTCCGCTTTCTCTTCTGTGGCTTTTGTTTCTGTTTTTGACCTTTTTTTGATAATATAATACTGCATTCCATTCTGCAATGGAATGTACGAATGTAGTGTTTATCAATGGTCAAATATGTTTGTCTCTGTCAGGTTTATATTGGTCAGATTTAGTTGTCAGTTGCAGTATGTCAGATTAAAAGACGTGTATGGCCTAAGTCGCCGCTTGCGTCTATAAACTCAATTCTATCAATCTATCTATCAATGTGAAGATTAAATTACTCCTTACGTTCAGCTTTCTTAGCAACACGGCATGCCAAATCTAGCTTGTCTTTTTTTCTTTGAGATTTATTATAGGTTAGATTTAGTACCATATGTCGGATTCAGTATGTCAGATAAGAAAATGTGTATGGCCTAATTCGCCGCATGCGTCTACAAACTCAATTCTATCTATCTATCTATCAATGGTCCAATGTGTTTGTTTATGTCAGATTTATATTGGTCAGATTAAAGACGTGTATGACCTCAGTCGTCGCTTGCGTCTATAA